>VOIT01000114.1:1200000-1561886 GCA_031010545.1 Laburnicola sp. JP_R_19 | reverse complement strand
AGGTGACGGTTCAAAGCCGAGCTCGTCAGAGCCAAAGGAGGGACCTTATTGGTCAATCATGGTTGAAGTGTCGGAGTCTAGCATGAAGCCTGTGGACCAGAAGAATCTGCTGAAAGATTCGATTCAAGGCCTCCTCAACACTGAGATGATCAAATCCAGCGATGAAATCGTCTCTACTATCACCGCCGCTTCGATCACGGATACCCTACCCTCTCTAGAGCGTGAAGGTGTCCTTACCAAGCTTCTTCCAGCCCTCCAAGGTCGAGATATTTGGTCGCGCGGCCGCTTCGGCTCTTGGCGGTACGAGGTTGGTAACCAGGACCATTCATTTATGTTGGGCGTGGAGGCCGTCGACAACATTGTGAACGGCGCGGTTGAGTTGACGCTCAACTATCCCGATTTCGTCAACGGTCGGCGTAACGGCGAGCGTCGTCTCCAAGACGGAGCTCAGCTCTTCGCGAACACAAGAAGGCTGGGAAGCAGGTTGATACGGAGTTGTAAATGCGCACTTTGCAGTATTGTGGCATGGATGAAACGAGGAACGCGGACAACGAATGACATGATGCTGTGGAATACCAGGAACAAAGTAGCGATTGAAAGGGATGCATTGGTGTAATGGAGCTAAGGCTTGGAGTCTTCGCGATTGCTTCATTTGCCACAGTTGCCATTGTATTTAGCTGGCATTTCTTGACCTGTCAGGTCGTCCGGTGATGACGTTGCACGGAAGATATCTTGTAGCATGATAATAGATTAGATCTTGCCTGGGCAACACTCGATCGGATCCACTGTTCGACCAATGAATGACCTGCTGCCGAATTCTGATCCGTCAGTACTTATGGTCCATGGAAATAAACAGAGCCGCAGAGCGATTTTCACTTCAGCACATAGGACGCGGACCCGTCGCACGTTGTAGCTTACGCATCTATTCAGAAACTTTTATGGATCTACAATACCGGAAATGAGACGACTCTTCTCCCCGTTCAAACCCCACCCACAGCACCCTTCCCAGCCCTAAACTTGCGCAACAACTCCCTCTCCTCATCGTCCCTCGCTACCCCCTCGTCGTTTTCCAGCGGCAACTTTTCATGCTTCCACACTTTGCCGCCAGCTCCGTACTCTGCGCTAACTTGCCCATTCCGACGATCGTCCATTTGTAGATACACAGGCCTTCCAGCCCCACCGGGCCCCTACTATGGATCTTGTTGGTGGAGATTCCGACTTCGGTGCCGAAACCATACCGCTGGCCGTCGGCCATGCGTGTCGATGTGTTCCAGTATACGGACGAAGAGTCGATGGCTGCGAGGAAGGTGTGAGCGGTGACAGAGTCGAGGGTGAGGATGGCGTCTGTGTGGTGCGAGGGTCGTTGATGTGGCTGATGGCAGTGGACACCCGGACGGTTTTAATAGCGAGGATGAGATCGAGGAATTCGGTGGTGTAGTCGCCTTCCGTGGCTTCTTGGAGGAGGGCTGCGGAGCGGGAATCCAGGTTGGTCTTCAGGGCTTCCAAGGACGCAGCATCGCAGCGGAGAGATACGCCTTTTTGTAAAAGGGCTTCTGCTATTGCGGGGAGGGTGGTTGTGAGGGCGTGCTCGTCTACGAGGAGTTGTTCAAGGGCGTTGCATCCGGCTGGGTAGGAGACTTTGGCGTCGACGATGATCTTGATGGCTTTCTCGGTGGGGTAGTCTGCGCAAAGGTAGGTGGTGCATATGCCATCTGCGTGTCCTAGTACTGGGATTGAGGTCGAATCTTTCACATAGCGCACGAGTTTGTTGCCGCCTCTAGGGATGCATAGATCGATGTACGTATCTAGTTTTAGGAGGTCGGCAATGACATGGTGCGTCTGCACTAGCTGTAAGCAGTCCGAAGGCACGGAAGTGGAGGCTAATGCTCGTGAGATGATGGATGCGATTGTGGCGAAGCTGTGAGATGATTCTCTGCCTCCTTTCAAGATGGCGGCGTTGCCGGACTTGATGGCGAGCGCGGAGATGTTGGCGATGACTTCGGGACGGGCTTCAAAGATGATGAGGAGTACGCCGATGGGGCAGGTAACTCTAGAGAGAACTAGATTGTCGTCTAGAAGTGTCCGCGCAGTGGTTTTGTTGACTGGATTCTGTCAGCTGGGGATTCGTCACGTTGATGGTACATGATGTCGAGGTATTTGCAGTCTTAGTTGTAGCGACGACTAGAAATGCGGAATTGAGTTCTGACATACTTGGATCTTCGAGGTCCCTGACATCCAGTATGCCCTGCAGCATATCCTCGTATTTGCCCTTCTTCCCTAGATCCAGTCTCTTCACCAGGCTCTGGCTTAGCGTACCGCCGGCAGCAGCCTTGTTTGCATCCGCTAGATCCTGCCTATTGGCGGCAAGGACCTCTTCTTTTCCGTCGGCCAATGCGCCGTGGATGGCGGTTAGTGCCGCATTGCGCGTGTCGGTTGACAGCACTGCAAGCCTGCGCGAGCCGACACGGGCCGCTTTTGCAGCCTCAAGCGGCGTTGCGTTGGTGAGAGACATTGTCCGTTTTGAAGAGCGTGACACGGCGTGGTTGGTGGTGGGACGTGATGAGGAGACCTTCCCGCCATGCACAGGGCGTGTGACTCGATGCAGCTCAACGAGGGGCAGATTCTTCACAGTCCATAATGATGATGCAGGGACCACAGCACGCTGCAGAAAAGCCGCAAAGGAGCGAATAGCAGAGCAGAACTGTCGTCTATACATAGATGCGCGTGATCGCTCCTGCGTGGGGTGCGTCTGGATTGCGGGGTCTCGATTCGTGGCGTCGCCAAGCGGTGGCCGTGCAACCAGGGTCTCGCGGCGCCACATCACGCCTTCCCTGCCGGCCAGCCTGAGATGCTCGGGATGCTGGCTGCGTGGTGCGTGTGCCAGGGCCTGCTAATCACGAGTTTTGCACCTCCATAGCGCACAAGAAGCCTGCAATGACGTCTGGCCCCCTGGTGGGACGGGTGGCTGGATCCCAGCCACCCCGCCGTGTCGGCTGGCCAACCTCGTCTTTATCACCCACTAGGATGAGCAGATACCACCAGACACGGAGCCGACCGCTAATGAGATGGCTGGCGCTGGCTTTTAAGTCCCAACCCTTCCGCCAGCCTTGCATTCCCTCTCACACACCTCTCCCACGGCGCTCATCCTTCTCATCAACGCATTCACCATGCGATACACTCTGAAAGCTGTCGCAGCTTGCGCCTCGGCCGCCTTCTTCTCAGCTCCTGCACTTGCGCAGACCTTCACCAACTGCAACCCTACAATGAGCTCCTCCTGCCCGCCCAATTCCGCGTTGGGCAAAACCGTCAATATCGACTTCAGCTCTGCGTCCGACAGCTTCACGGCCGAAAGCGGTCCTACCTACGATTCGAACGGCGTGTCATTTACCGTGGCCAAGCAGGGCGACAATCCCAGGATCATCTCAAAATGGTACATTATGTTTGGCCAAGTCGATGTCGAGCTCAAGGCAGCCCCCGGCACCGGCATTGTCAGCAGTTTCTTCTTGCAGTCTGACTGTTTAGATGAAATAGACTGGGAATGGCTGGGCGGTGACAATGGGCAGGTCCAGTCAAACTATTTTCGCAAGGGAAACACGGAGTCACACAACCGCGGTGCCTTCCATGCGAACCCTGGCAACCGCGATGGCTTCCAAAAGTACTCGATCATTTGGACGTCTGAACAAATTGTTTGGCAGATCAATGGACAGACTGTTCGCACGCTCGTTCCTGGCGATGCCAACGGCCAGTACCCCCAGACCCCAATGGCCATCAAGATTGGTGCCTGGGCTGGCGGTGATTCAAGCAACCCACAGGGCACTATCGATTGGGCTGGTGGTCCGACGGATTACTCCCAGGGACCCTTCACCATGACAGTCAAGAGCTTGAAGGTCCAGGACTTTTCAACGGGTAGCCAGTACGTCTACAGCGACACGAGTGGAAACTGGGGGTCGATCAAGTCCAACGGCGGTACGATCAACTCTGGCGGTACGCCTGTAGCTGAAGATGCTCCCGGTATTACATCCGCAGCCGACGGGGCACCCATTCCCTTCAGCCCTTATACATCCGACTACACCCGACCGAGCGTCTACCCCTGGGTGCCCGACACGACCGTGGCAGTCGTACCAACGGCGACTTACGGAAACTATCCTGGACTGCCGTCAGGGTGGACCGTTTCAGACTCCGGCAAAGTGGTTCCTCCAAGTCAAGCTCCTGTCAGTAAGACCTTCCTTTCCCCCTCCCCATTTCTTAATCGCATGCATGCTAACATCTCTCCGCAGTCAACATCCCAAGCCGCTTTCTCTACGCCGTCATCGCAAGCTTCACCTTCGGCTTCATCTGGAGGTTCTGAGCAAGTAACTAGCTACGATGAGCAGGGCTTCACCACAGTTTACACAGCTCCAGCTGGTGCTACTCCTCAGTCCAACTCGTTCGACTCTAAGGGCTTCCCCGTCACCTCTGCGCCATCCCCTGCTGCGACGAAAAGCGCAGGCGCTAATGTCATTGGGAACAACGCGGTAGAATCGGACGGCGTTCCTCCTGCACCTTCGAGCGCGTTTCAGCTGCCCGTCAGCCATTTCCTAGCTGTCTTGACAGCGGCATTCTTCGGCGCCATTTCCGTTCTTCTGTAAAAATACTCTCCCCGATCGGGTCTTGCATTGCGGTTTTGCGATTTCCACTTTTCAGCATCAGCGTCGGTGTTCTCGGGGTTTTGATTGGATTGGATTGGCTTTTTGTGTTTGAATAGATGAACCTCCTCGGAGGAAGGATATGTTACGATCATGATGATGACCCCTCAAGTTAATAATGCGAGTGCGGTTTAAGCTATGGCTCTGGACATACATAATGCAGAATGATACTTTATACCGCCCACATCTCTTCTTGTCCGGCTGGATTTCAACAGTGTCTCTTTTTTAGAACGTGCTTGGAGCAATGTGGGATAAGGGCAAACTGCTCTTCACGAAAATTGGTAGCAATGCGAGGAGGGTGGGATGTCATGCAGCTAGTCTGTGCATGAATGGCCGGTCGGTTCTTCAGCCATATGCCATGTTCAGGTCTCCCCAGCCTCGAGGGTGTCTACGTCTTTTCGACGTACGACGCTTCACTCTTTTACTCATACGGCTAGCATACCAAGGACTTTCACAGTGTTTGTGTGCGCCGACCAACGAACGGGCAGTTGCAAAGAGCGGGGGGGAGGGGGGGGGGGGTTGGGATAGGTGGGATACGCATGTTGCATTCCTAGAAAGTATGTATTGGGTACATGACATAGTTCCTACGCACTTAGTCCCTGGAGAAACATTACTTCATGCACTAGACTACAGCCATGCGTACGAGACGGACTAGCAGGCTAGATAGATCATATTTACCGGGCACGAAGTGCTTGACTGACAAGTACTTACAACAAGCATGTGAACTCGTGAACCAAGCTCGAGGGGAGCAGCATGTCTCAGATCTGTTTGATAGGTAGTCTATATGAGATGATGATAGCTCTCATTCATGCCCGCCCGAGTGCCAAAGCCCATCTCTGTTAGACAGGAGTCCAAAAGGTTGAAGAAATTCCGTAATATTGGTATCTTGAGAAATGTGTTACGAGCGTCTACCATGTTTGTAATAGAACGGATCGTAAAGTAGACCTCTGTATAGTATATCCGTAGATAGAAAGGTAGGTCATAGAGGACAATATGCCGCGAGTGTCCTTCTCGCAAACAACTTCCACATAAAAACGCCGCTAAAACGCCATTGGCGCCGTGTGCATTAATTGAGCCCTGCTATTGCCGCCACTCCAGGTATTGTCAAGCACTCAGTGTCTCCTGCCTTGCTACCGTCTCGGCTAAGCACCACCTCTCGCCTTCGACTTGGCCGCCTTCTTCTCCTTAGCATCCGCCTTCTGCTTCTTTTTCTTCTCCTCCAACTTCTGCTCTGCCTTCCTCTTCAGATTAGCCTTCTGCTCTGCCGTCTTCTCGACCGGCTTAAAAAAGCCCTCCAATCTCGACTGCTGTGCAGACTTCATATTCTTGGTCAGCTTGGCTGCACCACTGCGCACGCGGTCCTCGTTGAAGTGCTTCTCCTCGACCAGGAACTTGACTAGGCCTTCTACGTCCGGAGCCTCCCATTTGAAGTCGCATTCGGGATCGTCTGCGGGGTGCACATCGGGCTCGAGGAAGAGCAGACGGGCATCGGCGAATGGCCAGTCGTCGGGAATAGTGTACTTGCTGCCGGATTTCATGTGTTCGACCACCTTTTCGAGAGTACCGTGGTCTCGTATCAGTTTGAGGGCGGTGGAGGGGCCGACGCCCTTGATGGGGTCAACGTAGTCGCAGCCGAGGAGGACACAAAGATCGATGAACTAGGAATTGTTAGCATGAAGTTTGTCAAGAAAAACTGAATCGTACCTGTTTGCGGTCCATGTCCAATCCCTCTAGCACTTTATCAAGATGGATCTCCAGGATAGGCTCCTTGCGCTGCTCACTGAAAGTAAGATGCCGTAGCAGAATAGGCGCATCGAATGTCAATGTGTCCATATCCTCACTCGCTGCCGCATATACCTTGCCTCCACGTGCCAGCACCGCGCACTGTGCCTCCGCCTCAGTAGGTGCCACGATGTAAGGGATACCCATGAGCTTGAGCAGCCGTTGGCACTCCTGGTTGTGCTCTCTTGTCACCCGCACTGTCCTCCTCGCGAACTTCTCCACATCCTCTACCGGTCTCCTTGGCTTCCTCAGCTGCTGCCTGCGCCTCAGTCTTACGCTGGAATCGCTTCGCGAGTTCGCCGGACTTGAGCTTCGGTGGGGCGCCGTCGAACACGTAGAGCGGTTTTATACCATTGTCGACCATGCGGAGAGTGCGGTAGAAGAGACCCATGAGATGCGAGGTGGTTTCGCCCGTCTCATTCATGAGTTGCTGGCCATCACCGGAGCGGACAGCAATGAGGAAGCTATAGATACTCATTGAGGCATCCTATATGTGTTAGAACAGATTAGAGTGAACAAGTCCCTGCACTCACGATGGCGACCTTGCGACCGAACTGGTTCTTGATCTCGCCCGCCTTGACGGCATCGGGGGCATGCTCGGTGATGAGCTGGAAAAGGTGCTTGATACCCATTGCAACTTCTTCTTGACACCAGTAGAGTTGGGAGAACCGAGGCCAGCAGATGTTGTTGTGTCAACTGGGGTCGAGGTGTGGGCGTTTGTGGGGATTCTGGGAAGAGAGGGCTGGGCAAGGTGCGTCGACGTCACGAACGAGACGCGCGACCGCGTCGCGGAAAGTGCCAGCCCTAAATCTCTTGGCACTACCACAATCATCTCCAATAGTCAGGCATGAGTGAAGGCTTGCGGGGTCAAGGTTGTTACTACTTCGTACAGGCCTATGATCCAGTGCGACAACCTGTTCCAGTTGGAAGACGCCCCGTACAGAAGGCCGCCACCTTTCACTTGGAGGCATCTGAGGCGTCTTTTGACAGCCGCGGTCCAGGCTCGATTGGTGGGGTAGGCCGAACTATAAACCTCGGATTGCCATCGCATACTCCAAATGCCCTTCACTTTCCCTGTGCTGCTTCTGACATCTGCAACATGTTCCGACCACTTTGCCGGCAGGCCGCAAGGCGATCTAATATTACAACCCGCGCTACCATTGTACCAAACCGCCGTCTCCACGCACCCGTGCCGTTCGATTGGAAAGATCCCCTGGGGGCCAACAATCTCTTTACCGAAGATGAACTTGCTATTGCGGAGACTGCAGAATCCTACTGTCAAGACCGCATGCTGCCGAGAGTGCTAGGTATGTTCTGTCGCACTACGAAATAGAACGTCATTGACCTAGGCATGCAGAGGCATATCGGAAAGAAGACTTTGACAAGCAAATACTCAAAGAGATGGGAGAGTTGGGCCTGCTAGGTGCAACGATTCAGGGTTATGGGTGTGCTGGAGTCAGCAGTGTCGCTTCTGGATTGATCACACGAGCTGTCGAGAGGGTCGACTCGGGGTATCGATCCGGGTACTCGGTGCAGAGCGCGCTTGCTATGGGTGGCATTGAAGAATTTGGAACCGAAGAACTGAAAGAGCGACTCCTGCCAGAGATGGCCAAAGGCAAACTTTTAGGATGCTTCGGTTTGACGGAGCCCAATCACGGCTCGGACCCAGGATCTATGGAGACCGTAGCGAAACCTCATCCGTCAAAGAAGGGCTACTTGGTTCTTTCTGGGTCGAAGACGTGGATCACAAATTCACCCATTGCCGACGTACTGCTAGTGTGGGCGAAGCTTGAAAGCACGGGGAAGATCTGTGGTTTTGTGATAGAGCGCGACCAATGCCCACCAGGGACACTTGAGACCCCACCGATCAAGAACAAGAATGGACTGAGAGCTTCACTCACGGGCATGATTCAGCTCGACGAATGCCCGGTGCCTGAGGCCAACATGTTCGCAGATGTGGAAGGTCTGAAGGGTCCATTTAGTTGTTTAAACTCTGCGAGGTATGGCATTGCTTGGGGAACGATGGGTGCACTGGAAGACTGCATCTCCAGAACGAGAGAGTACGCACTGGAGCGGAAACAGTTCAAAGGCAACCCGATCGCAAAGTATCAACTTGTGCAGAAAAAGCTGGCGGATGCAACAACGGATGCTGCATACGGCATTCTGGCTGCCTGCCAGGTTGGGCGTTTGAAAGACGAAGGCAAAGCTGCTCCCGAAATGATTTCCATGATCAAACGCCAGAACTGCGATCGAGCCCTGATTAACGCGCGAGTGTAAGTCTGTGCTGGGTGGTGATATTTTGCACTGGCTAACCCTTGACTCAGGTTGCAGGAAATTTTTGGCGGAAACGCCGTGAGTGATGAGTACGGCATTGGCAGGCATGTGGCGAACCTCTTCGTGACGCAGACGTATGAGGGACAAAGCGACATCCACTGTGAGTCTTCAGTTCGCAGATATAGGGCGCCTATTAACTCGGCCCCCAGCTTTGATTCTCGGCAGAGCAATCACTGGCATCCAGGCATTCTGCTAGTTGACATGCACGCGCGCACTATTCCTGCGTGAAGGGTTCTGGGTGTGCCATCAACTTTGTACCATAAAATGTAGTATGCGTTGGCGTGCAGCTGTGGTGACATGTCGTGCATGCAAGAATGATGGGAATAGAACTGGCATGCGAGTCGAACAGTCTCGCACCTTGAAACCTTGCCAGTCTCACAAAAACGCTTGCAGCGGGGGTGGAACGCGCGTTTGGCTGTTCGTAAAGGCGAACGGTTGTAAACGAATAGAGACAGTGAATGGTAGTAAACGAATCAAGACAGTGAATGTCAGCCTTGCGCCAGACCTTCTTTGCTTTCCATGAGTCCCGTCGCCACCTGCCGACGCTGCGGTCAGGACATCGGTGCATCCTAGTTTTGCGGCCTGTGACCGCCCGCGTCTTGTGTCGCCCGCGCCTCGATTCCGTACGTGGTATAATATCCTGACAGCCTCGACCGCTCTGCCCAAGCTCAACTGCATTCATCCTCACCCTCACCTCTTCTCTGCCCAACGCCGTCGATAGAGTCACAGGTACGTGTAGTGGGGCAGCGCTCCTTCCGCTGATACGCCCGCCCACTTCCACGCCGCACTTTCTCTTTGGGGACAGGACCACGGCGGCGCTAATTCTCATCCAGCCCACGCTCTCTTCAAACAACCACCGACCTTGTTCGACACCACAACGACACCACCACCAACCACACTCGTACATACACCACGCTGCCATGGCTCTCAAGCGCATCAACAAGGAGCTCACTGACCTGGGCCGGTACGTGCTGCCCGCGTTCTTTTGCCGCCCCGCCCGCTGGCGTGCTCGCATGACAGCCCGCCATGCGGGGCGTTGAGGACTTCATTACATTCCCTCTGCGACCACCCTGCGCCGCTGGCGTCTGGATGCTCGACTGACGGTGTGCACAGTGACCCGCCCTCTTCATGCTCTGCCGGCCCCATCGGAGACGACCTGGTACGTCACACTTCTGTCCTGCGGCTGAGGCGGCGACACCGCTGCCTTAACCGCAAGACAGTGAGTGGAAGCATGACATCGACTGACCCGACTACAGTTCCACTGGCAGGCAACTATCATGGGCCCTGTACGTTCATTACCCTTCCGCGCCATGCCTTCTCGCGCAACCCCGCCACACCCTCCTCCAAGCCGTGATGACGCTAACAAGCTCGCCAGAGCGACTCACCATACTCCGGCGGCGTATTCTTCCTCGCGATCCATTTCCCTACCGACTACCCCTTCAAGCCGCCGAAAGTCAACTTCACCACCCGCATTTACCACCCCAACATCAACTCGAACGGCAGCATCTGTTTGGACATTCTGCGAGACCAATGGAGCCCCGCCCTGACCATCTCCAAGGGTATGTCAAGGTCATAAACCGCTCATATCACGTAAACTAACAGCACCAGTGCTCTTGAGCATTTGCTCTATGCTTACGGACCCGAACCCTGATGACCCGCTTGTCCCTGAAATCGCACACGTGTACAAGACCGACCGGTCCCGTTACGAGTCCACAGCTAGGGAGTGGACCCGGAAGTATGCTATCTAGGGCACCTGTTCGTTTCCGGTGGGGTGGATGATGACGGGCATGGTTCACGATGCGAGAGGGCAAGGAGGACGGAATTGGAAGGAGAGAATTTACACGACGTGGCGGGCCGATGGGAGTTACATGCGACCGTCCAGCGTCTATAGCTGAATGGTCTTTCCTTGTTTGCTATCACACTACCAGCAATTGTTCCTTTTCTACCACTTTCCGAAGGCCCAGATTTATCTCTTTCTGCCAAGACTAGGTCATGATGCATATGTAGGTTTTCATTACTGGCTTGAGGGTCCGAAATCGCATGACTAGATCACATATTCGGCTTTGTCGAGGATGATCCCATGAAACCAGGCCTGACTTGTGAAATTTGCGGTTCTTGAAATGAACTCATTGATTGATGAAGAAGGTTTTGGCCGTATAGATACGGCCTCTTATGACGACCCAAAAGCAGATGACTTCTACAGGCAAAATATGAGCTCTACACGTACCTTTGAACAGGTAAATAAGTTTTATTGTATGCTTGGCCAATATACATCCTAGAGCCTCCAACCGTCTGAGTCGCCAGATGTCCCATCACATATCCATGACGGACCTTTACACGTTTTACTAATTTATACTACAAATGTACTTTATACAAGTCCTCCAGAATGGCTCCCCGCGCTTTCAAATGCTAGAACCGCAGACGTTTTCCATTATGCACACTAAAGACAAAGATTCTGGCGCTAGATCTTGGCCTCGTTCGGAGGTTCAGACGCCTCTTGCTTCCACTCTTCCGCACTAGGCATTCCCAGGATCGAAGTGACCGAGTCGCCATACTCGTCTGCATCTGACTGCCCGAGCGCATGAGGCTTGACTTCATCCGCGTCCAAGAAGCCGTGAACATCTTCCTCCTCCTTCCCTTGCCCTGAGTCGGGTTCCTCCCGGAAAGTCCTTGCCGTCTCCGCCAGCGATGCCCTCGCCTGCGACATGACGTTACGGCCGTAGGTTTCGGTCTTGGTTCTCCGCTCCAAGTTAATGGCGTATACCTCTCCGACGAGAGGCGCGAGCAGGCTGTGTCTTCTGTTCTCTCTGATTTGAACTTTGATGAGGCGATTCACGAGACTTGATAGAGTCACTTGGACGTGTTTGATGCACACCCCCTTGCGGCCTAGGTCGTTCGTTTCGTCGGCGGGGTCGCGCAGGCAGAGCATATACTTTGGCAAGGGTGCTTGCTTTCCACTCTGCTTTCTGTTAGTATCTATCCACTTGCGACGGGCGAGGGAAGCGATCTTACAGCAATGTCACTCTGAACTTTATTTGTTATCACCAACTGTTCCGATTTGTCGAACAGCTCCACCGGTTCAATCGAGACGCCATGTTCTCGAAGGTCGATCTTTTGGCCCCAGAATACCATAAAAGATATCAGAGCGGATGCAGCGGTTTGTTGATCGGGAGGGTAGTGCTTTAGGCTCGCAACAATCATCATGAAGATGGAGTAGGAGCCGAAGCCGCCTCGAAACACGTCCGAAAGACCCCTTTGATCGAATAATGTCTTGATTACGGAATACACTGGTCGAATATAGGGATATGCAGACATGTACTGTTGCATCAGGTCTCTTGCTAAGGAGGTATCGTTGGCCAAGACAATCTGTATATCGATCCCCGAAGCGCGATGCTGCATGCTTAGCAGCGGATATCGGGCGTGCCGAATTGTGGCCAGAAGGTAGTTACGGTTCTTTAAAAAGACACTGCGATGGAGTTTGTGTAGATCGTTTAGCAACTGTCTTCGCTCTTCCTGTGGTGGAGGCTTCTTCATTGTGTCAGGGTCTGTGCCCTCACCTCTGGCGAGTCGGAAGTCGATATCGGAAGTCGCAAGCGCTATGCCCGTTCGCTCCGAGCCAAATGTCTCTAAGACGTGATTCGGGAGGAGACTGCGAACATCGGCGCGTACTTGTTCGATGACGCTACGCCGAGCGAATACTTCGGCTCTGCTAGGTTTCGCGTACTCGTAAAAGTTGTGTATCTCGGCGTCTAATCTAATAAAATTAGCAAACAGAGCTCGAAAGACTCCCATGGCATCGCTCTACCTTGCCATTCCGGGTATCATCCCGGGCGTCTTCTGTGACTTCCCGCGAACACACCAGGGATACTTGTCCTCGTGGATGGATATTTTGCTCGAGACGGGTTGCACGTGGACTGCCTTGTACTCCTCGCGCGCGTTGAAGGCCATTCTTGTCTGCACAAGGAGCTCCTCAACTTTTCTCGCGGTATCCTCGGCCCTGCGCAGGATATTGTCATGGATGCTTTTCAATCTCGGGCTGTAGTGCTCATGCTGGCCTTTACGATCGATCGTCCTGCGGAACCGCACCGATAGATCCGTATGTTGGGAGGTTGCAAAAGGGCTCGACTCTGTCTGAGCGGGCGCAGACGAGGAGAAGCGTTGCTGGCGCAGGGCGGCATCGTATGGGAGGATGAAGTGCTGGTAGAGGGCAACCGAGGGCGAAAAGTGGTCGGAGGCGCGACATATCTGCCGGGCGCGATGGAGCTTCATGGGCGGCCTGCGACGAGGATGGGTCAACCGTCAGGGCAGGACGGTGGGCCAATGGGTCGCTGGCGCGAAATGTGGACGAAGTTCTTCACAGCTCGAGCCGCCAAGACGCTATGCCGCCTTGGGCTCCGCAAATGAACATGGACCCCCGCGCCCGTAGTCTACAGCAGCAAGTATGCGGCTTCTGCGAGTGATGGCTGTGCCGCGGGGCAACTGTTATTGCGCTGTGGAAACGGGCCAGCGAGCGCAGCGTGCTGCTGTTCTGTGGTGAAGCCTCGCACCTGCACAGGTGGGCAGCGCTGCGTCGCCCAGGTGCGGCTCTGTAGATACTGTATACCGTGCGCGCGCTCGCTCGCTCTACTAGAAGGTAAGCGCGGGCAGGGCCGGGCTACGTCATCATGCTATAACTTCACGAAAAAGTGTGCCCAGGCCCAGGACAACGTGCAAGCGTCGCGGTGCAATAGTGGGCCGTATACGCACCGCGCTCTGGCAACAGACAGCCTAACACCCCTGGCCCAAGCTCCACAACGCAGACTGACGTACCAGGCACCGTTAAAGCCCACCCACCGCGCCCTGTTGAATGCCCCCTTGCCGCGCCCGTCGTCCACCACCGGCTCAAGCTCATTTGCAGCCAAGGCAGCTCTTGCGCGCGCTCTCGCCTCCTCTCTGGCCGTCAATCCGCGTCCGTGTTCTCGCTGTGCAACCCGTGGTCCTGCTGTTCATACCCTCACACAGCGTGCTTCCACCACAGAAGCCACGGCCCGGTTGGCCTCTCTCACACCTGCAGAGGGCGCCGTCTTCTAGGTAAGCTCTCCGACGCTCATCCCGCCTAGAACTGTTTTTCCTACTGGCTCGGGTGCTACCTGTTTGCTCAAGCTTCACACTATCATCTCTAGCCCTCAAAACCCTACCAGTTCACTAACCCGGGTCCGCAGCGCCTGCTTCTCCAGCGCTGTCCTCGAATCATGTCTCTTCCTACACGGCCTGCGCAGGGCAAATCCGAGCCAGTCGATGAATCTTCGCACCTCTCGCATCCCGCGCTCCAGCCCTCTGTCACCAACGTGCCCGTCACACCGGGCGGATGCCTGTCTGGCCTCTCTGCGTACACCGAACCCGAAGATGCTAAGCAAGACACCGACCTCCCATTCGACCCCGACAAGGTCACACCAGGACCGTCCTGGAACGCCAACTCGTATTTCTCGTCAAAAGAGCACGACGACCGAGCTGGTTCGCCCACCGAGGCCGCAGCGGGCGCCAAGTCTGGGGAGGAGCTGCTGAAGAAGCTCAGCGGAGTGCAAGATCCGACGTTCAAGCAGGACCTCGCTGATGTCGACCCTCGTGCCGCGCATCCTGACCTGAATCTCAGCGGCCGTATCATCAGTGCAACCTTTGCTGTGCCTTACAACGTTGAGTACGCTCCAGGCCAGGACTGGGAATTGAAGCCTAGACGGGGAACCTCGGCGCTGTTCGATTCCTTCTCCTATCTGGCTTCCTCTTCTTCACCGTGGAACCACACATTAGTAGGCTGGACAGGCGAAATTCGCAAAAAGCTCACTGAGCAGACAGCAGCTGATGCCGCTACGCAGCCGACGGGCAACAAGGCGTCTGCCCCCGTCCCTGTCGATGGCGCACCGCCTCCAGCTCCTCCCCAAGACTCTGGTCTGTGCATCGATAGTGAAGACCGCGAGCGTTTAGAGAGGCAGCTGGAGCGTGACCACGGAGGCAAGATTGTACCTGTTTGGCTGCCTGATGAGTGGGACGAGAAGAACAACACAACTATTTTGAAGGACCAGAGCCGATGGCGTAAGTATGCCGAACACGAACTGTACACCATGTGTCACTACAAGCAGAACGAGCCGGCAGATGGCAGAGCCTCTCGCAAAGCGTGGGCAGACTACTACCGTATGAACAGGCTCTATGCAGACCGAATTTTGGAGCTATACAAGCCCGGCGATATCATCATGGTCCACGACTTCTATCTATTCTTACTACCGAGTCTCCTCCGCCAACGCCTCCCCAACGTTTATGTTGGGTTCTTCCTCCACGTGCCGTTTCCCAGTAGCGAGTTTTATCGATGTTTAAGCCGGAGGAAGGAGATTCTCGAAGGCGTTTTGGGAGCCAACATGATCGGGTTCCAATCTTACAGCTATTCTCGACATTTTTCATCATGCTGCACGCGTATACTCGGCTTCGATTCATCCTCCGCCGGTGTTGATGCATATGAGCCCATGTCGCTGTGGACGTTTTCCCCATTGGTATTAATGCCGCCACCACACAACGGCAAGCATTCGGCGATTCAGTCATCGAAGAGAAAATCAAGGGTATCAGAGATATGTATCCCGACAAAAAGATCGTTATTGGACGAGATAGGTTGGATGCTGCCCGCGGTGTGGCGCAAAAGCTGCAGGCATTCGAGATGTTTCTCGACAAGTATCCGGAGTGGCGCGAAAAGGTCGTTCTAGTGCAAGTCACAAGTCCAAGTAACATATACGCCGACAAGAACGCCGACGACGATGAGAAGATGGTCAACAAGCTTTCCGACCTCGTCGCTAGGATCAACGGCACTTATGGCTCGCTCAGCTTCACGCCAGTGAGACACTTTCCTCAATACCTCGAACGAGAAGAGTACTTTGCTTTGCTTCGACTTGCCGATGTTGGGTTGATTACCAGCGTACGCGATGGAATGAACACTACAAGTCTCGAATACGTCATCTGTCAAAAGGACAACTGCGGTCCCTTGATCCTTTCGGAGTTCTCTGGAACTGCTGGGTCCCTTAGTGGTGCAATCCACATCAACCCCTGGGACTTCAACGGCGTTGCGGATGCAATCAATGAAGCGTTGACAATGCCATCAGAACAGCGTAAAACCGACTTTGAGAAGCTATACAAGCACGTCGTTTCGAACAACGTCCAGGCTTGGACTAACAACTTCCTAAAGAGGCTCATGACCAACTTGTCCTCGTTCGACCAGTCGTTCGCGACGCCAGCTCTCGATAGGACCAAGCTCTTGTCCCAATATCGCGACTCTAAGAAGCGGCTCTTCATGTTCGACTATGATGGCACACTGACGCCTATTGTTAAAGACCCCCAGGCAGCAATTCCATCCGATCGTGTCATTCGTACGCTCAAGACCCTTGCGGCCGACCCAGCGAATAACGTTTGGATTATCAGTGGTAGAGATCAGGCCTTTCTGGACGAATGGATGGGGCACATTGTTGAGCTAGGTTTGAGTGCCGAACACGGCAGCTTCATGCGGCATCCACGAACTGAGGACTGGGTGAACCTCACCGATGAGACAGATATGAATTGGCAGTCTGAAGTTCTGGAAATCTTCCAGCACTACTCTGAGCGCACACAAGGTAAACAATTTGGCTATGGCGCTAGCCGGATGCTAAGCTAATCTTTTGAAGGTTCGTTTGTTGAACGTAAGAAAATCGCCCTCACCTGGCACTATCGGCGAGCCGACCCAGAGTACGGTGCCTTTCAAGCGAGGGAATGCCAGAAGCATCTCGAAAGCACTGTTGGGAAGAGGTATGACGTCGAAGTAATGACGGGCAAGGCCAATCTCGAAGTCCGCCCACGTTTCGTCAACAAGGGAGAAATCGCCAAGAGACTCGTCCTCGAATACGGCGATGAGCCTCCCGAGTTTGTCCTCTGTCTTGGTGACGACTTCACAGACGAAGGTGAGGTTGCACTTTCCCTCTGGCTTGACGGCTATGCTGACGTCTGTAGACATGTTCCGCTCGTTGCGTCAGACCAAACTGCCCGAAGACCACGTCTTTTCCGTCACGGTTGGCGCCAGCTCCAAGCAGACGTTGGCCAGCTGGCATCTGGTAGAACCGGCCGATGTCATATCCGTGGTCTCGTTGCTCAACGGCTCTGCAGATGCAGGCAACGTTGGCGCAGTTGCTGTAGTTGAGGGAGGCATGGTGCCTGAAGCAAGGATATAGGAGTCATTGCATTTTCAGTTTGTCATGAGCGTACAGCATCTGTCTTGCCCGCTCGAAGCATCGGTCACGGCGTACGGGCGAGATAGAAACACGAGCACAAGAGAGCAGCGCAGGTCGAACGGGCTGCGAGGGTCGAAGGTGTGCGGCCCACATAATTCATAGATGGATCGAAAAATATGAGGGTTGACTTGTTGCATGACGGTCCGATGTTCTGACACTTGGTGTCGTCCACTGCCAGTTTTTGAATCACGTTGGCAGAGGTACGTACACGTCTTCTTAAATATACGGGCTTCGCATGACGGCGTTTCGTGATCTGCGCAGCCTCTTGCCGTGTTCATCCGCGGCTCTGCCTTTTTGGCTGGGCGACGCACGACTTGGGAAGCACGGCTGTCCATGCGTCTGTCCATGCGTCTGTCCATGCGCGCCCGGGAACTCTGCTGCCGAGGGGCGGCAGGGGCGGGGCCTCAAACAGGCTAGCCTATCGAGGGTGCCTGACGCGGGAGAGCTGAAGTGGTGTGGTGTGTCGCGTTGGTGGAGAATTGGGAGAGAGAACGAGCCTGGTGGTGCTGATGAGGCGCTATCACCACTTGTCAGTCTCACGTGGGTCTGAATCGGAGGCAGGACTGCAAGCGGGCAAGCGGCGATTCCCAGCCACGAGCGCCGGAGCTACCCCTGCTACGTGCTCAAGCCTGATGCGTGCACGCTTCGTTATCCCGTCTTATCCCCCAAAGTCCCCAGTCGCTCGCTCGCTCCTGCCCCTCGGATTTCTCCCATCCGCTTCACCACCACCCACACGCTCCGTCTCCCTCTTCTCGCCCTGTCAAATAGAGAGAGAGAGCACCGCGATTGTTTCTGCGTCAGCCCTGTATTTTTTCCGCCTCTCTGCAGAACACGCGGGCATATATCCGTCTTCAGCTCGCCCAGGCGTTTGCTTCTGCACATTGACGCACACGCTCTTTTCGCACTATCTTTTGGCACTACAAGCCATCATGGGTTTCTTCGAAAAGCTTCAAGCTAGTGAGCCTCCACCGGCGCTGGCAAACGGCGCGCGGCCGCGAGCAGGGACGCCATGGCTAATGCGCACCAGGACTCGAGCTCTACCGTCTGGAACAGCGCTACACCCGCCGCGACAAGCGCACCACCTTCATTAGCGATGCTCGGTATGTGGACGGCGAATACATCAGCGCTTCCTCGCCAACTTCGACCAAGTCGCCTTCGACCAACTCTTCCTCGACAGCTGCCAGCCGCCGTCTGTCCAAGATACCGTCACTGCGCGTAAAAGAGTTCCGCCGCTCCGTCACTGGCCGCTCCTAAACGATTCCCGCCATTGTTTTGCCAAAGAGAAAACGACTGGGAAGATTGCCGCTTGTGGGGATGACGTCGAAGCGCGGGCACTGGAGCAAGGCGTTGCTATCGAGGACGGACGTGCCAATGAGGGAGGTTAGCGGGTTACACCAACGATATACAGCGCAGCTGGTACGACTATGCCACATGCACTGTGAGACATGGCGAGTTCTGGGGGGCACGCAGCGCACGCCATGGACGAAGAGAACGGGCCTGACCCGACTCGAACAACGACTTAACGAACCCACAAAAGGCATCTTTTCCTGTCACGGTTAAGCATGTTCAGCATTGTTCTGTTCTGTTCTTAACTTCTTTAGTCTTCTACGACTATCAACTTGTATTCTTTCACACCAATACCCTTTTCTTGTGTCATAGTTTGCGGGTGGGAAAACACTCATAGCTTCGTTTGGGGCGGACTCATCTGGGTTGTGTTTCTGGACCTAAACACTTCGCTCTGCTTGTCTGCAAAGCTAGATAACAAATATAACAGTAAATACTGTCTCTGCAAGTGTTCATCGGATGCTTGTCGCTAGATGTACCGCTTGTTACATATGTACGCATTGAGACACAGTCTAGGTAACGCATGGGACAAGGAAATTGTGACCTCATTTTGTACGCATCTCAGGGACTGTTCAGGGCACTTTCCTTGAAGCTTCTTTGACAGCATCGCTCGTGCCCTTTTCCCTACTGCTCCAGGTGCGCCTGCAAACTTGCTTCGACGTGGTAGCTTCCCGTAGCTCCTCTCTATTGCCTGGAATGCAAACAAACAACCACGCTGAACTACATCATCACCCTCCTCGAGCACCAACACAGTTATTGTTTGTTCATCTTTCATCTCCCCCTTCGCCTTTGCATCTTTATTAGTGCAGCATACCAGCGGTCGACATTCATACGCACACAGTGCTCATAAGAGATCGAGATCGTAGCTCTACATTCCGTGAACGAGGCAATCTTTACCTCGTTGCGCACGCACATACTTTGACGTCTGTGTATGTCAAGTGGCGGAGGAGCAGGTGGTGGTGCCGGCTCTGGATCAGCCGGTACTGGTTGTGCTGATTGCGGACCTGCTGGTGCTGGAGGTGCTGGCGGTGCATCGACGTCAACTACTCGTCGAGATCCCGAAGCTTGGAGCCGCCGTAGGCAGAAGATCAAACACTCAGCGTCCAAGGTCAAGCACAAGGTCAAGCTCGGCTTGGTCAAGATTCGACTGAGCCACAGCCTCTGAATACAGCTTCGGCCAGAAACCAATTGGACCGGATGTCGGGCAGACGAGCTAGCAGACGCACGTCGACGGCCAGTTCATACGTGGAGCCAGACTTCAGTCGCTGGCCGGGCACGCACGTCGTTCCTGGGACTTTTGTGCCTGCGGCAAGCCAGCAGAAAAGGGTTGGCGAACAGGAAGCCTGGGAGCGGTACAGGGACAGGTTCAGAAGGCTGTGGGCCCTCATCTGCAGCCATCGAAGACGCCACCAGTAGGTGGTAAGGCGGCCGACTGTCAGGAACTTGACGACTTGGGTGGTGTTGCAGGTGCATTACAAGTACAGCGGCAGCCGGACGTCGGGACTGATTTCGGAGGGTTCGGAACGCGCTCGGACGACACAGGCCAAGTTCGATCTCGTGGTGCCTGCAGCTGACAAGCTCTATACAATGCTCAGCAACACCCGCGCAGCTGTCGCTGGGTTGCAGAAACGCCATTACGTATGTCAATCATGCTTGCGCCGCTTGAAACCGCTGCCACTGGGCCGGGCACCAGTGTCCACGGCGACCTTCTACCGGGCTATACAGACAGCTAGCCAACCGCCAGCGAATGGTGATGCGCCCTACCGAAAGGTGCTGAAAGAGGCGGCAAAGAAGAAAAAGAAAGACGATCGTGCAGCATCAGGATCGCTCCGGAAGTCATCCAAGGCGACCGATGCTCGACTAGAGAAATGGGAGCTGACGGTTGGTATTGAGATCCATGCCGAACTGAATACCGCCAAGAAGCTCTTCTCCGGCGCTGCAACGTCTAGCAAACGAGGCACCCAATTCCCATGTAGCATTGTTCGATACAGCTTTTCCCGGAGCCCAACCTCACTTCCAGAAGGAGACGCTTGTACCGGCCCTGCGCGCCGCGCTGGCCCTGAACTGCCATGTTCAGCACAGGAGCAGCTTCGACAGGAAACACTACTTCTACCAAGACCAACCTGCGGGCTATCAGATTACACAGTATTATGGTGAGCTTTGGCAGCTTCGTGTATGCCGCTTGGTGTCTAATGTGTCGTTACAGAACCTTTTGCTGTAAATGGACATATCACCCTCTATCCTCACGACTTCCCCGCCGGCGTCTGTCCTGAAGATGGGCCTGTTACGATTGGCGTCAAGCAGGTTCAAATGGAGCAGGATACTGCCAAAACCGTCCAGCAGCCACCCTCAACCCACCTCCTCGATTTCAACCGCGTCTCGCACCCTCTTATCGAAATCATTACACTGCCGCAACTCCACCACCCTACCACTGCGGCGGTACTCGTGCGAAAAATACAGACGATACTGAAGGCAGTGAATGCTGTCACGGCGGGCATGGAGATGGGCGGCCTGCGCGCCGACGTTAACGTTTCCGTCAAGGAAAGGAATGGGCCGTCGACGAACAATACTCATTCTTATTCTGGTGTTGGCGGGCTTGGACAGCGGACGGAAATAAAAAACCTGTCGAGTGTCAAAGCAATCGAAGATGCCATTGTTGCAGAACGCGACCGACAAATTGATCTGATCGAGAACGGCGGCGTCGTAGAAGGCGAAACCCGCGGGTGGACGTTGGGCAGCAAGACCACGAAGCGACTACGAGGCAAAGAAGGCGAGATCGACTATCGTTATATGCCGGATCCAGACATCGCTCCGGTGTTCGTTGGGAAGGTATGGGATGTGCTTCCACCATTCGTCGTTGTGCTTATATGTATAGGATCTCATCGGCCACCTGCATAACACACTGCCCATCTTGTCGGATGAGACGGTAAGCACTTTAGTCGACAGCAGTACCTACGGCCTTACACCTAAGGACGCCAGCACGCTCCTCCTCCTAGATGATGGCGATCGGCTGGACTACTATTTTGATGTTGTTGAACATCTACGGGCCATCTTTTCTGAAAAGCCAGAAGTTGTAGCTCTACTGGGCAAAGTTGCCGGGAACTGGTGAGTTTCGTCTCTGGACCTGGCATGCGGTCCGCGTTAACGTTGTTGGTATCTAGGGTCCTCATGGAGCTTGGAGGCCTTTTCAAGAACGACGAGTGGTCCGCAACCCGAGTTAGCGCCGACCAGCTTGCCTCAATCGTTGCCCACCTACTGCGCAAGCAGATTACAGGCTCGACTGCAAAACGGCTTCTCGCTATCAAATATGACGGCGACGTCCGTTCTGTGGAGCAAATAATTGCAGACGAGCATCTGCTCCTGCGCCCTCTCGCACGCGAAGCGTACTTGGCTCTTGCGCAACAACTCTTGGATGAGAAATCAGCCATGGCGAGAGATATTGTGGAAAAGCAACATCACAAAAAGATCAAATGGTTCGTTGGGCAGATGATGGCGCGAAGTGCCGAGGGGACGGTAGAGCCTGCTACCGCCGAAGCCGTGCTGAGAGAAATGTTGCACCTGCCTCCTGTGGAGCAAAACTGAACAGCTGAACACCTAGAGTCTAATGGAAGTTGATTTTGCTGCCTGTTTGCGGTCTTACCGTGGTAACGCGTGTTTGCAGACAGGGACCGAGCCGAATCCGTTCCGAAGCTGTTCACTTGACCCTGACGACAACCAAAGGTCGGGACCATTTGGCGTGTACCATGGTTGCGATTTGCGCACGCTCCATCTTTGACTTTATATTTGTACTTGTCTTCCTTTCCACCTTTCTGCTACATCTCAACACCACTCTGCATTCCCTTACCTTTGTGCCCATGTCGGACTCTGCCTGTACCGCAAGACCCCGATCGACTGGTAGGAAATCGACCGGTAAAAGGAAAACCGTGCAGCGCGAAATACGCCAATTGCTCTCCTCGAGTAAACCAAAGACGCTCTGCGTCCAACGACGATATCGACTCTGTCTGCACTCCCGACGCAGTGCCAAGGCTATGAACAAAGATTACACCGAGTGCAAAGCAGTCTTGTACGCCATGTTGCAGAACGGGGGGTTTATCCAGGAGCGACCCGAGCCTGTGGTGTTGGTTAACCGGAGGCAGAAGCCGAGTTGGAAGGTTTATTCGGTGCGCTCGGCGATGAAGAGGAGGGAGTGGCTTGAGGATGCGGAGAAGAGGATGGGGTTGGTGGGTGGTGGTAAGAAGAGGGGGAAATCGATGGGTTGGATTGTGGAGTTGAAGCAGAGGGTGCAGGTGGCTGCGTCGAGGCCGGTGCAACGGTTGGTTGGAGATGGGAAGCTGGATGACCAGAAAGATGGCAAAGAGGATTCCAAGAAGGATGGCAAGAAGGATGGCAAGAAGGATGGCAAGAAGGATGGCAAGAAGGATGGCAAGAAGGATGGGAAGCTGGATGGCAAGCAGGCTCCCAAGCAGGATACCAAGAAGGATATCAAGCAGCCCACCAAGCTGGCTATCAAGCAGGATACGAAGAAGAATATCAAGCAGGATACCAAGCAGGCTACCACGCGTGAGGGAATGGTCCAGAGCAGTCAGTCATTTTCGTGCAGCTTGCCCAACAATGGACAACAACAACAACAACAGGCGCGTGAAAACAAGGCGCAGGAAGACGAAAAGTTCAGCAACGCTCCCTTGCGTCCCGATCCGTCGCCCGGGCGCAGCCGCTTGTCACAAGTACCACGGATCCTAGCTTCGAGAATTCCGGTACGTAGTAAACGTCTTGTCCCCTCTGTCGACATAGCTACTACCACGGCGGCTCCGGGCCCATCGTCTGAGGGTGCATGGTACAAGAAGGTCGGACATCTCCATTTCTCAAGACGGCTAGCACCGGGCAAAAGCGACAAGTATGCACTGCCTATTGAGATGGTGCCCCTACAGCCGCTGAATGAGGAGACGGGAGAGAAGATTCAGTCAGCGGATGCACTGGACAAGATGAAGGGGCGTGAGAGCAGCACAGAGAAGAAGTCGCGGTCGAAAAGCACGACGAGCGGCCTGCCGGCGGAGATCACTGCGGGATCTTTTGCGAACGAGACTGCTAAGATGTATAAGGGGAAGGGGAAGGAGAGAGCTGTGGAGTGAGGCTGGGATGAGGTTACTGTGTGTTTTGGCGGGTGCTTTGGGGGTGGGATTTGGTGAGTCTGGTTTATTCTTATTCTGTGTTTTGTGTTTTGGGTAGAGAGTGGATTGAAAGGTTTGGTCTGTGGCTCAAATGGAGTTTAGAGAAGTGGTTGACATTGTTCTAGGTTGGTTAGAAAGTTGTGTACTTTGTGTTACCTCGGGATAGGTGATGCGAAGTCGAAATTGTACTTGAACTTTTGTCCAGCAGCTATAGCTATCAATTTCAACTTCAAATTATCTATCAACTTCAACTTCAACTCCAGCAATCAACTTGAACTCCAACTTCAACTATCTTCTTCAACTGTCTACTTCAACTTTAATTTCATCTTAAACTAACAATTCCAATTTCAACTCTAACCCAATTATCAATTCCAAGTGTTTCTAGGTGTAATACTCTAGTTACTACCAACTGCAACTTGAACTATCAACTTTCACTTCAATATCAACCTCAACCTCAACCTCAACTCTCTACCAGAAACAATGCATTCAAATCCTCAACCAGAACATTTAACTTCTCTAATTAGCCGCAAGTCTAAAGTTCAGCGACTGTATAGTGGACCGCGACTAGAAATGTGTGTAGTGGGCGCTCAAACATCGATATTACAACTGGTGATGCGGTGCATTCGACCCGATGGCAAGTATCCACACCTAGGGGAGATTCTACAAGGCATCCAAGGTGTCGGTGACAAGTGTTGCACCCTTGCTCATATTATCCTGTATGGACTCCAGCCAAAAGGTCTCAGAAGGCGTGCGAAGCAACAACACCACTCGGTATGTTGAGCAGTAGCCTACAAGGCCAGTATCACGGCACGGCGCAACATCAACACCACAGCTACTACGATCACGGGTGCAAACTTCTGCAGTGTCACTGCAGGAGCAACGAACCCACGCAATGCTCGACAGCATCTGCCCATGAAGGGGCATTGGGCAGGAAAGGGTTTGTTCAGGAATGTATGTTCAATTTCTATGAATCGAAATCATTCCTCAGCCACCACGCTGCAAGAGCCTTGTGCGCCAGCAGGCAGCAACAAGCCCTAAGCCCATAGTCATTCAGACTTTTATCCATGTCCGACCGTACGCACCGGACCCCAAGTGTGTATCATATCCATAAGCCGTAGACTCGTTCAAGCGACAAGCTGGACAACGCCGCCAGCCTCCTTGATCTTCTTCTCGGCCTCCTTCGAGACATAGCGCGCGCGGACAATAATGGGGACTTCGGGAAGACGGCCCTTGCCGAGGACCTTGGAGTAACCGAGAGAGAGCAGGTCGAGAACGGGCGCCTTGTCGGACTTCTTGGCGAGGTATTCGTCGCGCTTCTCGGCGGGAACGAGCGACCAGAGCTTGTCTAGGTTGACGACGGGCTTCCAGAATTTCTGCTGAGTCTTGTGGCTGTAACATAGGTAAGTGCACGTCCTATGATCGGGGGGAGAGTGAAGGGTGCTCACAAATAACGCATTCCCACTTTTCCGAAGTAACCGGGATGATACTTGTCGATGTTGGTCCTGTGATGGTGCTACAGAAAGATTAACGTTAGCCCGAATGTCTTGTCAATTTTGTCGACGATTATGACCGTACCTGACCACCAGCCATACCGCGACCACTATAATCCAAGTCAGTAACTGAAAATCGGCAGAGCTGTTGTATAGCTTACCCGGGATGTTTTCTGTGCTTCCCAACACGGCCGTGTCCTGCCGACACATGGCTGTCTGGGATTAGAATACAATCTCGCAGTCAGTTGGCCAGCTGGACTGGCACTCACCCACGATGCTTTCGCGTGTTCGACAACCCTGATGTCATGTTAGAGTCTGTCACAGTCGTAGCAATCGCAAAAAAACATACTGGTAGGCATTTTGGGCGACTGGGAGGTAAGTTGTCGTTGGTGTTGGGTCTGCGCTTCAAATTATGAGAGTTTGGTGGGCGCGAAGCGGAGCCGAGCCCCGGGCCGATGATTTCTCCGTACACTATCGTGTTTGATCACGTAATGCACGCTATCGCGTAATGCACGCGCCCCACCAAAATCGCGAAATATTCAACCCACCATAACTCCACCAATATGGCTCCAATCGACGAGGCTCTTGCGGCAATCGAATCGCTAAAACCAGGAGAACATTTTACGTATACAGAAATCGCCAAAAGATTCAGGGTTAGCCGGTCAACTCTGTCGCGGCGCGCGCGTAGTAAAACCCTATCGATGGCGCGTAAGCTCGAAAATCAACAAATGCTCAACGCTACGCAGGAAGCAACGCTCGTACAGTATATTCAACACCTCTCAGCGCGAGGGCTACCTCCTACAAGCTATATGATACCAAACTTCGCGTCAGAAATAGCTGGAAAATACGTTGGGACTTGCTGGCCGTCGCGCTTCATTGAGCGCCACAAACTTGACTTAATATCGCGATGGACATCCGGCATCGACGCCTCACGCCGCAGAGCTGATTCGGCCTTCAAGTACGCGCTGTACTTCAAGCTATTAGCTAAAAAAATCGAGCAATACAACGTTGACGCACGCCATATTTACAATATGGATGAGAAGGGATTTCTTATTGGAATCCTCTCTAAATCAAAGCGCGTCTTTTCTCGCGAGCAATACGAGCGTGGGAAGTTCAAATCAATGCTCCAGGACGGCAATCGCGAGTGGATAACTTCAATAGCCTGTATTTGCGCCGACGGCTCTACCCTCACACCTGCCCTCATTTATCAGGCAGCCTCTGGCAACGTACAAGACACCTGGCTCCAGGATTTCAACCCTGAAATCCACAAGGCTTTTTTCTCCTCCTCGCCCTCAGGATGGACCAATAACGATATCGGGCTCAGCTGGCTCAAACAGGTGTTCAACCGCGAGACGAAAGCAAAGGCAAGGACGTCGTACCGCCTCTTGATCGTTGATGGGCATGGATCTCACGTAACAAAGGATTTTATCGATTTCTGCGACGCCAATAAGATCCTGCTGGCAATATTTCCGCCTCACAGCACCCATACGCTTCAGCCGCTGGATGTGGGCGTCTTCGGCCTCTCGCGAGCGCGTACAGCAACGGCCTCACGAGCTTTATGGACGCCTGCCAGGGCCTCTCCAGCATTACAAAGAGGGACTTTTTCAGGATATTCTGGGCCGCCTGGGAGCGCGCGCTAACGTCAGCAACGGTCCTTAAGGCCTTTGAGGCTACTGGGATCGTGCCCTTAGATCCCGACAGGATCCTCAAGCGATTTGAAACTCGCGAGCCTGAGCGCCCCAGCTCAAGCGAGAGCAGCACGTCGGTCCTTAGCGCCAGCGACTGGCGTAAAATCGAGGGCTTATTACGTCAAGTTGTTGGAGATATTTACGAGTCTCAGGCTGCCAAAACTCTCGCGTACGCTCCACTCGATTTCAGCGAAAATCAGATCCTTAAGCACGAAAATACTCAGCTCAAAGAGACCCTCGTTAACAAGCGCAAGCGCCGCCAGCGGGGTAAGGCCCTGGCGCTCGAGACGCCGGAGGATTACAACGGTGGCGCGATTTTCTGGTCGCCAGCTAAGGTCCAGAGGGCTCGCGACTGGCAGGCACAAAAGGACGCGGAGGAGAGGAGATACAGCTTCAAAAGGACATCCAGTCCCAGCTCAGAGAGCAGAGCAAGCTTGAAAAGCAAGCCCTCTTGCAACAGCGACGCCTTGAAAAGGCTCAGGCTCAAGCAGAGCGCGCTCGCGAGCGCGAGCTGAAGGCTATTGAAGCTCAAGAAAAGCGAGAGGCCCGCGCAATTGAAAAACAACTCCGCGATGAGCTCAAAGCTTCCCAAAAGGGTAATCAACATAGCCTTAAGCCTCCAGCAAAAAATCCAAAGGATATTGAGCTTGTACAGCCTGAGTTACAGCCTATCAAAGTTGACGAGCCCGAGATGCCCAAGATCGCGCCCACGACGCGCACACGTCAAATACGCCTCCCAGAGCGCTACAGGTAGCCAATAGAAGGGCTATATTTGTTAAATAAGCTCTTCTGATTATTACTCTAGAAAATCCGACGATTTTACAATATATACAAGCTGTACAGCTTCAAGTTGTGGATGGGCGGAAATTGCCGAAAACGTGCATTACGCGATAGCGTGCATTACGTGATCAAACACGATAAGCATTGCAAACTAATACTCTTTAGCTCTTAGTGCAATACCCAATGTGATTGAGAATGACAATATGGAATGGGTCGACTCGAACAAGGCATAAAGATGTGTTTGAAAATGGATCCGCGACTTATATCTCTACTCAGGCCTGCTACATCTCCGAAGTGAACCGCTATACAATACAAGTGAACCCTAAAATGACTCATCCCTCATCCCCAGTATGGAGTCCGCAACCCTACAAACGTTGAACTTAGGCCACCGTCAGCATCTTCCTTCTTTCGTTGTCCCGCAAGCTGTAATACCAAGTCAGCATATGCACAGATGATCAATCAAATTGGACTCCACGGCTGCAATGGACCCACCTCTAGTTGTATGTGCCTGTGGACATGAACGAGCCAGTCCACATAGCTTTGCGCCTCGTTGTTGCGGTCTTCGTACAGTAATCGCGCAAACTCGTATTCCGCGCCGTCGAGACCCTGTCGGGCTAGCTGCAGCGTCAATGCCTTGGAACCACGTGTGCCCTCCAAGTATTGCAAAATGTTGCGCACTTGAGCGTTCAGATGTGTCTCGAGAACTGGAAGCGTCGATGCAAAAGGATCTAAACTCTTCAGACTGTTCTGGCCCTCACCAAACAGATCTTCCAGTAGATTCGGCGATACCTGCGCGTGGAGCCACAGCAGGCAAATTTGTCCATTGTCTACAATGTAGACACCGCCTTCCTCTACTTTTGAGAACGAAGCTCGAATGCTCTCGGGCATTCTCAGGTGGCCATTCTCATTGGCAAACCCGTCCTTCTCGTCCAGGTTGTGTATGGAGATGATACGAGGATAAAGATAGAGCGAAAGCTCTAGCGGACTCATTGACTTGAGCATCCTCATATCGTGAACTCTCCTGTCGGTCGGCTCCTTCCCTCCTTTGAATGCTCTCGACTTAACTAGACCTAGAATGTACATGCTCAATTCTTTCAGGTTCTCTGGTAGAACAAGCTGACCCGGAGGGTTGTTGTGCCCAGTGAAATTCTTTCTGTAACCGGCAAGAATGTCCACGGTCTTTTCCGTCAATGCTGCGCGGATTTCCTTCAAGTTCTTCTCGGCCATACGAGCGGCGGCCTCTTTCGTGATTATATTCACAACAGCATCTTGGTCAACGAACTTTAGCGCTTCTGCGGCTCGCTCACTGACGCTAGCGACGTTGTTGATGCACCTTACTCGGCGCTGACCGCTTGCTGTTGTGTAGAGAAGGGCGGCTTGGAAATGAGCATCCAGTTTCGGGTCAAGTTTGCCGTCATAGGTGAACATCACGCCGATAGACTTATCTGCATCGATGACACCGAATTCCAAGTCCGCCCCGAATGTATGGTGATAGAAGTTGCCTTGGTATGCCGAAACTTGGAGGCCGTTGGAGCATCTCACTTTCATGAGAGCCTGGTATCCTGTCTCTCTCATTACAGTATGCTTGATCTCTTTCGACAGTTTGAGTGTATCTCGAGGAGAGTGGAAGTTGGGGTAGTAGAACACTTCACCGCCAGTGGTAGCGGAGACGTGGCCTTCGTACAAGTTAGCTTTTATCAACATGGTGAAATCGACAATGAAGACTTACCAATTGTTGCGATATCCAAGTAGCCGCCGCTAGGTGCTGCCATGAAGAAGTCGATACCAACGCCACTCTCCACCATCTTCTGAGCAACCTTTTTGTATCCGGGATGCTCCGTTGTTAAGAGCTTCTCGGCGTCATTGTTGTGCATGCTGCCATCATCACGAAGGAACAGACGGCCCGGGCCCCACGTCGGCAAAGCAGCAAGTGAGCACACAATCTTTCCTCCCGTTGCCGCGAGCGCTTCCACGGCCGAGCTTAGAGAAGGAAGCAGACACGGTTCCGGATTTTTGAATTCGGAGAACATATTAGGCAATTGGGTAAGCAGGGATGTGATGACCGCTTTAGATTCCTCCGGATCCACAAACAGACCCTCGCTTAGCGGTACGAAAGGTTCCTCGAGGTCGGGCATCACCAACATCTGGGCTGCTACCAGATTATGCTCAAGTTGTAGAAATGCATTTCCTTGTCAAAGGTGACAATACCGACTTTCGCACCTTCCGGGAGCCTTCGCTGACTTTGACCGTCATTTTCAGATTGGTCCTTCTCACCGCCGTAAAGAGCGTTGATGATACCTTCGCAGAAGCCGTCAAGGAAGCCGCGGTTGACTGATTCCGCACTGACATCAATCAAAACAGCCACCTTAGTCCTACCGGCTCTTTCGACAGTACTCTTTAGGTACCATGAAATCGACAGTACCCAGGGTTAGTTCGGGGCGCTGCATTCTGTCTACTCTTACACCAGACGGATCTGTAGGCGCGAAATATTCCCCAGGCACATCGTTCGGGTACGTGCACATGTTACATACGAACTTGTTCCCACCAGACTTGAACTGCATGAAAGGATTGATGTAGGTTCGACACCTGTTACACCTCGGCGGTCCGATGTCGCCAAAATCCAGGACGGGTATGGGTTGCTCACCTTCCTGTAGTGGGGCGAGCGGCTGAAGGACAATCCAAGCGGCAAATGCGTAGAGCTAAGTGCCTCAGCACTGGAGGGGATACTGTTCAGCGTAAGTCGTGCGAATTTTGGCGTGGAGTTGCCCTGATCAAATGCAACAAAAGGAACAAGGGCTGGCGGAGGAAGGTGATGCTCCATTGTAGGATACACATGCTCCAGGTAATAGCGTGCAGGTCCATCACGCGATCTCGGGATGCTAGGTATCTGTTCTGGGTCCACGCGCCCTTGCTGCGACGAGGCCGGTGTACCTGTTAACTGATCGCCCACCCGCGCAGCATGTTGCATGCCCGTAGCGGGACTTGAAGGAGCAAAGGTTGTTGTGGCCGCAGGGAACTGGTTCATAGCCGGGGTTATTTGAGGTTGCGCCCACTGTGCCGCGCCGACCTGGGGAGAATTTTGACTCAGAAATTGTGCACAAGTCCCGCTTCCACTCTGCGGCATGCCATTAAATGATTGAGAAGTGCCTGCAGGTCCCTCAATGTTGTGATATACATGGCGGTCCTTCTTCTTGTGTCTGACGGTCCCAGCTTGGTCTGCGCTGAGCCCCATTCCCCCCATCTGCTGCGCCAAATTGTTCACATCTTGACCACCCTGATACGGTGGCGAGGGTTGTGGCGGAAAGTAACCTTGCTGCTGGTTTGCCGTAGCAATCTGATTCGGTGCTCCCGCATACTGATTGGGCGTGTGGCCGTACGCGGCGCTGCCCGTCTGTTGATATCCTGCCGGACTAGCAGCGACCTGAGGGCGAAACTGGGGTTCTTCTTTCCTGGTGGGGCCGCTTGGGTTCGATGAGCCCTGTCCGAGGGCGTGGTACATGGAGTAATCAGACATGGTGAGCGGCACGGAGGTCTCGCAGGCGTGGTCGCGGGCGCGGTTTAGGACGTTCGATAAGCTCAGGGCGTCACGCTCGCTAAGGAATGTATGAGAGCGGCGGAATGATTTTGGAGGGTCGCATATCAGGAAGGCACCTCAGCAGAGGTCTTGCGGGGCGTCAAGCGGGGACCTCGATTTGGGTGATCTGGCATTATTTTGGTAGACGTTGAAACTTGAACTTCGAGGCCCGTGCGCTAGTCTACCTTCCGATCCAGGCCACAAAGTGGCACAAACCTCACCAGAGACCAGGCTGTCTATGCGAATCCTACGTGTATCTTCACCAATTGGTGAGTGACTAGGTTACAAGATAACCTGATAATTGCGCGGGCACAAATGAGATCAACAGAGACCTTCAGAAATCCGGAACTGTTCCTATCCATTGCTTGTGTGACAGAACCCTCACGGCATTTGCTCCATGCGGGCTTCTTGGTCGGCCGGCAGTGCATGGCATATCAAGCAGGGTGGAAATATAACGAGAAGAATCGTACATGTTAAGTCGTACGCATTAGTGACTCTAGCCAGGCCCTCCTTCAAATGCGTATCATCCTCCGATCAAATCACCCGCGAGTCAGATCCTCTGCCGCACTTATTGCAGAACGCAGGAGCTTTCCCGATAGTACGGCAAGCAGGCATGCGTTTAGTTATTCACCAAAACCGGCCTCTTGCTTGTGTGCGGCCTATCGGCATTAGAAGAAACGCACGACACGCCGCTTCTGAATGAACCAGGGAGCATGAAGCTCTCGAGGAACGTGTTGCAGTTCAACTTGTGTGTCCAACCCCTAGCACTGCTACTCCAGTTTATCGAGATGAGCTAGTCTTGTCAGGACCACGGTTTTACTTGTCTCTTCGATTTCTCCAGCGAGGAACACTTCATCCAGGATTGCGTAGACCTATACCTCCGTCAGCCCCTCACATACCTGCTTGCCATTTGTGTCCATGTGATACTTGACACCATCAGCGCTTACCTTGTAAAAATTGAACACCAAATCCAGCTCGCATACATTGCCAAAGAACGCATCAAGGACCTCCACGAAGAAGTGTATGGCTTCCAAGTACGCAAGCTCATTATCGTTGGTGTCCACGCAGGCGCAGAAGAATAATCCCGCATATCGTCGATACACTATCTTGGACATGTTCCGAAACTCGACAAAGTTTGATTGGTGCTTCTGGTCTCGTGGGGCAATGAGGCGATGGACCTGCAAGAACGTTAGGCAACGTGGCCTTCCTTGCTAGGAGTGTTCGCTTTGTTTCCGAAGTGGGAATGCGGATGGGCGCATCATTTGGGCAAACGGGCGTACGCGGAAGGGAGGGAGAGAGAGCGTCTCTGTAGGGACATCTGGGTGGTTATTGAGGCGGAGTGAGCGGATAGTTGCGTACCTCTCCCTTCAGCTTGACCTTTTCTTCATCCTATACTCTGGTTAGCATCAGTATGCACAGAGCATTCGAGGTGTCGCAACCTACGCTATATGGCGCATACCACTTCGCCAGTCTTGTCTTGCCCCTGGCGTTCGTCAATGTGAATACTGCATTGCGACAAGCTCACGCACTGGCGGTTCTGAATCAGAATAAACGAGAGAACCATATCAGGAGACTTGCTGTGCGGGTGCAGCACACCGTTCCCTCGAAAACAAATGGACTGATTGAAATGGAGATTACGGAACAATCGCGTGAAAGCTTGGCGGGAGCGGCGGTAGACCCGTATCCGCGCTTGCGATCAGGCGGCCCACATTTAGCCGACCACCATCGTGGCATCGTGGATGATGTCCACTCATGGAGACATTCAACAACGAATTCAAATGAAGCTCAAAAAGAGAAGTTGCGTAGCTCCAATCAACGTAGCTCACTTACTGAAGTATTAAAGGGATGCAGTACTGTACTGGTGTATAAGACTTTCCCCGTAAGTACCTGTGACAACGAGCTGAACCTTGGAAGAAGTCGATGCATGTGATTTTGGTGTGCAGCGTAGAGACATTAGGCATGTGGCTAGGCTAGTCAACCTTTTTGCAGCACCTCGAGGCGTGGGAATGGCTCGCCTTGGACACTTGATCTATTACCATATTCTGATATTCATCGTTTATCGGATTCGGTATAGACGGAAAGCAGTCTAGAGATTCGACACAAATTTGAAAGTCGTTTACGATATGGATGAGATCTCGTTAGTACACACATGTACTAAGAAGTCGGACACGCGTGGGTTGGACACCTGCAGCTGCCGGTTCCTTGTAGATATTCAAGATCGCTAGAGGCTAGTTTAGGTCCCTACTGGATTACATCAGCAAATGCACGGTCCCACCAAATGCACGTTTTCGGTAGATCAACCACCCCGACTTTTGAAGCTATACAACCACATATAATATATTGATCAGATTTTTTGGTGGAGCACTCAGAAATACATATAGGATTGATTGGCAACGATAAATTACGTGCGATACCTCTGGGGGAGCTGTATTTTCCTACTACGTCGCGAACGGGCAGGCGTTGGCCCTACCACACTTCCAGATGGTTGATTCTCCACCACATCGATTTGAGTACCTGGCAGAGACTCACTAACATTCTCCTTCCCCTGTCTGGCCTGCCTGAGGTCGTTTTTGGGTTGTTGATCAGCTTGACGGGCAATCTGAGCTTCCTCAAGTTGAGCAGCTTTGAGCTGCTGCGCTTGCAATCGAAGCTCCTTTGCAGCAGCCCTCGTACGCTTCCTCTCCTCTGCTAATCGAGCTTTCTCAGCCTTCCTAGCTTCCTTTTCTTTGATTCTCTCATCCTTTTGAAGCCGTATAGCTTGCTCCTCGGCTTCCTTTTGAGCTTGGCGATCACGGGCCTCCTGGACTTTGGTTGGTGACCAGAAGATGGCTCCACCATAGTAATCTGGTGGTGGTTCAAGAGGAAGAGCTTTACCACGCTGGCGGCGCTTTTTCTCATTGATAAGAGCTCCTTTAAGGCCGTCCACTTCTTGTTGGAGAAGGTTATTACGCACAGAGAGAGCTTGGACCGCCTTGGTAAGCTGCCGAGCTTGTCTATCATAGATGTTATCAATAGCTTGGTGTAAGAGCTTCTCAATCTTCTTCCAATCTGACGCACTTAACACCGAGCTAGTACTACCGCTTGAGGATGGTCTCTCAGGCTCTGGTTGTTTGAATCGATCGAGAATCACCTTAGGATCAAAAGGTGATAATCTCGTGACTTCGAATGCCTTTAGAATCGTCTTAGCCTTAAAAGAAGCCTCCCATGCCTTCTTAAATAGCCGATAGAAGTCTCTTTTGGTGATACTTGATAGCCCTTGGCAATAGTTCATGAAGCTGGCCAGCTCGGTTGAGTATGCGGTTGAGAGGCTTAAATAAGCAGACGTCAAGCGGTTGAAGGGTATGAGTTGAATAGGGAGGATAGAGAGCTAGTAGGATCCTATTGTTGTCGCAGTAGTTGATGAATTCCATAGTAACATGCGATCCATGGCCATCAAGGATGAGAAGCCGCCAGGACCGACGTGCCTTAGCCTTGGTCTCCCGATCAAACACCTGTTTGAGCCATGCCATGCCGATTTTATCATTGGTCCAGCCACTAGGTAATAAGGTAAAGAAGACTTAATCCTCTGCTAGATCAAAATCCTGTAACCAGGTGTCCTGAATATTGCCAGAAGTCGCCTGATAAATCAGTGACAGCGTAAGAGAAGTCCCATCGGCGCAAATACAAGCTATTGTTGTAATCCACTCTCGGTTGCCATCCTGGATAAGCTGCTTAATCAAGCCTTCCTCATATAGCCGTCGGGAGAAGATTCTCTTCATTTTAGTTAACACACCAATAAGGAAGCCTTTCTCATCCATATTGTATATATGTCGGGGCTCAATGGAATACCGCTCAATTTTCTGTTGTAGAAGCTTGAAATATAACGAGTATTTGAAGGCTGAGTCGGCTTTGTAGCGGTTGGAATCTATACCAGAGCTCCACCTTGATATGAGCTCAATGTCGTGTTTCTTGATAAACCGATCAACCCAATTTTTACCAGCTTCTCTTCCAGCAATTTCCAACGCGAAATTTCGGACCATTTGCTTCGAAGGTGGTAGGCCTCTTAAACAGAGCTTATTAATATATTCTATAAGCTCAGTCTGTTGTATTAAGTTGAGTAGTCGCTGATTATCGGCCTTTTCGGCATGGGAGCGTGTTATCCCTCAGTGACGCCTTAATAACGTTGTACAATCAACGCCATACTGTTCCGCAATTTGGGAATAGACAACTTTTTCGCCTGGTTTCAACGATTTCAACGCTTCAAGAGCTGCCTCAATATCTCCCATATTGGTGGAGTTATAGGGTGTTGAAGTGGTGGGAAAATTTAGGTGGGTCGTGCATTTGGTGGGACCGTGCATTTGCTGATGTAATCCAGTACTAGTTGGGCGTAATTTTAGTTGGGAAAATGGCATGGGTAAACGCCTCCCACGGGCATCAGTAGATAACGTCGCAAAACAAAGTGAGACTGAAAGCTGAAAAGGAGACCGAGACTACGATCCAAGATCCAAGCATTGCTGGTCAGGCTCACCTGGTGGCCATACGAAATACGAACGACGCACGCTCCTGGTCGGCGAACATGCAAACTCCATGGTCGATAGCCGCACCACCTGCAAGCTCCGTTCCACGGGGGCGTAATCGAGCCCGCGAAACCAGCGTTATCTCTGCCACGGACAGAATATGTACATAATGGTTCGCGCGCCGTCATGGCCATCACATGGCGGGCCGACACTCGTGGATTCGAGATTGGCTTAGCCCGGCGCCGGCCGCCGGGTTGAGACTAGCGCCCTTTCTTATCTTGCGGAACACAAATCGCCTTAGCAACATGCCACCGGCCAAGTTGCCCAGCGCGTCGCCCAGCGCGTCTCCCACCGCACATGAAACCGTCATTCGTAGCACGGCGTCCTTGCCAGAGGCACCGTTGGGCGTCGCCAGCCATGCGCCTGGCGAGCGTTTGCCGCCGCGGCCGGGCGCAGTCTGAGGGCTTGCATCTCTTATCAGTAGTCAAGGGCCGGTACCGTAACAGCTCGAGATAAGGACCGAACAGACAGCAGCTGCCAGTCTGCGCAGTGACGCCAGCCCGCCCCGAGCCCGGCTCCAGAAAGAACAAAGCTGCAGATCTGCTAACGCGACCCCACGAGTATTCGTCTATTTTGCCTCGAGGACGCGCCAGTCGCACCACGCCTGATAAGAGAGACATCGACCATAAAAGAACCCCCGACACATCTCTCGCTTCCGGTCTGCAGGGCTCCGATTTCTTCCTTTGTTGCAGCTGGTTATATCATACGGCTGCCCCGGCTTACCTTCCGCTTGCCTTGTCTCGGTCCTATTGCGACCACTTACCCTTCCATTCGCATCCGCGCCTCTTTGCATCCTTCCACACCAGCCCTCCTTTCCACACACTTGCCCGCCATGTCCTACTCTTGGGTCGGTGCGCCCACCGAGTTCAATGGCACGAACGAAGTGACCGGTGGAGACTCCAGTGAGTTCCCGTTTTCGTGTTACTGCCCACGTGGAATGGCAACACCAAGCCCTCCATACGTCTCTAGGCTAGTCGATCAAAAACTGACACCATCGTGAACCTCTAGACACAGAGAACTTGAACCAATTCTTCCAAGCTGGCGACCAGGCCTACATCATCGTGGCTTCGGCCATGGTGATGATCATGGTACCGGGCCTGGGATTCCTCTACTCCGGCCTCGCCCGAAGGAAGTCTGCGCTCTCTCTTATCTGGGCCTGCATGTTTTCTAGCTCAGTCGTCACCTTCCAATGGTATTTCTGGGGTACTCGCTCGCCCTTAGCCCAACCGGCACGAGTGGCTTCATCGGCGACTTAGCGAAATTCGGACTCAAGGGAGCCCTTGGTGCTCCCAGTCCAGGAAGTCCCCTCATCCCCGAGCTTTTGTATGCCTTCTATCAGGTATGTGCAATCTGAACTCTTGGCCATTTCCCAGCTTACTAAATCTTGCAGATGCAATTCTGCGCCGTTACCGCCGCCATTATCGTCGGAGCCGTTGCTGAGCGCGGTCGTTTGATACCTATGATGATCTTCATTTGGTTCTGGGCTACCCTCGTGTACTGCCCCATTGCGTGCTGGGCATGGAATGTCAATGGGTGGTTTTTCAAATGGGGTGGTCTGGATTACGCTGGCGGAGGTCCCGTTGAAATCGTTTCCGGTCTTTCCGCCCTCGCCTACTCGTGGGTTCTCGGTCGACGCCAGGAGAAGATGATGCTGAACTTCCGCCCACACAACGTGTCGTTGATCACACTCGGTACCGTTTTCCTCTGGTTCGGCTGGGCTTCAACGGTGGCTCGGCTTTTGGTGCCAACTTGCGTGCCACCATGGCCTGCTGGAACAGCAATTTGACCGCCATGTTCGCCGCAATGACATGGGTCCTTCTCGACTGGCGCCTTGCTCGCAAGTGGTCTATGGTCGGTTGGTGCTCAGGATGCATTTCTGGACTTGTCGCTGCTACCCCGGCCTCTGGTTTCCTTACCCCCTGGGCGAGCGTTATTCTCGGCATCACCACCGGCATCGTTGCTAACTTTGCAACAAAGAGTATGTTCATTCCCCATACATCGTGAAGGCAACACTGACAACTACGTAGTCAAGTTCTGGATCAAGATCGATGATGCCCTCGATGTATTCGCTGAGCACGGTATCGCTGGAATGGTCGGCCTTGTCTTCAATGGCCTCTTCGCCGCACCCTACATTGTCGGTCTTGACGGTGTTAACACTGGACTTGTCCCAGGCGGATGGATCGTCCGCAACTGGAAACAGATGTATATCCAGATTGCATACATTGTTGCCGCCACCGTCTACTCGTTCGTCGTCAGCGCCCTTATTGCATTTGCGATCGACAAGATCCCCAGCCTCCACCTTCGCGCATCCGAGGAAGCCGAGCTTCTCGGTATGGACGACGACCAGCTGGGCGAGTTCGCTTATGATTACGTCGAGGTCCGCCGCGACTACCTTGCATGGACTCCTGCGAAGAGCGACCCGATTACTTCAGAGCACGATATTCCTCAGGGCGACCGCCACGGTATCTCACAGCACAGCCAAATGCTCGAGGGCAAGGCACCAAGTGAGAGCAGCCACGACGGCGCACACACTGGGGTTGGCGGTGATCGTCACGAAATAGCTGCTGGCCCTGAAGGCGTACATGAGAAGGGGGTTCTTGAGAATTAAACGGTTTGCACTACAGATGCTGTCGTTTTTAGCTTGAGGTTATGTATAGCATTTTGGCTGGAGTTAGAGATACCACATTTGCGTCTACCTTTCGGATTGGACACAGCGTCACATGCGCTGGAGGCTCGGGCGCTGCTACGATAGCTGCCGTGTAGTACCCTTTTTTTGAGTTTCTGAACTATATAATTTTGCAGAATGGCACTATCCTCTAGAATTTGGACATTGTATCTTTTTCGCGATGCTTGGCTTTGTCACACGCGGTATTCCCTTATCTCAAATGCTGCCAAGCGTATCCTGTCTTCCGCGGTGGTGCGATGCCTGGGCAATCATAGATGCCAAGCTCCCTCTCTTATCTCTCCACTGATTCGATCCCATCAATCTCATAACCTCCTTTCGCGTATTGTTCGATATCCAACCCTGCTTGTTACCTACATATATAAAATGCAAGATGTCACTCTCTTGTGTTAACTCACTAACCTGTGCTAGAGTAAATTCTTCTCGCCCAAGGAGCTTCTTTTTTCTAAAGCTCGTAGAAGGTGGAGAGAAAGGCTGGAAGCGGCTGTGCAAATCAAGTCCAGAGTGATGATGTTACACGGCTCGAGGCCCCGGGGTGTGAGTGGGAAGACATGAAGCCACAGGTGCCCTCCGCTCCACGCCAAGCAGTTGGCTTGACATGTACGGGGCTGAGATGGCATGGGACAGTATCAGGAGGTGCGGATCGGCCCACTTCATCGGGTCATCGATGACAGCTGATGCCTCGATATCTGCTCGAGTGGAGGTGGAACGTCGGGTACTGTCGTTGGACGGGCTTCTCTTATCTCTTGTGGTTCGGAGACGGCTACTCTCTCTACTTGCAGCCGTGGTTTGGTATGACCCAGACTCTTGGAGACGACATGTTTATCCTTCACAAAGGGTCACACACTCTCTCCTATTACTCCATTAGATTTCTACGCATGGTTGCATACAACTCTGCGATATGCTCATTCGAAGCGACTTCCCCCATCCACTTCTCCAACACTCATCCCTCCTTCCGTCAGCTCCGTTCGATTCTTGACTCTAACATGTTCACGCACTCAAAGCTCAGGCCACTCACCTCCCCCTACTCATCAAATCGACGCCTCTTGTTAATGTCGGCAACGTCATGACGCCGAAGTGCTCTACGAACAAAGAAGTATCTATTCTAGAACACGCGCACGTGGATCCAGAGACACAGGTTTGTTTTGACCGCCAACAAGGAATCGCAATAAACACACAAAGAAATCAAGAAAGGGTCATTCATTGTAGGCCGGGCACGATGCCGACAAAGACAGGATGCTATCATCTTCCAAAGGTAATATTACTGCTGCATTTCATCTCTGGTCTTCAAATTTTCTCTTCTCCCTATCGAGTTACACTCAGTACTTCCTTCCTCGGCACTCTTTCCACTCATATCCCACACAAGCAAAGCCGGACTTTGCTCTACCCTCACAGAATATCAATACACTCGGTCTTCACAAGTTCAACATTCAAACCTTGCCTTCAGCACCACCACGTCCAAAATGGTCCATCAAAAACCCACAAAGCTCCAAATCCACCCCGCCCCCTTCAAATCCTCCCACCTCGCCATTCCCCCCTCCCCCTTCTCCCCGAGGACCCCTCTAGGCCTAGCCTCCCACCCATCTCAGCACCGTATACACGCGTACCCAGCACCCGACACAAACTACGTGCCCCTCTCTCCTCTACAGTGGCTCTGGCAATGCCATCAATGCCGCCGTACGTATTCCCTCGGCGTCACACGTCGCTGTCTCGAAGACGGCCATGAATTCTGCGCCGGAACCACAACCGTGAAGACGTGGCGTAGACCCGTCAGGCCCGCGAGGACCAAGAAGCACAAGGCATGTCAAAGCGAGTTTGATTACCAAGGGTGGAAGACGTGGGGACGGTGGCGAAGGAGCGGAAGGAGAGACTCCAGTTATGATGATTCTTCTTCTTCTTCGGACTCGTCCATTGAGGATAGAGACATGGTATCTCGGGCCAGCAGCGCACCGGTAAAAGACTGCTGGAACAGGTGCGATTACCCATCCGAGTGTCGATGGGGCAGACGCTTCGGCGTCCACACGCCTACTGCGGCGGAGTTCCCAAACCACGAAGCGCTGCAGACGGCGGCGCCGGCTTCTCCGTCTACGACGTTCGAAGGTATCTTGAGGCCTGAGAATTGCAAGGAGGTGAGGAAGGAGAAGAAAGGGGAGAAGACGGATTTTTGGGGCGCGCTGATGGCTAGTGCGACTAGGCGCAAGAGTGCGTCTCCTTCGTCGCCGTTGGCTGGTATTGCTGAGGAGGTGGGCTCATCGTCAGAGCTGATGAAAGATAAAGATGGGGATGTGGTCATGACGACTGGTGGTATCCCGGCATTAGCGGTGCAGGACGCGTCTTCTTCTTCTTCCGGCTCACTGTCGCCTATGGCAGCGGCTATTACGTCGTCTGCCCCGGTTGTTACTCTCAAGGGGATGATTCGCAAGAGTTCGAAGCGTGTGGGGAAGACTTCGAGGCTGGCGGATATCAGGGAGAGTGAGATTGAGGGTTCGGAAGCTGAGAGGTCGGTTGAAGAGATGGATTTTGAAGCTGAACTTTCGCAGCTGGAAAGAGTCAAGAGTAGGGATAGTGGGTATCATTCGGTGTGCTGAAGAAGGGTGTAGTTTGAAATCATGCGTTGTTTGCAAGACTGGGTTGTGCTGTAGCATGTGTTGTACGTTTGTGTATGTATTTGAAACTGCGCGTTTTAGACATCCGCTGGCGGATGTATCAAATCAAACTCGGTTCGCTGAATCATCGTCAATGTGTCTTTGATATCGCGGAGTGCTCATTCGCTTCATGTACTTTAATCTACCTGGTTATCGTCGTCGATAGGAAAACATGATATGAGAAAAATGAGAAAACCCGCAAACTCCGGACGAAGAACGTCCAATACCTATTACATAACCTGATGATCCTTTGTACGACAGTACCAGAAAGTCAAAGTAACCTACTTTAAACTCGGTGTAATTATTATATACAGTCAAATAGGCTCCAACCCCAAATCTTTTCGTAGCATCGAATATCAGCAATAGTAACAAAACGCGAAAGACCCTATACCGATGAATTTCCAAACGCCCCTCTACCCCTGGGTTGTCCCCCACGCCTCAAAAGCATCCAGAACGCCCGCTTACGATTGTGAGAACTCGCGATGCTCACCAAACTGCCACGATACCCACAACAACAACGGCCAAACCCGACCAAGTCAGTTGTGCGAGCGGACTCGCTCCACCCTCACGAGGGATATTATTCGTTGCCGAGCCCCCAAGATACCACGACCCAATATCCGTCAATTCGCCCTTCTCAGTCAACATGGCAGCATTGTGCCCCACGTTCGACACATCGGATCGAAAAGAACCAAAGTACGAGTAGTGCGTGATATTGCTATACCACACCTGTTAGCCAACAATTACTCTCGCGGCAGCCGGCAGAACGCCTAGAACGGGGCCGGAAGTGGGGGAGGGAGCCTTCTCACCTCCAATCATCAAACATCCTAACAGACTGATTATAAAAAGCCTGCGTATCCTCCAAACTCTGCTTGCTAAACCCCCACTCCGTAACCCAAACCGGCATCTCGGGATACTTGTCGACAACCTGCCCAATCATGGCTGCCATGCCCTCAAAACTACCATAAAAATGCACAGGCAGAAAGTCCGGATGGCACTCGCTGTCGCAAGCCGTGAACCACTCCTCCAACCACGTAGTCCCATCGGGACTACCGGTGACGGCTGGAGCGCCTAGTTTGACGCCCTGCGCTTTGAGCGGCTCAAGCTGCCTTTTCCACTCTGCGGCTGCGTCTGAGGGGATGAAGTTTGAGCCGCCCGTTGAAGGGGGTCCGTCTGGCTCGTTGAATCCGAGCACATGCGTGATGTTTGCGCCGTTCTTGATTTGTTCTCGTATCGAATCGAGGAACGAGGTGCCCGAATCGCCTTCAACGGGCGGCCCCCAGAGCATCGGTACGAATTCAAAGTCGGCGTCGTTTTCGTACTCGGGTGTTGGTTCGTATTGGTAGTTGTAGTACCATTTGAGATCGGAGCCGGGATGCGTCGTCCAGATCGTGTTGTCCTCGGGATGGTGTTCAGAGGGTACGAAACAGAGGCCGCGTTTGGATGAAGTGGATGCCGGGGCGAGAATGAAGAGTGCTGCCGTGGCAGCGTACCGAATGGATATCATGCCGAAAAGTCCTAGTAAAGTTTGCAGGGAGAAAAGAAGCGACCGCTCAGAAGCGAAAGTAAATGCTTCATGCTGTGACGACTTTGTGTGTAAGAAGTTGTCAACCGACAATGTTAAGAACCGTATAATCGGCTTGAACGCCCTTCAGAGAGAGAAACCGCGCTCAACATCTGCGAACATTGGAAGCGCAAAGGCTTGAAAGAGAAAGAAACGACATCGAGGACAACAAATCAGAGAAGGTCGAGAGGAGAAGGCAGAGTAATGTCCTGCTAGAAAACAAATATTTGCTCCCCGGGACAACCGAAATACCATATCGCAAAGACGACGCCATCATGTCCCGTGATGGCTAGCTGCGATTATACCTGGCCGCACCATCTCTTATCGATGTTTATCAGACCTGAAATAGCCATTTTCGCTGCAGGAACAGCCAACGGCGCCAGTAGTTGCGGGAGATGGACCCACGCACCTGCAGCTACGCTATCGAAAGGTCAGCCGGAAGCGATGGCGTCGTATGGACAATCTCTAGGCAATACATTCGTCTAGAAAGGCGCTGTCGCGACAACTTGGCACAGGGACCAACAAAGGCGCCAGTATTTCTTCCACCAACTGATGTCTACCTACGCACGCACGCACGCTGAGCACATCTCAATAATAGTACACTCGATGCCATTCTCCTCTCCCTTGAACTAAACCTATCTGCTGCGCCGGGCCACTGGCCGCGCAACCCATCAATTACAATAATCTGTACCGAGTCTATAGGCTAAACAAGATGACAAAAGGAAAGACGTTTGAGTCGTAGGGAGGGACATGCTAAAAAGTAGGTATTAGATCCTGTACCCGCAATTCGCGCCCATGCCCAAAATGCGAACCTCCTTAACTCTTACATATGAAGAATGGGAACACCAATGTTCCTGGAACCTCCCGGTTGCCATGCTGTAAAAAAGTTCCAGGTGCAGACATATACACCACACCACATAGTATGCTGTGGCACCCCCAACTCGGTCGCGGAAAGTCGCGGAAAATATACAGTGGTTATTACTTCTAGGAAACCCGAAGCTTAGTATGCGTGTCCCTGATAACCTCCTTGGGGCTGCCATGGGCCGTGAGATGTGTATCTGCTCTGCTGCCCACCCAAGTCAACCGAGGGCAACCGAGGTACTCGAGCATCGGGACTCGGGTTGCGGTCCACGCTGATGCTCCGGCCGTGACTTTCGCTCCTTCCAAAACCGGCAGCATTTGCGGCAAGGTACTCCTGATCGTCGTGGAATGACCGTCCACCGTTGTATGCAGTATTCTGTTCAGTGAGTGGGATAGGATCGTATCCGCGAGGGCCAGAGCCGGGCAAGATTGAGCCGCGCTTGTACTCTTGAGGATCCATAAGAAGCGAGTTGCGAGCGTCCAGAGGAGTGAGATTATCTAAATCACGTGCTTTTTCTACGTCCTCGTCAGAAATGTACATGGAATATGTCTTCGTATGCAACTCACCAGCCTCCTTTCTCTTCTTGCGGTGCGGGTTCTCCTTGCAACACATGATAATAGCGTTGACTGCAATCAAGATGGCCAAAAGACCAGTCAGGACGGCCTGCATGACGACCAACACAAGGCCGGTGACGGTTTTCGTGGTCTGAGTAACACCAAGCTCCTCCACAAAGATCAAAATGCACACGACGGAAAGGACACGGACGACTTGTATAATGATGTTGATCCAGTTTCCAGACTTGAGGGAGAACGGGCGGTACCAGAGAAGGATAACGAGAAGGATGGATTCAACGATGAGCTGACCGGCCACTTGAACCATTCCATGACCGTCTGCGCCGGCGATGACGCAACCTCGAGCGAACATGTAGATGATCAAAGGAATGAAGAGCCACCAGTAACTCTTCTTGTAGTTCTCGTAGAAGATGCTATACTTCCTCCAGATCTCCTTGTTCTCGTACAAAGCCGCTGTGTCTCCGTCCATTCGCTTGAACTTTTGAGCGGTGCTCCAGATCTTCCACGTGAAGAAGGCAAGAACGAGGGTGAAAATGCCAAGTGTGATACCAGCCAGTAGCTTAGCAGCCCAGGAATCACCATTCTTGAACTGGTACACACAGTAGAGGGTCCAGATACCGTAGAGAAGGAGGATCAAGTTGGTGAGGGTCTTGGCAAGTGTCCACCAGTATCGCTTCCTGAAGCCAGTCAAACGTTTGGGAAAGTTGCCGCAAAGAGCCCATGTCTCAAGAATGACCTTGAACAAGAGAATTGCAACCGTGATGGAGGCAACAACGATAGCGAAGACGAGTAACACAGTCATGAAGGTGTTGCCGTTAGGTATGCTAAGCTCTTGAGCGTATTTCTTGATGCCCGTTCCAAACTCTTCAAGCTGGTTGCTTTCTTGGTTTGAATCGTCGGTTCCATTAGCATTAACGTCCAGCTCGTCACGAATCCAAAGCGCGGTGGCTTCGATGGCACGCTTGGTGACGTTGTTTTCGTCGCTTTTGTAGCTGATGCTCCTCAGGTATGCGACGCTGTCCTGGGTGAGGTTTCCACCGGTCTTGTTGCGGAAATCGTCGATACCCTTTTGCGCGCTGTCCCACCCAATGAGCCCAGTGCTAAAAGCAAAGTTCTTGGAGAAACTCTGGTACACGCTGGGATACTCGACGCTCATCATGCCGTTGAGGGCCATGGACTGGAACCAGCCCATGACGTCACCGAAGTTGGGACTTGATGTTGCAGTGCCAGCGTGGCCTGCGCTCGCAAGGGCGGACAAGCTAGACACGGCCAAGGCGCCCGCTGCCATACCGGCCGCGACGTACTTGACGCTAGGAACATTGAGCGTCTTGCCGTTGCTGACGGTAGAAGTAATGCAAGCCAGCTGTTGTCCATCTTTGCCTTTGAGCTGTAATGTAGCCTGGCTATCCAGGTCCGGTACGTTGAAGGCAATGGACGGGATCTTGTCCATGTACGCATCTGGTATGGTCTGGACTCCTTTGGCGCCAAATGTGCCTTCGGGTACTGCAGAGTGTTAGCTTGCTTTCCCGAGCATCAAGAGCTGGAAGCCTACCTGGGCAGAGCTGGGGCACTTTTGTGTCTTCCTTGCAAGGGTCGAACTCATTCTTGTAGACCTCTATGCCGTAGGCGTTGACGACCAATGTAGCCATGACATCCTGCTTTTTCAAACTCGTACCCGACACATCAAACGTGACCTTTTTCGTCGCCTTGTCAAACTCGATGTTCATCCTGTTCACTCTGATGTCGGCGTCATCCTGGCAGGTCGTGTATCCGTTCGTCTTGAGTACGTCGCCGGCGAGAGCCCCCAGCGGCGCTGTTGCTAGTAATATAAATGGTGCGAGCATGGTGGAATATGAACTGTGGGCTCGCATGACGTTCGTTTTTCGCCCGCAGGCGATGCGCGCGGTAGAAGGATCGATGGGGAAAACGGTCGACAGGATAGCGGGAGGGCGAGGTGCGATGGGAATGTAGAAAACGGGTGTATTAAAGGCTGTAGGGCCGCAGGATCAACCTTTCTCGTGCCGGAATGGGTGTGTGGACGAAGGGGAAGATGGGATGGAAAGCGAGCAAGCGAGAGCGAACTCGCTCGGCGAAGGACGAAGGTGTAGGTCCTAGGACGGTATGCAGGCTCGGCGGGAAAAAGCGAATGGAGCAGATGAAACGAGAGTCTGCGGTGGTGGTGGGAGAGGAGAGATGATGGGGCGCGTGGAGGTTTGAGGCAGCCGCTGAAACCTGCCAACCGGGAGTGCCAGCGACAGGGGTGCGGAAGGCGAAGGCGAAGGCGACCAGGGGAAAGGGCAAGGCCGGCGCGGTGCCACGGCGATGTGATGGTCGTTGCGCGATGGCCAGCAGCGGAGGTCTGCAGGCTATTGCAGGCGAGGGAGGGTTATGGCGGGAGGCTGGAGCGCAGATGGTTGCAAAGGGCGTGAGGACAACACGGGCAGGGCTTCTTTGAGCAGGGCGGGCCACGACGAGCATGCGCCGCGGGCTGAGGAACAGCGGCTCTAGCGTGGCTGGCCTCCAGGGCTATCCATTTTAATCCATCACACTGCGCCTGGATCAGGGGGAGCAGCACCGGCACGCTGTCAGCGCCACTCGTCGCCGCCAGCAACCAGCGTCACGCCTCCCAGCGCTGCGCCAGCCTGCCATTGTTTCACGCTTCCGAGACTGCAAGGAGTTGTTGGAACGTGTGGCTGTGGCCGCAAAAATAGATGCTCGACCATTGGCCACGACCACCCGACCACGCACCGATTCCTGCGGCTTGCTCCTGTCGTCAACCGTCCACGCCAAGCCACGACCGTCCACGCACCGATTCCTGCTGCTTGCTCCTGTCCAGCTGCCGGTTCCTGCCATCGACCGTCAACCCCAAGCCACGACCGTCCCCGTGCCCGATTCTAGACCTCGGGACGTTGCCCCGGGCCCTACCGCGGAACGGCTGGCCCATCCATTATGTATGCATGCAGTTATGACTTTCACATGTACTGGCCTTGAACGCCATGTTTCTGACGGTTCAAACCTTGTGCAAGTATCGTGTTTCGATCGCATGCCGCTGCCAACGTCATCAATGCCAAGCTGTGCTCCATCAGCCACGCCCATCCTCAAATCAAACACCGCCTCGACATGTCATCTCCACTTTCAATCACATTTCAATCACACAACAACAGTGCTTTCCGCCATCAAAGCAACATTTCGCGAGCCTACTCGCCCATGTTTGTTTTTCCATGTGTGGTGAACCGTTCTAGACCGGCCGGAATGCATGTCTCGCACATCGGACCTCCAAGCACAGGCACAACCTCCGGCTTCGCGAGTCCGAGCGCTGTGAGAATTGCTTTCCGTGCAGAAATCGACAACGAGCGTTCCTATAGATTGCGTGCAAGTGCCATGTTTGTAGCAGAGGCCTGATACACAATGTTTTAAAGTGGCTGGGTGAAAGCGCTTGTTGTTTACATACCGTGACGTCATTGGGTGCTCCAGCACCGCCGGCGCCTTCCATTCCCTCAACGCCACGGTCGCGCCTGCCCACATGCCTAGTTCAGCGGCGACACGCTTTACCTAACAACGTGAACGTAGATAACCTCAATACCATATCAGGTACGGCGGATTCGATCCCCGTGCGGAAACAAGAGCTATTGCAGCATCCTCGTCGAACCGTCAGCCTAGACATATAAAAGATATACTCGAGATGCCGCAGGCATCCAAAAGTTCGAAAGATGCTCCGTCCCCCCGCACATCGACGGGCTATATGCCAGTGAGTTCATGTGGACCAGCACCAGCTCATTAGTCTCCTGCAGTGCGTCGTTCGTACATACAAAATGCACGGACAGCCTATACGGAAACCGATCATCTGGTTGTATTCTACTACGTGGTCGTTCTAATTCACTAGATTGAGGATTATGGCTTGATTGGGAACATGCGTACGACGGCTCTCGTTGCCACAGACGGAGTAAGCAGGCCCGGGATACGCTCGGTACTGGGCTGTTCGCTAATTATACTCCCAGGGAATAGACTTCATGTGCTGGTATGTTAGAAATATCGCTACCTGGAGAATATATGCTGACGACTGCAGGCCTGATTTCGACTCACCGTCTGTCTTTGCTCGGATGCTGGATAAAGAGAAAGGCGGCCACTTCGCTATCAGTCCGGTGACAGGACAGCTTAGCACTACAAAGCAACATTACCTGCCGTCCAGCAATATACTGCAGACCCGGCATTTACATGAAGACGGAGTGATGAATGTCATCGACTTCTTCCCACGGCCGAACAACAAAACGAACGATGCAGACTATCACGCTAAAGTGGTTCACGGTACGCAACGTGGAGAAGTATGCAATAGTCGCGACGAGCGAACCGACTTGAAAAAGTGGTTAGTCCGGCGTGTTCAATGTCTGAGGGGCCAGGTTGATGTTCATGTCGAACTGTTCCCTGCGTTTAGTAAGTACAGACTGCCATCATATAGCGAGAAACTCGACGAAAGAGATCTTGTTGCGCTCGAATTAGTGCTCATATTCGTAGATTACGCACAAGATAAGCACACCACTGAGATCATTGCCCAAGGACAAACTCACCACAAGGCCGTCTTCAAATCCGACAAACTGACTTTGGAACTTACGGCTATTGTCGATGGCGGTGACAACAGTGACCACGACTATCCATCTGTTGGTCTGGAGAAATCATCAAGCGCGACTCATCTTGGAGATGGCGTCGAAGCGCGTTTTCGTCTACGGGAAGGGCAGACGGTCGATTTCATTCTCCGTGAAACCGAGGATCAAGATTCAGCAGTCACAACAGCCGTGGTCAACGAGGTACAACAGACAACCCACAAATACTGGGCCAGGTGGATTGCGCAAAGCAAGTATCATGGAAGATGGGAAGACGTAGTCAAGAGAAGCTTGTTCATTCTCAAACTCTTAACATACGAGCCTACAGGTGCAATCGTAGCTGCACCTACCTTCTCACTCCCTGAGAATTTCGGGGGTAAGTAGCGACCACTCTCCCCAAGCACGCTCTTCGAGACTACGCTGACCGGGTATGCAGACGGAAGAAATTGGGATTATCGGTTCTCTTGGGTGAGAGACTCTTCGTTCACTATATACATTTTCCTTCGAATGGGGTTCATGCACGAAGCTGAAGCCTACACAAGCTTCATCTTCGAGCGTGTAGCTGAAGCAAAGGCCAAAAAGGGTGCCCTTCCAATCATGTTCACCATTAGAGGAGAGACGGATATTCCGGAGCTGGAGCTGTCCCACTTCGAAGGCTATCTCAGCAGCAAACCGGTTAGAATCGGCAACGGAGCAGCCTCCCACATCCAGTTGGTACGTGACATTGTGGTAGGACGGACATGCATCAACTGACCCGTGTGCCACGGTTATAGGATATTTACGGTGAGCTTATGGACGGTATTTACCTCGCAAACAAGTTTGGCAAGCCGACTTCATACGATCAGTGGCTCTGTGTGCGCGATATCACAGACTATGTGTGTCAGATATGGCAGGAGAAAGACATGTCCATCTGGGAAGTCCGCAACGCTAAGCAGAACTTTGTCTACTCTAAGATCATGCTTTGGGTCGCAGTTGATCGCGCCCTCCGCTTGGCCGACAAGAGATGCTTTCCATGCCCGCACCGCGCGGAGTGGTACCGGGTGAGTGGCAGCAGTGCACATGATACTTTATGATTGATGGACGTTAACATGTCCTTCAGGTTCGAGACGAGATAATGGAAGAGGTCATGGTCAAAGGCTACAATCGTGAACTAGGGACCTTTGTTCAAAGCTACGAGTCGAGCGAGGTGTTAGATTCTGCTGTCCTGATCGCGCCGCTGGTTTTCTTCGTTGCTCCCACTGATCCCAGGTTCCTGGGGACTCTAGACCACATACTGAAGCCCCCAGAGAAGGGTGGTTTGACGAGTACTGGCCTTGTGTATAGATATAACTCCGCGAAATCGGATGATGGTAAGTCGGGAACTCTTTTAGGCGATGCATCCACTCGGTGAATCGGATGCAGCCAGTGTCTCAGCGCCCCAGCTGGTTTGGTTGCACGAAAACGGCCAGCTGTCGGCGTGCGACGCTCAAGCATGAGTTTGCTTCGTTGCTTTCTGTTGACACGTATACAAACCGCTAACCGTGACAGGCGTCGGAGGGCAGGAAGGAGCTTTTAGCATGTGTACGTTTTGGTTGGTGGAAGCGTTGACCAGGGTGAGCTCTTGCTCTCCATATTACGTTGTCCTCCGTACTAACACGCATAGGCCGGCGCCTACGACAGCAGGTATCTCACCCAAGCCGTCACGATCTTCGAGAACGTACTGAGTTTTGGGAACCATCTTCACATGTTCTCGGAGGAAATCGCTCGATCAGGAGAGCAGTTGGGTAACACGCCCCAGGCGTTCAGTCACCTGGCACTCATTTCTGCTGCGTTCAACCTGGACAGGACGTTGGGAGGGAGATGAGAGTGAGTACGAGCCCGCCAGCTTGGTTACGCAGCAGATGGCCTTGTTCCATGATACCTGCCTTTTGGCGCTACTAAAGGTAGATTCTTGTCCAGTGCTCATCGGAGAAAATGCATATCCGTGCATTGAGAAGAGAGTTCTTGAATATGTGTTGAGAGTACACTGCAGCCAGCGCCTACGCTGATACGCGAAGGTGCAAACGTGCGAAGATGGAGGCTGCCTCGCGGCTTTGTGAATGCAGCCTTGTCCCTTCGCCCGAGGCTGTTATACACACTGACTTACGACTCCGTTAACTATAGGTTACTATTAGCTAAGTAGTTTTTTTGCAACTTTATTCTTTTTAAAGCTTATCTATTTTAGCCTACTTTTTTTTACTAGCTACTTTTTTATTTTCTATACTACTAAAACTCCTTTTTATTAATTTCTTAAATTGCTTTTTTATATCTAGAATAGTAAAAGAAATAACTACTATTATTATAATCTTTTTATTAGAAACCTCTTTGTGATAAGAATTTTTTTTTAAATAAAGCTATATTCTATAACTATACTATAGTAAAAAAAATCTAGCTATAACCTTTTTTTTCTATATAGTAGCTCTTAGTAAAAAAAGAAAAACTTATACTACTAAATTTTTTATACTCTTTTTAATTACTAAGTGTTATAGAAATAAGACTCTATCTAGGTGTAATTACGTGCCTATAATTATATAAGTAGTACTATTTTAGCTCTACTTTTTTTCTATAAGTGTGTATATAGTCTAGCCCTTTAGGTTTTCTTTTTATATAGTAATCTTATTTAATTTTCTTATTAAATTTAAGATTCTAGCTTATTTTCCCTTTATAGTTATAAGTCTAGTACTTTAAGATTATAGGCTAATTCTTCCTACACACTTATATATTAGAATTCTAATTTAGATACTTTAATTACTCTTTACTAATTCTTTTTAATTTTTTTCTACATATAAATTATACTTATAATTAAAATAACTTCTATTATAATTTCTACTATAAAGATGCTTCTTACTAACTAAGTAATCTAGTCTTTTTAGATTATTTAGCTCTAACTTTATATTTAGTCTAAGGGGATCTAGTATCTTATTAATCCTAACACTAATAAAATTATTAATTAAGATTTAATCTAACTAACTTATTTTATACTTTTAGAAAAAATAGTAAGTATAAGTAATAATATGTATAATAATTAAATTAAACTTAATAATATTTAAATTATAAAGTATTAAGCAAAAGTATAAAACTAGTAAATTAATATAATAAAGATTTAGAATCTTGCCTTATAGATTTATACTATAGTATTTTAAAATCTACTAGCACTAGCTATAATTATAATAAATAAAGAAAGACCTTTTTATAAGCACTTATTAAGGTCCTTAAAAAGAATCTAGCTCTAATAAAAGTAAGTATAAAGAACCTAGTACATACCTAATACTAAGCGTATTTTAAAAAGACTAAGTATAAAAAGTAGATATCTAAAATATAGTACTAAAATTAGTAGCTTCTTTTTAATAAGGCTAAGAGTTTTAAGCTTTCTAATATAAAAAGTAAGCTTATTATATATAACTTTTTAGATACACTAGTACTTAAGCTTATACTAAAATAGGCCTAATTAATAAACTAGTATCTTATATAAAACGCCTTACTTTGTATTAAAATAATAAATCTTACTAATATTAAAAAGGTCTACTTTATACTTATTTAGAAGTACTAGCTTTAAGTACGTTATAGTAAGTTATTAGATGTATTTACAATAATTACTAGTTAAAATAATAATTAAAAAGTAAAATAGACGTAGCTTAAATAAAAAAGCTTAGAAAAAGAATAATAAGTGCCTATATAGATCTAGAAAGCATAGTTTTCTTTACGACTAAGGGATTTCTAATAAAAATATTACAATAATAGCAGTTATCCCTCCTGCTATTATTAACACAGAAAAGCGTTTTAAGGTAGTATTAATAAAAAGAAGTTAGCGTGTTATATTCTAACCTACGCAGGCTTAAAAAAATATAGTTAAAAAGGGTAATTAACACTAAATAAACAATACGACCTAGAAAGTATAAGTAGAATATAGTAGGAGAAATAACTACTATTATTATAATATTTCTATTAGAAACCCCCTTAGTCGCAAAAAAAAATTATAAGTAGAATAGTTTTAATTACTAACGCCTTTAAACTATAGTTACTAGTAAATACCCTAAAAAAGCGCTACTAATTACTTTTACAAAGAAAGATTATAAGGTAATTAATAATTATTTAATATTTTTATAATAGAAGAAACTTTATAAAAGAATTAAAATAAAAAACAAAAGTCTATACCTATAGTAAGGAGCTTAACTACTTCTACCTACTTAAAGTTAATAACCTATACTTTTATTAATCTATTAATCTTTAATAAGTAGCTATAAAAGAGCTTAGAAGTGCACTTAATAATATATTCTAGCAATTATCTACTTATATAAAGCACTATAGATACTATATACCTATCTCTTTAAATATGCCTCTTAGCGTCTAAGTATATTATAGTATTGCCGCTTTATTAATATATACCCTTTATTACTAGAGTCTTATAGGCTTAAGGGCGGGGTATATTAAATTCTAGAGTAATTCTAATATAGTAAAGGAAAAAGAAGGTAGTAGAGAATATAGTAAGGTAGTATTGCTAAGAAGTAGTTAAACCTATAGTATAGACTTATAGGAAGCTAGTTAATAGTTCTACTAATAGTAACGCGTTATATATACTTATAGTATATAAGTATAAAGTAGTTATTAATATATATATAAGTATAGTATACTAAACTAATATTATATATTTTATAATAACCCCTTTTTATTAATACTACCTTAAAACGCTTTTCTATGTTAATAATAGTAGGAGAAATAACTGCTATTATTGTAATATTTTTATTAGAAACCTCTTTAGTCGTAAAAAAAACCATAACTTATAACTAAGTATATACAATATATAATATGGCTAGCTAACATTCCTCTTAGTAAAAATAGTCTAATAAAAACCAAAAAAATATAAAGTACTATTCTTAATAGAGGAGCTATACTTTATTTTATTAATAATTAATTACTTCTAACACCTTGCTTATTTAAGAAAATAAGCTTAACCTAAAGCGTTAAAGCTAGAACTTAGGCTTTTCTAATTTTAGAAATAAAAAATTAATCTATAAAGGTATACTTACTAGTAAGCATAGTATATATATAAAAGATCTTTTACTTAAGAATATTAAAGTTATAAAACGTTTTTATATTAATATTATCTCTAAAGCTTATTTAAAAAACGTAGAAATCTAGTACCTAAATTTAGATAGATTATTACACATAGAAACTCTTACTTAGAATATTATTTTAGTTAGACTAAGTAGTGTTTATAATCTTACTTTTATTAAATATAAGTGTCTTTTTTACTATTCTCTAGCTATACTAATTAAATAATTATACTACAATCTTCTATAAGCAGATACTAAGAAACTCTAGTTTATAATATTAAAAAAATTTTACTACTTAATAAAAAGACTATTAGCACTATTTTATAATATATATAATAAAAGTAATTTCTAAATATCTAAGAAAATAATCTCTAAGATTATTCTACTATATTGTTTAGGATCTATTTAACTTTTTAGTAGGATAGCTTAGAGAGCTATAGAGTTTAATTATTAAGAAAGAATATAGTAAAAAGATCTATAATAATAACTTTATATTAACATCCCTACTAGAGATTATATAAGTAATAACTAAGTTTAATTAATAGGTTAAAAATAAATATAACCTAAGAATTATCCTAATCTATTAAAATAATAATATTACTACTCTTTTCTAGAAAAGATAATTAGTCTATAAGGACTATATAAATAAATAATAAATTAAGATTAGCTATACTTTATTATCTATTAAAGATCTTTATTATATAAAGATTCTAACTAAGGTTAAGTCTGTACTATATATAGAGAGGAGGAAAATAAAAGGCACTAAAACCTAGTATCTAGTATATAGTAGTAGTAACAAAATATATATACAATAATAATAATTTTATTAAAAACTTTTTTTATAGTAGTATTATTAATAGTAGTTTATAAATACTATACTATCTAGTATAATTAAGTTATATATTATTTTCTAACTAGTAGACTATTAAAGAGCTATAGTAGACTGCAAAGTTATAACTATAAAAGTAGTGTAGATAATAGAACACTTAACTATAGTTTAGTTATTACGCTTATAATCTAGTAGAGCGCCAGCGCTATCTTATACCTTCCTTCCCCCTGCTCCAAACTATAGTACGGCAATATGGCCTTACGCATAGTTTTGTATGTGGATTTTTTTTAGTTAGAGTAGGCGCGCTAAGCCTACTAAGCTCGCTTATAATGCGCTAACCCCTTTTTATTAATACTACCTTAAAACGCTTTTCTATATTAATAATAGTAGAAGGGTTAACTACTATTATTATAATATTTTTATTAGAAACCCTCTTAGTTATAAAAAATAAATAAACTATAATCTAGTAGTAGTATAATTATAGTTTGCTATATGCACAGCGCATAAAGTCTACCTACTTTTATAATATTAGAGATATCTAAAACACTAAATCTTTATTTCTTTATTTATTATATTTAGTAATATAATAACTTTCTAGTAACCTAATATTGCGTTTAAATTTAATACCTATAGTAATATAGCTATTATTAAGTTTAGTTAGGGTATAGATAACTAGCTAGGTAAAGTTAAGAATAATTCTTAGAGATTTAGTAACTTTATATAACTAGAAGAATTATTAAAGAGGCCTTTAGATCTTATTTTTAAGTACTCTATTAGTAATATCTTTAGGCTAATTTACTATATTTTATACCTTTAAATTCTAATATATAAGATACTTCTTTAATATCTAAATATTACCAAAGACGTAGTCTTTATAGTATAATAATAGTATAATATAGAGATTATACTATAAAAGCTTAAAAGTATAATTAAAAATAAAGATAATAAGGACTATAATGGTAAGAACTAGAGTAAAGGAAAAAAGAGTTTATTATAATATATAGAATGTTATCTCTTTTTATTAATATCTTAAAACGCTTTTTTGTGTATATAATAGTAGATCGTATATCTACTATTATTATAATATTTTTATTAGAAATCCCTTATAAAATAAAAATAAACTACTATACGTTACTATATATAAACTAAATAGAGTATCTAAGTAAGCAAAGTAAAAGATTATTACTAAGCCTATAAAAATAAGAGAAAGTGTAAATCTACTACCTAAAATATAGCCTAAAATTATAAGTGTACCTATTTATTTCTATAGAAAAAGCTTATTAGCTCTATATAATAGTAGAAGAAATAACTACTATTATTATAAATGTTTTATTAGAAACCCCCTTATAAAAAACCCTAAACTATTAGCTCTATAAACTTATTAAGTACTAGATAAAGTACTTAAAAATTAGTTTAGATAGTATTTCTATTAGTATAAACCTACTTAAATATAAGTATAAATAGCTAATCTTTATCTTATTTAGAGTAGAGTTTATACCTATAGCTATTAAGTATATTGTTTAAAAAGAACTTAAGTAATATAGTAGAATAAATAAAAATTTCAAGTAAATCTAAGAGGCTATATTAAATACTTTATTAGTTATAGAGTCTTAAATCTCTATAGAATATAAATCCTAGTACTTAATTAGGTAATTACTATGCGTAATATTATATTTATTAAGATATTATTCTATAAGGGCAAGACTAATTAAGGTATTTTCTATAACAAAGTAGTAAAGATTATTAAAGTCCTATATAAGAAAAAGATTAATAATCTAAAAAACGACTTTATAAATATTCTTAACCTTTTTACTATACTAAATAAGTAAGTAAGTCCTAAGTAAGTAAAGAATAGAACTTCTATTTAGTAATTTAAGAGTATAGCTAGCTAGGCTAGTAGTTAAGTAGCTAATAGAACTAATATATAAATAGTAAGCTTAGCTAGTAAATCGCTAAGAATTTATATAGTTTAAAGTAAGTATATAAGACTTATAACTCTTAAATATATACTAGAGCTAGGTAGTCGAGAGCATAATTAATTAAGAAATTATAAAGAGACTAATAACTACTAGAGTGTATACTAATTTAGGTAAGCTAGTCTATTAGATTTTAAAAAGCGTTCTCTCTAAAGTATAAAGCCTAAAAGCTTTATAGCTGCCTCTTAATCTAGCTTTAGAAGCTTAACTATGCTAAAAAAAAGTAAATAACCTACTAGTAAGCTAAAGGTAAAAGTAAGATTAAATACTTATAATATTAAATAAATAACTTTAAGATAATAACGGAAATATATATATTTAGAACTATTTACGTCTTTAAAAATAAAGAGATTATAATTAATAATATAATACTACTAATTAGCTGGAGAGTAGATTAGATATATATACAATACTATTTTTACGCTCTTTTTAATTACTAAGCAGGGGCTCTGCTTTATTTGTTATATTATTTAAGATAAAAGTCTTTATTATACTACCTCTAGGTAGTTTATTTAATGCTACACATATATATAATAGAATTCTTTTAAAATAATTCTATATATATATATATATTCCAAGAGTATAAAAAGTCTAAAATAAGTACTAAAAGTATACTATAATAAATTTAGTAGTTACTATAGTAATACTTAAAAAGAAGCCTAAGCTATTACCTTCTACTTATTTATATAAAGATAAGCTGCTAAAGCTGCCTACCTTATAGAAATATAGAGGGGCGTATTATAGTGGGTATAGGTGTAAGGCTATCTAAGTATAGCAGCAGTCTAGATAGTAAATCTACGCCGCGGTAGAAGGCTATAAGCGAGAATTCTTAGTCTAGAAATAAGTAGAAACTTAGACTCCTTAGTAAGTTTAAATTTTACTCTTCCCTCCCTCTAGTTTTTAAACACTAAAAAACTAACCTTTGTTAATAAGAAGAAAAGTAGCCTAAATAAGCTAGTGTCTTTAATAATTAAGATATTTCTAACTATTAAGCTAGTTTTAGAATAAGAAAGCTATTAACAAGTACTTCTATTAATTAGTCTTAATAAATTATTAAGATTTAAACTTATAGAATAAGAAAGTTAATTAAGGCATATTACTATCTTCTAATTTTAGAAAAAAAACTTTGTTAGAAATTTTAATTCGCGCTTTAGATAGATACGATAGGCCACTAGTGTTAGTTTTCTCTTAATCCTCTTTAAGGGGCTTTTTTTACTAGAGGAAAGTGCTTCTTATCTACCTATACAATTTGCCTATAGCTGTATTTACTTTGTAGAAAATTTAGAAGTAATAGAAATATTATTAATAATAGAAACACTTTACTAATTATTTACTTAAAAAGCTCTTTAAGTAAGCCTTTTATATTAAGATTACTATACTTAAAAATAAAGAAACCGAAATAGTAATTAATTAAGTATGTGGCGTTACTTTATCTACCTAGGGGTAGGACGACAAAGGCTTTTATTCTAATAATATAATAAAAAAAGCAAAGCCTTCTACTTAGTAGTCTTAGTGTAAGACTACTTCTATTAGCAATTGTTTTGTAAAGAGGCTACTTAAAACTTTAGGAAGGATAAGACTTTAGCGTAGCTACGCTATAAGCTATTTCTTTTTTACTATCCTAAGTCGCAAACTACTATTCTAAGTTATAAATAATATAAGTTAATATATTAATAGGTATATTTCTTATAAGTAGTAGGATAAAGATAATATATACTAGATATACTATTACTCTATTACTATATTAAAGTTATCCTTAATAAATCTTCTACTATTTCTCTATATTTTACTATCTACTTAGGTTCTAACACTAAGAGACTTACTAACGCTAAAAAGTATATACTAAAGTTCTACAAAACTATTACCTAAATAATAACTATACTAGAATTCTCCTTTATCTATAAAATACTTATCTAGCATAATAAGGGATAGGTATACTTAACTATTTATAAGGCTATCCTTATATACTAATTAGGCTAGCAGCTAGTTTAGTATATAAAGAATAGCACAACTATATTTCTACTCTAGTAAATATAATTACTCCTTATTAGTAGTAGAATTATCTATAAAGGGATATAAAAGAAGAAGAATAAGATATTAATTAATAAGCTATAGAGTAGTAAGAGTATTATATAGATCTATAAGATCCTTCTAGCTATTATTATTATTACTATTAAGTTAGCTTATCTAGCGTAGAAATAACTAATAATAGTAGTAGTAATAAGTTAGGTATACTATATATACTATAAGTAAACTTTATATTAGTACTAAAAGCTTATAAGTATTAGAAAGTATAAGTAAGTTTAAACTATTATTATATTACTAGATATTTAAGATTAGTCTTTAATTAGAATTAAGTGCTATATATAGTAGTATATAATAGTCTTCTATTATAATATACTTTAACCTTAAACTAAAAAAACTAAATTAAAAAAGATCTTTGGCAAGCCGAAATTTAATTAAGTATAGGTTTTTTTACGACTAAGGTGGTTTCTAATAAAAATATTAAAATAATAGCAGTTATTCCTCTTACTATTATTAACACAGAATAGCGTTTTAAGATAGTATTAATAAAAAGAAGTTTTAATTAAGTATAAGCTACTAGATAACTACTCTTATTAAAGTAGGTTTAGACCTATAAGTTTAATTAAAATAGGTACCTTCTAAAGTTTAAGGCTTAAATTATTATAAAAGGTAATTTTTAGAATAAGAACTTCTTATAGTTAACCTACGCAGTAATACTTATAGTATAGTTATTTAGAACTATAATAGTAATTATAGTAGAATATAATCTAGAGATTATATAATATAATATAGTAGAAGTGTTCTTAAATACTTATATTATAGCTAATAACCTAGTTATTTATAAGCTTCTAGATAGGTTTAAGTAATATAGTAAGTGCATATCTATTAATTAAGCTTTATATAAATTAAAAGACTTACTACTACTCTAGTATAAAAAGTTCTTAGAATTGCTAAAATTTATAGGGCTTACTATCTTAAAAAAAGAACAATACTTATTTATAAATCTTCTCTAGGGTTAATCTATAATATTACGTAGTTCTAAGCTAGCTGTTTAACTAACCACTATATTACGTAATTAATAATCTATTTTATAATATATTTTACTATAATAATAATAATAATCGTAACTATTCTAACTATTTTATCTAACTTTCTTTTTATAGTAAATCTTCCCTTATAACTAGTAAGTTATTAAAAATCTTTATTATATAGAGATTCTAACTAAGGTTAAGTCCGCACTATACACAGAGAAAAGTAAAATAGAAGGCACTAAAACCTAGTACCTAGTATATAGTAGTAGTAACAATATATATATAAAATAATAATAATTTTATTATTAATTTTTATTATAGTAGTATTATTAATAGTAGATAATAGATAATATACTATCTAGTATATCTAAGTTATATATTATCTCTTAGCTAGTAGACTATTAGAGAGCTATAGTAGACCTATATAGAGTTATAATCGCAAGAGTAGTATAGGAAATAGAATACTTAACTATAGTTTAGTTATTATATTTATAATCTAGTAGTAGCGTAATTATAGTTTACTATATATATAGTGTATAAAGTCTACCTACTCTTATAATATTAGTAATACTTAGTATACTAAATTTTTTTTTTAATATATAACTACTACTACAATATATTAAATTTAGCTCTTTATTTATTATATCTAGTAATATAATAATACTCTTATAGCCTAACTATAGTACTTCTTTTATATAGGGTAGCATAGCTATAGTAGAGTTCTAAGAGTATATAGAGGATAAAAATAGGACAAAGTAAAAGCATTACTAAAGAAGCTTAAAAATAAGAACTAGTAAAGTAAAGGCATAGGGCAGCTACTAGATAATAAGTAGTAGATTCTTAAAAACTATAAAAGTTTAAAAGTATAACTATAGTATAAAAAGCCTATAAACATAGTAGCAATTATGTAGAGTACTATAAAAGTAGAGAACTATAACTAAGTAGTAAGAGTAAGAGTAAGCAGTAGTAGTAGGAGTATAGAGAAAATAGGTAATAGTAGCAAGATTCTAAATAGTAGTATATAGCCTACTAGTTATAAGGGGAAATTTACTATAGAAAAAGACTTAGATAAAATAGTTAGGTTAATTACTATTATAATTATTATTGTTATTATTATAATAAAAAAAATATTATTAAAGAAATTATTAATTATATAACATAGTGGTTAGTTAAACAACTAGCCTAGAACTACGTAATATTATAGATTAACCCTAGGAGAGAAAGGCTATAGTGTATAAGTATTATATAATCTCTTTATAATACTATTACATAGTAATATTAAAACCTTAATACTTTTAGGTGCCTTTCCCTATATAGTATATAGATACTAGTAACTTTTTATTTTTAAAGTTGCTATTAGTAGTTCTTTTTTTTATATAAACTATCTACTTACTAATATAAACCCTATCTATTTATTATTTCCCTATCTATATATCTTTAACTCTAGCTAGTCTTACTCTAGTTAGTAAAAAGATTTTATTAAGTACCTATTTATTATACTTTACTACTATTTATTAAAGGCGTAATTAGGCTTATTAGTAGTAGAGGAGTAGTTTAGCTAATAGTAGTTAGGGGTAAAATTGCGTAGTTAATAATAGAATTATAGTAATAATATATTATTTATATAGAGTTCTTTTACTTAGTGTATTCCTTATATAATAAGTAGACTTATTTATCTTATTTATTTAGGTAGTAATATTAGGCAATTATATAATATTAGATAAGGGGAAGATAAATACTAATAGAGAGTAGAAATTAAGACTTTAAATAAAAAGAAGAGGTATATAAGATAGGCTTTTATTTTTTTTCTACTTTAATTATCTCCCTATATATATTATTTCTTTCTAGCTCTTTTCTCTTTTTATTAAGCTAATCTCCTATTTTATATAGAGTTAAACTATATCCCTTACTATATAATATCTTATCTTTATATAATACTAATCTAGTATAGATAATAGCACTTATACTAGTAGGTCTTAATTAGTTAGGCCTTCCTAGCTTTAATACTACTATAGTAGCTCTTTTAGGTAAAAGAATATATATTACCCTTTTAACTAGTTTCTAGGCAAACTATATATTTATCTAAGACATTTCTATTAATATTAGTTTCTTTATTCTTTACTTTTATATAATACCAAGGTCGTATTATTTATTTAGTGTTAATTACTCTTTTTAACTATATTTTTTTAATTTGAGCCTATATAGGTTAGGATTGAAAGGGCGCTCTAGTCTAGCGCTTAAAAATATAGTCTACTAAGTCTCTACTAATATAATAGTAGTTACTATGTACTTGCCCTATAATTATCTATAAGTGCTTTAATACTATTTAGTTACTTAAAGCGTGTATAAAAAACTAACTCTTACTTTCTTATTACTATTATTAGCAATTATTCTACTTACGTATTGCGCTTACTATCTAATACTATAATAACTATAAGAATTTAACACATCTATATAATACTCTTCTTTCTTAGTAACTTATTAATAAATACCTTTTCTTACCTCTTAATCTTGCCCTTTATTACTACTATTCTAACCTATAGTAATATAATAAACTATACTTAAAACCCTATATATTTATTATTATTACGCCTATAGTTACTAATCTAATACTAGCCTAACTAGTATACTAAAACTATTTTATATAGGCTAAGGTATACCTTTTTTTACTTTAATCTATTAATAATTTTCTAGATAGAGTAATACTCTAGTATAGGTATAGTAACTTTAAGTAAATAAATTAAAGCGTACTTTTACATAGTGTTAATAGCGTCTTTAGTATTAGGGTTTAGGTAAATAGCAAGAAATATAATAGTACTAAGTAATATCTTATTAAGATTAGTATATTTATAGTGTGTAAGTTTCTAGTATATATTTTATAAATAGTATAAACCTACTAATATAATAGCTATTAGCTATTACTTCTAGTAATATCTTTAGAAATAATAGTAAAGAAGGGAGATAATAGTTATAATAAGCACCTTCTTATCTTTTTTCCCCCTACTCTAAACTAGTATAGTAATATAGCCTTCCTATATTTTATATATATATTTTTTTTATTAGAGTAGATATACTAAGCCTACTAAACTTACTTATAATACGCTAATTCTTTTTTATTAATACTACTTTAAAACGCTTTTCTATATTAATACTAGTAGGAAAAATAACTACTATTATTGTAATATTTTTATTAGAAACTCCCTTAGTCGCAAAAAAAAACTATATAATACTAACTATAAAAAAGAGGCTAAGAAGTTGCGTGTTATATATTTATCTTTATATAATATTAATATTATTTTTATAACTAGTACAAACTTATATATATAGATTACTAAGCTTATTTAGCATAAGGGCTACTTTTACGCGCTTCTTATCTAGTTATATAGTATTCTTAGGGGTACTATATACGCTTACTAATATAGTAGTAACTCTAGTTCTAGGCCTTTTACTAAGTGTTATATAGTAGTAAATATCTAGATAGAATTATATAGTTTTTATATATAGTAAAGCTATAGTACTAGGTGTAATTATTATATAGAATAGGGCTAGATAGTAGAATAGACACTTCTAGATATTATCTATAAGTACTAAAATAAAAACTTCTCTTAAAATAAATATGTGCTATATTTCTTTTCTTTCTATATAAATAATAAATAGAAAAATATATATCTTTAAGTAATGTGTATATACAAATAAAATTAAATAAATATATTATATAAAAGAATAAATAAATAATAAAGAAATAGTATTATATAATCACTTAGAAGAGCTTATATAAGTAGGCTTAAGGTAATTTACTAATACTTTAATAGTAATTATTAAAGTATTACTAAAGATTAAGAACTCTAGAGCCTAGGTTAGGGCCTTCTTTATATAGGTATTAGTAGGGTTGTCCTTTCTATTAATCTATTTAATTTTAGAGATTTTATAGTGCCTATATAATTTATAAAGTAATATATTATTAATTATAAGACGCTTTTTATTTATAGTTCCTAGTTATATAAGGTAGTTATAAAGAGACTTTAAATCTATACAGATAACTATAGAAATTAGTAGTAAACTAAGCGTGTATATAATCTTCTAAAGAGTTATACTAATAGTAATAGTATTATTAAAGCCTTCTACTATACTATATACCTTACTAGTAAGAACACTTTTTATTACTCTTTTACACTTAGTTAAATTCTAGTGTATAATATTTACTAGAATTTTAAAGTTATTGCTATTACTTATAAAATACTTATTACCTAGAGTGATTAATAATCTTAGCTATAAGCTTAAGTCCTTATTATTAGCAAATAAGCTATTAGTAAAGAGAAACAGCTTTATATAATAGAGATCTAATAGTATAACGGTAAGGCTATACTTACTATTATTAATTTACTATTAGATTTATATATTTAATATTTTAAAATTTTTATATAAGAGTAATATAGTCTAGGCAGTAATAGATAAATTAAATACAGCTTCTAGTTAGTATATAGATATACTATAGGCACCTTTTATATACTACTCTATATACCTTTAAGTAGTATTTTTATTTTTAGAGTTAATTATATAAGGGCCCTTTACTTGCCCTTTTTATATAAAAACTATAGTATTATATATAAGCTAAATTCTTCTACTATTAAGCTTAATAGGCTAGTTCTTAGTAAGAATAGTCTTATCCTTTATATAAAAGGCTGCCTTCTTTAGCTCTTCTTCTTCTCTTTATACAAAGTTCTTATTAATAATACTAAGAGTATTATTTATCTAAAGGCTAGTAATTCTAAAGGTGTACTCTTCTTTATTAGTAATAAGTAAATATAAGTTATATAATAAAGTCTTTATATTAAGTGTTTCTTTATAGTAGCTATAGTAGGTCTTAAACTAGTAAAGACCTAATTTAGCTACACTATAAAGTAGTTATATAATATAAAAAATTATATTTTTAAAAAGTTTATATATAGTTCTTTAGGTAGTATAGTATAGAGTGTATAATTTAGCTTATTAGTAGACTAAATATAGGCCTAGGTAATATCTTATAGTTTTTTTTTGTAACTAAGGGGGTTTTTAATAAAAATATTACAATAGTAGCAGTTATTCTTTCTACTATTATTAATACAAAAAAGCGTTTTAAGGTAGTGTTAATAAAAAAAAGTTAGGGTGTTATAAGCAAGCTTAGCGGACTTAGCGCACCTATTCTAACTAAAAAGAAATCTATATACAAAATATAGTAAGGCTATATTACTATACTAGTTTAGAGTTAGAAGAAAAAAATAAAAATAATAGCGCTAGTGCTATAACTAGTATAACGCTATAACTATCTCCCTCTACTATTATCTTTAAAGATTGCTAGAAGTAATAGCTATATTAGTAGGTTTGTGCTACTTATAAGATATATACTAGGTAGAAGCTTATATACACTATAGGTATACTAACACTCTATTTTTATATTAAGATTAACCTTAATAAGAAATCTACTATTACTCTATTTTCTACTATCTTTCTAAGCTTTAATACTAATACCACTATTAAGACTGCCTAAAAGTACACTCTAATAATCTATTTACTTAAAGTTACTAGATCTATACTAGAGTATTACTCTATTTATAAAATTATTAATAGAAAGTAAAAGATATATCTTACTCTATATAAGGCGGTTCTAGTATACTAGTTAGGCTAGTAATAAATTAGTAAGTATAGAAGTAGTAATAATAAATATATAAAGTTCTTACTATAGTTCTTTATATTACTACTAGTTAGGAAGTTAGTAATAGAGGGTAGAATTAAGGGAAAAAAAGATATTTGTTAATAATAAGTTGCTAGAGAAGGAAAGTGTTATATAAATACATTAAATCTTTATAGTTATAGTGTTAGATAAGTGTAATATATAAGTGTGCTAAGACAGTAGTGCACTTATAGTATAATTACTAATAATAGTAATAATAGAGTAAGAAGTTAGTTTTCTATATATACTTTAAGTAACTTTTAATAGATATTAGAGTACTTATAAATAGTAAAGTAAGTATATAGTTTATAAACTATTATAAACTATTATAAACTATTAATATATTAGTAGAAATATTCTAGACTAGCTGTTTAACTAACTATTGTGTTATATAATTAATAATTTCTTTAATAATATTTTTTGTAGTAATAATAATAATAACAATTATAATAGTAACTAACCTAACTATTTTATTACTTTTTTATAGTAGATTTCCTCTTATAACTAGTAAGCTATATACTATTACCTAGGATCTTGCCACTACTACCTATCTTCCCTATACTTCTACTACTACTACTTACTCTTATTCTTATTACTTATAGTTTCCTGCCTTAATAGTAGCCTAGATAATTGCTATTACTTTAATAAGCTTCTTACGCTACTATTATGTCTCTAGCGTCTTATATATTATAATAAACTCTTTCTTCCCTTTACTCCAGTTCTTATCTTTATAGTTTTTATTACCTTTATTTTTTATTATATTTTTAAGCTTCTATAGTATAATCTCTATATTATGCTATTATTACGTTATAAAGGCTACGTCTCTACTAATATCTAAGTACTAAAAAGGTGTCTTATACTTTAGAATCTGGAGGTATAAGGCGTAGTAAATTAGCCTAAAGATATTACTAATAGAGTACTTAAAAATAAGCTCTAGAGGCCCCTCTAATAATCCTTCTAATTACATAAGGTTCCCAAATCTCTAAGAATTATTCTTAACTTTACCTAGCTAGTTATCTATATCTTAACTAAATTTAATAATAGCTACATTACTATAGGTATTAGATTTAAATATAACATTAGGTCGCTAGAAAGTTATTATATTGCTAGATATAATAGATAAAGAGATAAAGATTTAGTATTTTAGGCATACCTAATATTATAAAAGTAGGCAGACTTTATACGCTATATATATAGTAAACTATATTATACTACTACTAGGTTATAAGCATAATAACTAAACTATAATTAAGCGTTTTATTATCTATACTACTTTTATAGTTATAACTTTATAGTCTACTAGTTAGAAAATAATATATAACTTAGTTATACTAAATAGTAGACTATCTATAGGCTATTATTAATAATAATATTATAAAGAAAGTTAATAATAAAATTATTATTTTATATATATTTTGTTACTACTACTATATACTAGATACTAGGTTTTAGTACCTTTTATTTTACTTCTCTCTATATATAGTGTAGACTTAATCTTAGTTAGAATCTCTATATAATAAAGATTTTTAATATTAGTAAAGACTTAGTAGACTGTATTTTAAGGCGCTAGACTAGAGCGGCCTTTCTATCCTAACCTACGCAGGCTCAAATTAAAAAAATGTAGTCAAAAAGGGTAATTAACACTAAATAAATAATGCGATCCATAGTTATTATATAACTAGTTTGTTTAATAGATTAGTTATATAGAGGGTTACACTTTATTAGAGTTTATTATTATCTAACTATATATTTATATAGTTACTAGTAGTCTACTTAGTATAATATTTTCTTTTAAATCTTATATAGTAGTAATATCTACTTACTAACTTAATAAAAGAGTTAATTTAGTATTCTTATAAATAAGGATAGGTTTTATATGTCTTATATAATTACTTTTTTTATTTTATATAGTAGTAATAGTTACTTACTAACTTTATAAAGATTTAATCTACTATCCTCTTATATATAAAGAATAGAGTGTAATAAAATAAATTATATAGCTAATAATAACTTATATAATTTATCTTTACTTTAACTAATTTATAGTTAAAAGTTAGTTAATTACTAATTAGCGTTAAATAGGTACTTTATAGCTAGCTATATAGATATTAATATCTAATACTTTATATTAGTATGTGTAAAGAGTGTATAGAATAATTATATAAGAAAAAAAAACAATATAATAGATAACTTAGTATTAATTACTTATCTCTAAAAAAGGTGTAGATAAAAAAAAGAAGATTTTTTAGTATATAGGCTATAGCGTATAGGCATTATATAATCTTTATATAATACTATTATATAGTAATATTAAAACCTTAATACTCTTAGGTGCCCTTGCCTATATAGTATACGGACACTATAAGTATTAAATTTAGACATAATATTAAGTTGCTAAAAAGTTATTATATTACTAGATATAATAAAAAATAAAAAAATTTAGTATCTTAAGTGTTTCTAATATTATAAAAGTAAGTAAACTTTATACACTATGCGTATAGTAAACTGTAGTTATACTATAGCTACTAGATTATAAGTATAATAACTAAACTATAGTTAAATATTCTATTACCTATACTACTCCTATAGTTATAACTCTACGTAGGTCTACTATAGCTCTCTAATAGTCTACTAGTTAGGAGATAATATATAATTTAATTATACTAAATAGTAGACTATTTATAAACTACTATTAATAATACTACTATAAAGAAAGTTAATAATAAAATTCTTATTATTTTATATATATTTTGTTACTACTATTATATACTAAATACTAGATTTTAGTATTTTATATTTTACTTCTTTCTATATATAGTATAGACTTAACCTTAGTTAAAATCTCTTTATAATAAAAATCTTTAATACTTATTTATAAGTAAAGATTATAAAATCTAAATACTCTTTTATATTAATAATATATTTCTACTTTGTAAAAATTTTACTTATAGAAGTAGTCCCGCGCCAAGACTACCAAGACTGCTTAGTAGTTTAAACGCGCTTTTTTTATTATTACCTTTTTATGCCTTTTTTAATTACTAAGCGGAGGGCTCTGGTTTTTTTATTATATTATTTAAGATAAAAGCCTTTATTGTCCTACTTCTAGGTAGAGAAAATAACGCCATATACTTCTAATCTTTAATAAAGCTTATAGTTTATTTTTTTTATAACTAAGAAGTTTTTAATAAAAATATTATAATTATAATAGATATTTCTTCTACTATTATTAATATGGGTTTTTTTTTACGACTAAGAGATTTCTAATAAAAATATTACAATAATAGTAGATATTTCTCCTACTATTATATACACAAAAAAGCGTTTTAAGGTATTAATAAAAAGAGTTATTATTAATATCAAAAAGCGATTTAAGATAGTGTTAATAAGAAAAAGTTATCTTTTTTTACACTCTTTTTAATTACTAAGTAAGAGACTCTATATTTTTTATTATATTATTTAATATAAAAGCCTTTATTATTCTACCCCTATATAGATTAACTAAAACTATATTATTTAAAATAAAAGCTTTTATTATTCTATTCTTAAGCAGTTAATTTAACGCTATATATATTATTTAAAATACAAGTCTTTATTATTTTACTCTTAGGTAGATTAATTTAACACTATAAAAATTTAAAATTAGCTAGTAAAAAAAAGTAGCCTAAAATAAATAAGCTCTAAAAAATAGAGTTATAAAAAACTACTAGCTAATAGTAACTTATAGTTAATATAGTTTTAAGTTAGTAGGTATAGCTAACAGCCTTACGCGATTCCTAAGGTCACAGCTACTCCCATCGGCCTCATCAGACGCTGCCCACGCTCCTCGCTGCTGCCCGCAAACGCCACCTGAGCACAGCCGTGCGTTTCTACCGGTCTGGCCGGATCCCCCCGCATGCACGACAGCCTCGGCCAGGAGATGCCTCTGGCAAGACACACGGTGCAATGATCGGGAGCCCTCGGCGACTGCAGAGGTTACAACTTACAGCAGGTTACTGTGGACGATCCACCTACCGAGAGCCGGAAGAAGAAAGTGAGCTACAAACGCAGAGATCGCAGATCCCGTGGACAGTTTGTGGAGACGAATTCCTTCCGGCGCTTGGACACGCACATCGCTCCTTCCCTATCGAGTGGGCTACTTCAAATTACTGCCCAAGAGCCGGCTGCTCCTCTAGGAGGTTGCAGAGCCGCTGTCTACTAGAATTGCGATGAGCTACCTACCTCAAAAGCCGCCCTGTGGTGGCAGTTACAGGGCTCAAGACCGCAATGTAACTCCACCACATGGGCGTCTGTGGTTGCAATAGCATTTCAAGTTTACTATTCCCGTATGGGCGCTTCATTAACCGTCCGCGGGCCGTTGATGCTGTACACTGACTCTCCGCAACGGCTTCAGGGCAAACCCACCTAGGTAGCACATGCGCCCGAAGCAAAGAACTGGCTTCTTTTGGATTTGACAGATGGAGGACTCTGTCCATTCGCCTTCCGCGAGATATGGCGGGACAGTCACGGACCAGTCGGTCTGACAGGAGGTAGACCCTACACCCTGGACCATTTCTCTAGTGTCACCAGACCTCTCTCTCGTCTGCCTTCCAGTCTGACCTTCCGAATAGAGTTTTTTCCAGAATTTAGCACATGAAAAATTATTCCACGCCAGGAATGATACCTTCAATCTCGTCCCGTATATAACATAGAATTGATGCTGGCACAGTGGCATTCTTCGTCTGTGGAGCCGCCTCCATTCTTTGGCAGCACACGCGCATTCCGCCGTCGAATAATTATTCAGCCAGTACCGCTCGTTGCCTACTTGTACAAAATCCTTGTCCCTCATTCCTATCAGGCTATTCTCTTATTTCTTCTTCTCTTCCAAGATGGCGAAGCTGGTTATCCTGCTAGCTTTAGCACATAGCACGCTCATTCACGGTCTGCCTGCGGGCGAGATACAACATGATGCACGTGTTCTCGATGAACGTGCCATTAAGCTGCCGTCGGATATCGACGTCACGACGAGGTACACATCGGTCCTCTCTACTTTGCAGTCGGCAAGCGTGACAGAGTCACCATCAATCACTGGTGTAAGTCTTCGAGCATACCTGACCACACCCACAATCCCCATCTCTGACCAAGCCCATGTAGAGCATCATAACGGGTCTGCCCCACCCAGGCTTCACTCGAGATCCTATAATGTCGTCCGACATTGGTGAGCCATCTCGCACTCTCGCTCCGATCGACGAAACTCTAAAACCAGGACCTACCTCTCCTTTGAAGAAAGTCGACGGGAATGTGTTTGTACCCATGGCCACAGATGCGCCTCCGCAACAAATCCAAGCTCGTGACGACCACGTTGTCAAGAAACTTAACATCGTGGACCAAGATGTCCCAATAGAGACCAACAAATTCTACGCGAACTGGTTCTTGGGGGGCCAGAATTTCCCCGTCTGGACTCATCCATACTCGCTGGCATGGACAAAGGGCACAGGAAACACGTGGGGTATGTCAGTCAGTCATATCGAGCGAAGCCAGTTCGCTTGGCCCAATCAGACCCCACCGCAATACTGGATCGCGCCGCTTGGTATCCGACATATCGTCTTGTCGGCTGCCGAACTCGGAAAAGACTCTGTTCTGTCCACTGAAGAATTGACGGCGTTCTCTGTCTATGCCAATCTGGCACCGTCAGCGAACTCCAAGCCAGTCATCTCCTTCCCTTGCGTCCAGGGAATGGGCTTCGTCACAGCCCTGTACAACGGCGCCAAGCCGCAATTGAACTCCGGGGTGTTCTTCCGCACACTCAAGTATGTGGAGCGACTGAATGGTATCACGTACAAATACCGGGTTCAACTTGAAGATGGCTCTCAATGGCTCATCTATGCTACTCCGCTTGGTTCGACCGGCGCGCCTCCATTTACTCTGAGAGACAACCACCTCATCGAGGGACCCGAGGGTTTTATCGGTTCGATACAGATCGCTAAGAACCCAGCCGATGTCGTGGGAGAGAGCATATACGACTCCACCGCAGGCGCATTTGCAACTAACGCTACCCTCACTGGTACTGTCGACGGCTCTTTCGGAAGCTATACGCTTGACTGGGGCAAGAGTGGTGTGCAAAATCAGACCTTGCTCATGTTCGCCCTTCCGCATCACATAGAGTCTTTGGATCAAGTGACGAAAGACGCCCTGACCAACATCGAGCTAGTCACGGCCACCAAAGGTTACGCCAAAGCTCTTGTCGGTGACAGAATGACGATGGTGGAGTCGGAACTACCAGACACCATTGGGTTCGCGCCGTGGATTCCTAACGCGGGTGGTGGCAGTGGTAGTGAAACCACCACAATCACCGAGGATGCACGCCTGGCGGTCCAGAATTCTGCTGCCATCGAGCTTGGCCAGGACTTCGACAAGCAGACGCGTCTCGACAGCATGTACTACAGTGGCAAAGCGCTTGCCAAGTTCGCTAGCATCGTCTACACGGTGCAGACTCTAGGGAAGAACACTGAGCTTGCATCCGCCGGTCTCGTGAAGCTCAAGGACGCTTTCAACGTCTTCGTAAGCAACAAGCAGCCGCTTCCACTGGTCTACGATACCGTCTGGAAAGGTGTCGTATCATCTGGTACCTACAATACTGGCGACACTGGGCTCGATTTTGGTAACGCTTTGTACAACGACCACCACTTCCACTACGGGTACTTTGTCTACACAGCAGCCGTGATTGGACACTTGGAGCCCGGTTGGCTCGAAGAGGGTACCAACAAAGCCTGGGTCAACATGCTCGTCCGCGATTTCGCAAACCCCATCTCCACAGACCCCTTCTTCCCCTTCCAACGGTCCTTCGACTGGTTCATGTGCCACTCCTGGGCAAAAGGACTCTTCGACTCGGGCGACGGCAAAGACCAAGAATCAACCTCTGAAGACACATTCGCCACCTACGCGCTGAAAATGTGGGGCAAGGCCATAGGCGACGCCTACATGGAAGGCCGGGCCAACCTCCAGCTCGCCTGCCAAAAGCGCGCTCTCCGCAAATACTTCCTCCTCGAAAACAACAACGAAGTCCAGCCCTCGCAGTTCGTGCCCAACAAGGTAACAGGCATCCTCTTTGAAAACAAAGTCGATCACACGACCTACTTCGGCGCCAACCCAGAGTTCATCCAGGGCATCCACATGATCCCCATCAATCCCTCTTCAGCCTACACGCGGTCCCAGAAATTCGTCCGCGAGGAATGGGACGCTTATTTCAGCGAGGGCCGCGTGGATAGGGTCGTAGGAGGGTGGAGAGGCATCTTGTATTCTAACCTTATTTTGATCGATCCGTTTGCCGCGCTGGAGTTCTTCTCGGATCCGAATTTCGACATGGGGTTGCTGGATAACGGGGCGAGTCGGACGTTTTATTTGGCGTATGCGGCGGCTATGGCTGGGGGTGGGGCGAGCTCGGAGGTTGCGGCGAATGCGATTGAGGTTGGTGTGAGCGGTAAGAGTGAGTCGCAGGTTAAGCCGGTACAGGCGGCTGCTGCTACAGCTGCTGAAGATATGGACGATGTTCCTGCGGCGGAAGCTAGTGTTGATCAGACTGAAGGAGCTGACGCCGACGATGGGGAGTGGGAGTGGGAGTGGGAAGACGAGGAGGACGAGGACGCCGAGGAATCCGAAGGAGGAAGCAGAGATTCAGAAGACGCATCAGAGTGGGAGTGGGTAGATGATGCGGAGGAAGCAGCATCGAAGCCGAGAAGATGAGAGCATGCTTTTCTGAACGAAGTTGACACGACAGGACGCTTTTTCTTTTTTCTGTATCTAGTTGAGAGGAGGCTCGGAAGCTGGGTCGTTTTTTTTTTTTGGCTCCTCTCGTTCAACATACTTTTCTTGTCGGTATATTTTTTGACTCACTGCCATTAGGGTTGAATGACATTGGTTACAAACATACAGTTGCTGTTTTACTCATCTACCACCTGAGTGACGAACATGTACCCGCCGATAACCACTGTCGCATGTCTACCCCACCCCTTCATCATCATAAGATTGCAAACCATTGTCTTTACAGTCCTAACCAACAAAGTCACACTCAACATCAATCTCTGCTGCACGGATAATGCTCCGCTCTCATCCACTCTTCCATTAAGCATTAATTAATAATGATTATTTACAGCAGCATACTAGTCTCTCTAGTAGTGCTTGATATATCCTTCCTAATCCCCTAATCCCTTCTTCCCTACTCACCACCGTAACAGAAAATCTTCACCCCAACCGCGCAAACTAGAAAGCGCGGTCGAGGTCTAGAAACGAACGTAGTGGTACAAACAGTATATGGGTACTTCTTTGAAAAAAGCCACCAGAAGCGACTGACAGGGTATCAAAACAACCAAAGAACTATCGATGCCACAGGCCAAAAACAAGGAAAAAGCCCGTGGCAGAAAAAAATGCATGCCGGAGCTGCGCCTGTACGCGAACGTGCTCTAATGCCAGTAAGTAAGAATTTCAATTACTGTGTGCTTCTCGCGCTGAAAATGCTCAAAAACTCCTTTTTTATGCATAAATCGTGGCAGGCGGTCACCATGTGATGATGGTATAGCGATCTTAGGGATGATGAGGTGAGGCGCATAACAGGTAGACTACCGCAGGGGCTCCGTGTCAGATCCGACTGTGTCGCCGTCCCAGAGGCTTTGGGCGTCATCAATGGGTGACCGCGATCCAGCGGAGGGGCTGCGGCCGCCTGTCGAGTACGATGACGATGAGCCGCTCGCCCAGTCGTCGGAATCGGACAAGGGGTGGAATTCTTCGTAGATGTCGAGCATGGTGTATGCCGTGTCTTGCGGGTCACCGATTTCGACGTAGTCGTAGTCCCAACGGAACTCCTTATCGGGCTGCACCCGGGGTAGGAATTTGGCACGAGCCCAGAAGTAGGCGATACCGGCGACTACAGAGATTAGCAATAGCAAATTACAATGCAGGGGAAAGCTTACGCAGACTGCCAGCTACTAGATCAATGGCGTAGTGGTGGGAGAAGTACATTGTTGACCACCACAGCCACATGGTGTAGCCGACGTAGAAGGGAAACAGCCTCGGGAATACATGTCCCATGAACAGCGTCTCCAAGGTCGCCCAGCCAGAGTGGAGCGACGGGAAAGCGCCGAAGACCATGGGGGAAGCGAGAAAGGTCGAGGTGTAGAAACCAATACCAAAGAGAGCATCGATGGCCTTCAATCCCGCGGCATCGCCCTTGATTGAGTAGTTGGCGGGGGCCAATCCGTAGGTGTTCTCGTACCAAGGCGGAGAACAGGGGAAGACGATCTGGATCAAGACGGCAGTCACATTCATGTATCCGAATGCGCGTGCCCAGATAGGGAGGGTGCCGGGCGGGCCCCAGATGAACATGCAAGCACTGACAATAACAGGCGAGACATAGTGGATCAGGCCGTAGGGTATCACAGCCAGTAAATCCAAAACGGTGTGCTTGTGGGCCGAGAGGATATTGCTCAAATTGGCGCCGTAGAGGATGTTTTCGAGGGCTGGGAGCACGCGCACCCAGATGGTGGGTCGGTAGTCGGCTGGGATATATCTAAAAGAGCAGGTTAGCCCGTGAGGGCGAGCGTTTAGGGCACGAGGCGCACAGCAGCCGAAAGGGGGTGAGCCATGGCCTCTGCGATGCGGAGAAGACGTACTTGCAGCTAGAAAATAGGTATAGCCATGTCAGGGCAGGGAGAAATGGCAGGAGGAATTGTCGGGTTATGGGTAGGACTAGGCCGCCCATCAAGGCGGCAGCGGCGAATGTCTTGACAAAGGGCCCGGGCGCCTCGCTCACGCAGAGGGAGAAGATGGCGACAATGGCCAGGAAGAGGTACTGGCCATCGTACAGAGACCACGGATGGGTGCGCAGCGAGCGCAGCGTGTCGGCAGGCGAAAAGGACGTCTCGAGCGAGGCGATGGACGAGGTGGGCGACTGGCGACTGCGTATCCGCGAGCGCGTAGCCCTCCACTTCCTGCGCACGCGATGCGGCACCAGGGCGGGCAAGGCCGAGAGGCCCGGGATCGTTGCTCTGGCCATCATCTGGGTCGAGTCGTCGAGGAAGGCGAGGTAGCTCTTGTTCGTCATGGCGGGAGCTCGGGCGCGGCGACGAGCACGACGACAAGAGGGGCACACGCAACCGGAGCGGTGCTCAGGGCGCGACGGTGGGCGAGGTGCGGAGGGGAGGGGCGAGGCGAGGCGAGGCAGCCGTGAGCGGTGCGAGGGGACCTTTGTACTTTGTAGAGGGGAGGAAGCTGTGAGCGCAGCGGAAGGCGGCGGAATATCAATGGGACGTTGGGTGATGGATGCCCATTGGCGCTGGCCGCACCCGGGATTTGTCTAATTAGACTTCGCCAGCGGCCAAGGATCCATGATCCATCGTCCATGCATGGATGGATGATGGATCCATGGATATCCAGCCCCACCGCCCGAGACGCACTGCTGAGTGAGCGCTGAGGAGCGCGCAGGACCGGCCGTCCATGGTGTTGCCTCTTCTTCAGCCTCGCCCACGGCAGCACACGACGGCCGGCCGCGTACGCTCGTGGCGCCCACGCCCAAAAGGCTCCCTTGCCCAGCCTCGGCCTCGTATCATGATGCTACACACTGTCAGAGGTACCTTTGTACCGGACCTGCTGGTCGCGTACATGCGCGCTCGGCACGCCATGGGGCCGCCCCCGAGCCCGCTCCTCCTCTCAGTCCTCACAGCAATTCTTCAAATTCGCAATTTCCCCCCAAGCCGTCCGATTTTGCCTAGCCCGCGGCCATGGTCCGGCTGCCTGTTGCACATTGCCCTCAACCTTACCACACGGTGCACTCTCGTAAACCGCGTATCCTTAGCGATACACACGCGCCCGCCCCGTCATCCTCGTCTCCTTTCCCTCCCTTCTGCATCTGTACACTTGCCCATGTCCACAACGGATGTAGTACTTGGTAGAAGTACTCCCCTGCGTCGGGCCTCGGACCCACGACAAGACCCGCTATCGCCGTCAACTGCTCGTCTTCGGCTTTCGGGACTCCCAAGAGTGCCGTACCCAATCTCGTCTCCGTTTACCCCCGTACGAGCGACTTGGTCACGTCCACTCTAGCTAGAGAAAAACAGCGAAGCCAGCACCGCCTAGGTTGCCCCGGCCTATATATTCACAACGCGTCTACCTACGCCCATCGCCCATCGCACACGCCCATGTGCGAACGGATCTTGCATGTACTAAAATAAAAGCAACCAGTCCATCAAACACACCGACACTCTGCATAACACCGACAAGAGTCTCACTCCGGACACCCTCAACACTCCCACGTGTCTTCCTTCCTACCGTGTGTCAATCAAGCTCTCCAGATAGTCATCCAGCTCTATGATTCTGAACTGGTTCCCCCACTTCGCCCGGAACTTCTTGTTCTTGTAGCCACCGCTCGTCTGCTGTTTCCAGCTAACGAGCTCGACTGTCCACCCTTTCTTCAGCGCCCGTTCAACATTGGCCAGAAAGCCGTCGGAGAATTCGGCTGCGTTGCCGTCACCCGTGGCGAGAACTATGGTCGTAGGCACATCGGCGTCAATGATGCTCTGGCACATCTTCAGGTGAAGAACCTCGTCGACTCCTTGTTCGACCCATTTCGGGGCCGACGGAGTCGTCGGAGTGGTGGCAATTGCGCCCGTTTCCGAGTCGCTACTGCTACCATTGCCAGCGCGTCGTTGAGTCGCCTTATACCATCCCATTTTCTCCACATCTTTGAAGAACTTCTTCCTTTCACTATCTTCGCGAACAATAAAAACTCTGCCTACGGTAAGCGTCGTCTGCCTGGGTTATCCAAGTCACTCACTGCTCTTTTACGTTGTTCTCGTAGCCGATGGCCCTAGAGGTCTCGGCGAGTTTCGTTACGTGCGGAAGAGGCGCAGCTTCGCGGTGGGAGCTGGCATATATGCGTTTAGCAACAGGTCGCCGTCGTTCCATCAACAAAGCAAGACTGTCAAACGACATGTCGAACTGGTCAAAACCGCTCCTACGAAGGATATCCCTAAACCCGATCAAGATGTTTGACGCGTCGACGAAACAATGAATGCCCTGGGCCGCCAGCTTCTCGTTGCACAATTGCATAGGGGCAACAAGCCATTTAACATCGACCGGAAAATTAGCAAGTAGCTGGTTGTAGAAATGAAAGTGTCTGTCTGTTTGTGGCCTAATGGTCAGTTGCTTACGGGCCCTGCCAGGCGTGACAGGGAGTTTTGTTTGGGAAGGCACGATCGGACCTTGTGCGGGCACCGTTACGGGATGCTGAGACGTTTCTACGGTGTATTGAGACGGCTGTGAAATGGCATGCAAAAGCAGTGGGTCGGCGTTGGGCATCCTGGGATAACTTAATGGTTGTACCGTGCGAGGTATAAGACCGTGGTTGTGCGGTACATAGGCGGGAAACTGAGGTCCTCCAAATCTATTCTCATGCAAAGAGGATTGTGTCGGTAACTGCTGGACCGGCACGCCAGTGTTCGAGTCCACAGATGCAGTTTGAACAGGGGCCAGAGGGCGTAGCGAAAGAACATAAGTTTGATTTGGCGTGAATGACTGCGCCAGCGAACTCAGGCGCTGAGGAGAAACATGATTGGGAGAGGTATTCGTTGAAATCTGCGGAACCTGGACTGGTTCCTTTAGCTGTTGCGGCGTGATAGTATCGGGCAGCTCGAACGGCGTCGGGGTAGCTGGACGAATTTTGAGGCCAACATTAGACTGGGCACGACTTTGATTCACCTGCTGGAGGTGCGGTGTAGGTACGTCTAGTGAGGGAGCGGGCTCGATTGGCCTCCTAGCCTTTCGCGCCTTCTGCGCAGCCTTTTTGCGAGCTTGTTTTTGTTGCTTGCTTGTTAGACCAGCAAGTGGACTGGTTGGATCCGCGCGCTTTTCAGGACTCGCGGTAGAAGTTGGCTTGTCCGTAATGCAGTCAGAAGTTGGATTGCCACCACCCATACAAGCTTGGTGTTGGCCTTGTACTGGCCAGGTAGCTTCGTCTGTGCCGCTCAAACTCTCGGAATCAGGCTCGACGGGACTCACAGGCGGTAGCTGCTCCGATATGCCCAGTTCATCGAACAATTTCTTGAAGTCGCCCAGGCGAGAGCTGTACTCGTTGCCGGCATCTTTCGTGGTGTTCGGTTTGTTAGCGGCTTGAGACACGGTAGAGAGCGTGGGCGACGTGAGATGCGAGTCTGATTCTATCAGATCCAAGACGGCGTCGAAGCCCCAGCCGGCATCGATGGGTTGTGATGGCATTGGCGCCAGGTGTAAAGCGAGGTCGGGTTTCGAGTTGGGAGGTTAATGCGCGAGAGAGGCTGCACGTCGTTAATCAGAGGAGTTGTTCTCAGTTGAGTTCGCAACATACTGTGAATATCGTCGAGCAATAACTTGAATCTCTCCGGCATGATCAACAGACGCCTAGTAGTAATGAGCACTTGCCGGAGTACTTGTCGGCGGGACTCACAGATCCAATCGGGTGCAATAGGTCTACCAGAACGAGCGCAGGAAGACGAAAATGGGCAATCGATATTGCAATATGCGCATCGAAAGCCGCGAGGGTAAAGTTGGAAGTGAGATGAGGTCGACGTTGAGGGTAAGGTATACATGCCAACTACAGGTGGCGGTGGGGTCTCTTGATCTTCACAGCCCCATGGTCAGTGCGCCGATGATTCATCCTACCGTTCCGAGCGCAACCGCAGTAACCAACAACACGTACCAAGGACTTGCGTGCTGCGTTCTGAGACGCAGGTTTTGAGGAGACTCTCTTGCGCCACAAAAGATCTATGTGCGTGCTCTGCAAACAATACGTGCGCGCCTTAACCTAATAATGTCTTTTTGCGTGCAAACGTAACAGGTCTATGCATCCTAGGATAAGCCACCCTTTCTGTTGGATTTAATTATTTAATTATTTAATTATTTAATTAATTATATATTTATATATTTTTATATTATTATATTATCTATCTAGGGGTAGAATAATAAAGGCTTTTATCTTAAATAATATAATAAAAAAAGTATAAAAAGGTATTTACCTCTTTATACCTTTTTTAATTACTAAGTAGAGGGCTTTACTTTTTTTATTATATTATTTAAGATAAAAGCCCCTATTGTGCTACCCCTAAGTAGTTAATTTAACGCTATATAAAAAGGTAATAATAAAAAAAGCATATTTAAATTACTTAGTAAGCATAGTAAAATAATAAGAGGCTTTAGACTAAGAGGTTAGAGTCGCCTAAGTAAACTTAAGAATTTAATAGAGTCTAATAGTAACTTTGGCTATAGACTTATATATATACTCCTGGCTTGGCAAAAGCACAGATCTAGAACTCTAAGGCCGCAGGCCAAGTAACTATAGAAGGGCGCTTAGCCTCTTATATATTTCTCTCTTCTAGAAAAAAATTCTAGCGTTATATTCTGTGCGTAGAGACTTATAGAAAAAAAGTATAACTATAAGGCTTATATTATTTACTCTAGCAAGTGCTTAAGTAAAGTATAATAATTCTTTAATAGACCTTTTCCTCGCTAATTTATATCTTAGATCTAGAATAGCTTATAAAAAACCTCTGCTAAGACTAAATTTGCCAATTTTATTCTAGATATTATAAAGACTATCTATACTAGCGAGATATTAGAAGGTAATAAAGTTGCTGCTCTTTTAAAGCGTATTAAGAAAGTTCTAGATTTTACGGCTATTAGTCTTAATTAAATTACTATCCTTTGTAAGAAGGTTAAGGGGTTAGACCTTAATTCTATTATAGATAAGAGTGAATTTATAAAGGAGAAGTAGTGTTTTTATTTATTCTTCTAGAATATTAGAATTTTTCTATCCCTGCATCTAGCCTTATTATAGGGATCTAGGGGCGTTTTTCTGCGTAGTCTATAACTTTGTAGATATAGCTTAGCTAGAAGCTTAGCTTCTTAAATAATTAATTTCTTTAGTTATACTATGTCTATTCCCTCTTTTTTATAATATCCTCCTCTAAATAGCTCTTTTTTGTCTTCTTAATTGCTCTACTTCTTATTGCTTAGGATCTATATTATTTTATTATAGAGAGAATAACTCTCCTTTTTTCTATTAGCTTATATTATAGCCGCCGCTTCTAGATAATTCGTAGTACTTTTCTATGCGTTTCCTACTCTTCTAAGCAGATTAAAATCTTATTTCTTATTAATTCTTAAGTAATTAGCAGAGAGGGCTAGAAGTCTAGACTTATTCTAGCCTCTTTTTAGTAGAGGCTTCTAAAGTTCTCTACTAAAGGTATAACTCCTATATTAAAAGCTATAGTGTGTTTAATACTAAGTTACTCTAGCGTTAACCTTACTAAGTAGCTTTATTTAGTCTACTCTAATTTCTATTACTTTATTTTATTAAGTAGCCTTATACACTCTATTTTAATTTTTTACTATTTTAGATTTTAGTCAAGCTTATATTTAAACTGGAATAGCACTAGTTATAGAAACCTACTCTCTTTACTATAATTACCCTAGCTCTTACCTATTACCTATTAAATATTTAGCTAAGTAACTAATTACTAGAGTATTAATATTACCTAGCTACCTTTTAGTATAGCTTATTAATAAATTATAGTTAAATATCTTTATTATAACCTTACTTCTATTCTAAACTTACTAGTAGCTAGTTTTTAAAGCCTTTAAATTTAATAATTCTATACTATTATTTCTTAAGAGTGCTAAAATTAATATATATTAGGCAACTTTAACTATTTTTTTAATAATAGAAACTCTAAAGTAAAGCCTAAACTTAATTACTTTAGCTAAAAAGATACCTAATTTAGTAAAAATATAGTAATTATACTAGAGAAGAGGCGCTTAATAAAAAGAATTTTTATAAACTTAATATTACTTACTATAGTAATAGCTTTTTTGCTTTTTTATTATATTATTTAAAATAAAAGCCTTTATTATCCTACCCCTAGATAGATAAAATAACGCTATATATAGTAATAGCTTAGAATATAATAATACTACTTATTATAGTAATAGATTAGAAAATAAAAAGCCTACCTATTATAATAACCTCTTTTGTCGAATAGGCTCTACAGCTAGCTAATTAAACAGAATAGTTATATATTTAATTAGTAAGAGAGAGGATTGTACAGTGTACACAGCATACGGAGGGTAGGTAGAATAAGGCAAATAGATCTGGTTGTTACTTGCTTGTTCTATCTAGAGGTGCGGATGGAAAGGAGAAGGTTCTGCAGCGCACAGGCCGCAGCGCATAGACATTACGTGACGCGCACGCGATGCCTATCGTGCAATAACCTCAACACTATCCAGCTGCCTTGCCCGTACGATGTACGGACATCTTTAATAATAACTTTAAATTTACTAACTTAATTAACTCTAAGTCTAACTTCTTATAAAAAAATACTTAGGTAATAAATTAAATAGTAAACTACTTAATAAAGTCTTTTAGAATACTTATAATTAAAAGCTGCCCCCTAACTATTAGCCTTTATTCTAATTTACTAATTACTTAGCTTATTCTACTTTTAGAAATACTCTAAGCTACTAAAATAAGTAGTCTAGTTTATTACTAGTTAAGCAGTTTCTTAGCTAGTTTATTATGTGTATGCACCTATTACTTTTAGTACTCTTACCTTTAGTTATTTCTTTTCTAGCTAGCTTATTACTAATTTAGTAGTTCTCTAGCTATTATATATATATATAGCTTATTTATAACTTTTAGCACTTTTATTTCTTAATATTTTTACTACTACTAGTAGCACCTATAGTTTTAAAAGCTATTCTACCCTAATTAAAAACTATATAATTAGATTAATGTATTTTTTAACACTTTTTTATAGTACTATAAAATATAATATAATATAATTATGCCTATGCGTAATAAACTAACTAGAAAGATTTTAGCTAATTATATTTTTATATAGTATTAGAGTTAAGGATATACTTTATTAGTAAAATACTAAATACTAAGAGGTGTTTTCTAATCTAGCACTATATTACTAATTTACTCTTAACTACTTTCTTTAATATTTCTACTAAATAGTAACTAAATTAAAAACTAAGGCTACTATTAGAATTATAGGAACCTATGGCCCCTATTATAACCTATTTTAGCTCTAGAATAGTGCTAGTTATATTAAAAATCTACTAAAACACCCTATTTTTATATAGTCTTCTTTTTATTTTTAGACCTTAAAAGGAGAGTTATATAATAGTAACTACTAGTCTTTTTACTAAGCACGCCCTATTACCTTTTCTTTATACTTTATTTTCCTCTATTTACGCCTTTTATCTTCTTAAAGGCGCCTTTTTTAGTTAGTATTAGTGTGGTAGTTAGTATAGGCTTATGCCCTATATAGGTATAAAACTAATTAAAAACTTAGAAATAAGGTAATAATTTAATACCTATAATACTAAAGATATTAAATAAGAATTATATAATTATAAATTTAAAATAAAAGCCTTTGTTATTCTACTTCTAGGTAGATAATTTAATAACACATATAATTATAAAAATAATAAAACTATATTTTTACTAAAAAAAAGTAGTATAATAAATTAATACCTAAAGGTGCTATAGCCCTAAAATAGACTAAAGATAATATTTTATTTTTAGTGCTAGTATTAACTAAGTCTAGTACTTAGTATCTACTATACCCCTACTATATAGTAGGTATTACGCTCTTTTTAATTACTAAGTAAAAGGCTCTACTTTCTTTATTATATTATTTAAGATAAAAGCCTTTATTATTCTACGCCTAGGTAGATTTAATTAACGCCGCACATAGTAGGTATAAATAATTACTAGAATTTCTATATAGTATCTTACCTATAGAGTTTAATTAACTATTATTTTAATTCTAATTATTAATTCTTTTGTTGGGAGGACTTGTTGCACTAGTGCTGAAAGGAAATACTTGATAACGATTTACATTTGTTGATAGATGGATTCTCATTGTTCTATCTACTGAGGAGCGAAGTATATCGCGGGGTATGGAAGCTAGTCCTATATAGGGCTCGCTCCACACATGTAGTGTTTTGCAACACGACAGAGGCCTCAACGACTATTAACAGAATGCTCGCTCCTCCACACACACCTTCCTGTGATATACCTGAGGCCTTTGAGATTGTTAATCCGACACTGGAAGTCTTTTCTTTCTCGATATTGATTGTACACATGAAGGATCGAACATCTGAACTCGAATGCGCTAGGCAGAGGTCGTAGGTCTCTGCACCCAGCCCTCAACTCGGACTGTCACCTTATTGCTATTAACAAATCGTTCCAGGGCGCGGTTTGGTTGTCTTTCCCTTGACTGCTCGCCCTGTAAGAATACGAGGAAACACGGCATGGAACTGCTCTTCGTGGATGTCCACCTGCCAACAGATGCTAAAGAAGATCTTGATTTTATCATCAAGCAGATCGTACGCGTCTCCCGTGTATTTCTTGCCATTGTCCCAGAGCTTAGAAAAATTGCGTGATTGTGTTGGCATTAAGTCGGTCGTTACGGGACCAGCGCGGCGGCAGCGTCTTATACGGGGTCATGTAGTAGCTCAGGTGGTCTGCCAGGTACACCGTTCATAGGTTGTTGTGGAAATGGCGTGATTTCGCGATATGCAGTCGCTGGCGGCCGTGTCTGCAGTCGCCATTGCTGCGATTGCGCGCCTTGTTCCCACTTTTGTCGAGACTGAGGTCTTCTAAGCGCACTACTCATGAAGGGTGATTGTTGACCGTCAGTGCTCTGGTGTCTTGGCAGTTGGGTTTGCTCTGTCTGGTGCACTGGTTGTAGCCCCCGTGTTTCAGATCGGTTTCGAGCGTGTCCCGCTCCGTGCTGCTCGCCTTGCTGCTCGAGCTCCGGCTGCTGCTCGCCTCGCTGCGAGTGCTCCGGCTGCTGCAGCTGTGACTGCGGCGCATGTGTACCAGCTGGCGGGCTGTCCTGCGGCGATTGTTGCTCGGCCATAGGAGTTGTCCGTTGTGTGTTCTGCTGACGCTTGTACGCCCTAGATCGTTGGTCAAAAGTCGTGGCTTGGAACTCCACGGGATCCCATTCAGGAGTGTTCTCCATAGTTGACAGATTGTAGAGGGAATCAGCAAGCCTCGCGCGGTTGTTGCCTGTGTAGACTCCTCTATGCCGTAGGACTGACTTTAGAGATTTTAATGTATCGCGGTCAACCTTAAGGAATAGCTCCTTTGTCCATCCTTCAAAATCGCAATAGTAGTCTGCACATAGGTCATCGTCCCAGACCATTGATGCGTTGTAATCGTGGATGATTTTAGCAACCCAGGTTGTTGCGTGTATCTCGTTCGCGTCTGCTGGTGCGGGTACGTCCCAGAGAGATGTGTTGACGGATTCCAGCGCTACTGGATATGGGCAGTCTCCCATAAGGTGCTTTGCAGTGTATTTAGCCCAGCGTGAAGCAGCTTCCTGGCGTTCACTTGAGCCATGCTCTGACTGATTATCGCGTAGTTGAGCTTGAGCATCAGCAGCGTCTGCGACGCTGTTGCTGCTTCGTCGTCTGCCATTGTGCTGGCAGGTGTTGTTGACTCGTTGTCGGTGTAGTTGTCTCGCTGGTTGGTCGTTTCCGGCGTGTGTTGGTGTACGTAAATGGATCGTCTGGGGACGCTCGTACGAATGAATTGTATGCGTTGCTGACGCGCTCTGTGTCCGCGGATCGGCCTGAACCAGCAGCTTTAGAGGTTGGTTAAGAGTGCTTCGTGTTATCTCTGCCTCGCTCTGTTCTTAGCACAGTCTGCATCGACCCGAGATTTCTCACGTCGGGCTGTCAACAGTCTGTCTCTTCTTCCTTGCTGTCTGTGATGGCTTCTCGCGATCACTGATCAGTGTTGGGAGGACTTGTTGCACTAGTGCTGAAAGGAAATACTTGATAACGATTTACATTTGTTGATAGATGGATTCTCATTGTTCTATCTACTGAGGAGCGAAGTATATCGCGGGGTATGGAAGCTAGTCCTATATAGGGCTCGCTCCACACATGTAGTGTTTTGCAACACGACAGAGGCCTCAACGACTATTAACAGAATGCTCGCTCCTCCACACACACCTTCCTGTGATATACCTGAGGCCTTTGAGATTGTTAATCCGACATCTTTATAATTATAGTTTTATGGCTACCTTTTTACGCTTTTTTTAATTGCTAAGTAGGGGGCTCTGCTTTTTTTATTATATTATTTGAGATGAAAGCCTTTATTATACTACCTCTACGTAGTTAATTTAATAGTATATAATTATAGTAGTTATCTTTTCTACTATTATATATATTAAAAATTGTTTTAAAATATTAATAAAAAGAGTTATATTTTGTTATAATTTATTATAAAAGTAATCTATATATATTATTAAATTATCTATGTAGGAGTTGAATAATAAAGGCTTTAATTTTAAATAATATAATAAAAAAAGCAGAGCCCTCTACTTAGTACCTAAAAAGAGCGTAAAAAAGTATTTAAAAAAGGGTATTTAAACTACTAAGTAAGCTTAGTAATTTTAGTATAAGACTTCTATAAGCAAAATTTTTATAAAGAGGCTACTTAGAACCTTAGAGAAAATAACAACTTTAGCGCTACTATACTATAAGCTATTTCTTTTTTACTATTTTAAGTTATAAACTTTTATTCTAATTATTATAAATAATATAAGTTAATATATTAATAGGTATATACTACTATATTTATAGTAGTAAAATAAAGAGAATATATATTAAATTTATCTTAAAATACTTTTTTATAATAATAATAGCAGAAGGGATAACTACTATTTTTGTAATATTTTTATTAGAAACCCCCTTAGTCTTAAAAAAACTATAAAGAGATATATATAATAAACTATTATCTTACTATATAATATTTATATTTAAAATTTTCGTTAAATTAGTAGTAATAATAAGCTAAGTATACTATATACTATATTTTTAATTGCCTTTTTATGTTTTTTTAATTACTAAGCAGAGGGCTTTGCTTTTCTTATTATATTATTTAAGATAAAACCCTTTATTATTCTACTTCTAAATAGATAATTTAATAATATATACTATATATAGTATAACTAATTCTAATATAGTTAAAAAGCTTATAAAATATAAGGTATAAGTAAGTAAGTTTATACTATTATTATATTAGTATATTTAAAGTTAGTTTTTAATTAGAATTAGGTACTATATATAGTAGTATACAATAATCTTCTATTTTAACCTACTTTAATCTTAAACTAAAAAAATAGGTTAAAAAAATATTTCGCAAGCTAACTAAAAATTTGTATATAAAATAAAAAATTAATTTAGAATATACTAAACTAGTAGTAAAGAAAGTAACCTTAAATAATTAATATAATTATTAACTTTAAATAATATAGCGTTATTTTATCTACCTAGAGGAAGGATAGTAAAGGCTTTTATCTTAAATAATATAATAAAAAAAGCAAAGTCCCCTACTTAGTAATTAAAAAAGGCGTAAAAAGTTAATAATAAAAAGTATATTTAAACTACTAAGCGAGCTTAGTAAAACTACTAAGTAAGCTTAGTAGTCTTGGCGTAGAGCTGCTTCTATAAGCAAATTTTTTATAAAGAGGCTACTTAAAACTTTAAAAAAAAATAAGACTTTAGCGTAGCTATACTATAAGCTATTTCTTTTTTACTATTCTAAGTTATAAACTACTATCTAAATTATTATAAATATTATAAGTTAATATTTAGTATTTACTATATTAATAAGTATATACTATTATACTTATAGTAGTAAAATAAGAGCAATATATACTAAATACACTATTACTCTATTACTATATTAAAACTATTTTTTAATAAATCTTCTTCTATTACTATTTCTCTATACTCTACTATCTACCTAGATTCTAATACTAAAGTACTTACTAATATAAAAAAGTATATATTTAAGTTCTATATAACTATTACTTAGATAATAACTATACTAGAGTTTTATTTTATTTATAAGATATATATCTAGTATAAGAAATAGATATACTTAACTATTTATAAGACTATTTTTATTTACTAGTTAGGATAGTAAATAGTCTAGTTTATTAAAAGTAAAATAATTATATTTCTATATTAGTAGATATAATTACTTCTTATTAGTAACTAAATTAAAAAAAAAAGGTAAATAGTAAAGAATAAGGTATTTATTAATAATTTTTAGTAATATAATAAAAGTGTTATATAAATTTATAAGATTCTTTTATCTATTATTACTATTAAGTTAAAATAACTAATAATAGTAGTAGTAATAAGCCAGATATACTATATATACTATAAGTAAACTATAATCTCTTTTTATTATTACTACCTTAAAACGCTTTTCTATATTAACAATAATAGAAAGAATAATGGCTATTATTATAATATTTTTATTAGAAACCACCTTAGTTATAAAAAAACAATAAGTAAACTTTATATTAGTACTAGAAGCTTATAGATATTAGAAGGTATAGGCAAGTTTAAACTATTATTATATTACTAAATATTTAGGGTTAGTTTTTAATTAGAATTAAATACTATATATAGTATAGGTTCTTTTTTTTAGCTAAGGGGTTTCTAATAAAAATATTATAATAATAGTAGTTATCTCTTTTACTATTATTAATATAAAAAAGTATTTTAAGGTAGTATTAATAAAAAGGAGTTGTATATAGTATATAATAATTTTCTATTTTAATTTACTTTAATCTTAAACTAAAAAAAATTTAAAAAAGGTATTTAGTAAGGTAACTAACTTTAAACTATATTAAAAATCTTTATTATATAGAGATTCTATCTAAGATTAAGTCTACACTATATATAGAAAAAAGTTAAATAGAAGGTACTAAAACCTAATAACTAGTATATAGTAGTAGTAATAAAATATACACAAAATAATAATAATTTAATTATTAACTTTCTTTATAGTAGTATTATTAATAGTAGTCTATAGATAGTCTACTATCTAGTATAATTAAGTTATATATTATCTCTTAACTAGTAAACTATTAGAGAGCTATAGTAGACTATAAAGTTATAACTATAAGAGTAGTATAGGTAATAAAATACTTAACTATAGTTTAGTTATTACGCTTATAATCTAGTAGTAGCGTAACTATAGTTTACTATATATATAGTGTATAAAGTCTACCTTTTATAATATTAAAAATGCCTAGAATATTAAATCTTAATCTCTTTATTTATTATATCTAGTAATATAATAACTTTCTAGTAACCTAATATTATATTTAAATCTAATACCTATAGTAATATAGCTATTATTAAATTTAATTAGGGCATAAATAACTAGCTAGATATAATTAAGAATAATTTCTAGAGATTTAGCAACCTTATATAGCTAAAAGAATTATTAGAGAGGTCTCTAAAGCTTATTTTTAAGTACCTTATTAGTAATATCTTTAAGCTAATTTGCTATAGCATGCTTTGCACCCGAGTTAATTATTTTATTAAGTCGATTACTGTCAGATATCAGGTCACTGGAAATCACTGTGATTTCACTGTGAAATCCAGTAGTCACGTGCGTCCGATCACATAGTCTCCTTATAACGACAGTTGGTGTGACTCACAGTGATGTCACTGTGAGATCACTGAAATACACGAAGGAGACTGGCGTACTACTGTTACACTACTCCGCACTAGTACTAGTGTGTCTTGGCGCTAGATAGATATTGCGTACGATAGCTCAGCTCCTCCGACAGAGATCACTCCACAATCGATCATCTCAACCATCATCAAAATCAACCACCTTTCATCTGAACCATCAAGGATTACTAAGAAACACTGTGAAAGCACAGTGAATCTGACAATTAAGAGTCTCACTGCCTCAATCAAACCAAAAATCATGTCTCTATCGACACTTAGGGATCCCACAGTGATCCTAACCGATTACTCGAACTACACACCATGGCTAAGGCAAATCAAAGCCCGAGCCCAGTCGTTAAAAGCATGGGATCTTATTGACCCATCCCTCGACAATGAACCGATGGCAGAACCGGTTATGCCAGTCGCACCGAATATTGGTGCCTATCAACCGGCTCCCGCTTTCGTCAACGGAAACATCAACAACGCCCGTCCATCGCTACCGTCGCACCTATCGCCGGCTGGCGAAAAGGCGTACAAAATCGATACCGATTTCTAAGAATCAACTCGAAATCTACAAGCTCCTGGATCGAAAGTACGAACAGGAGAAGGAGAACCTAGATAAGCTGGTTATTCTCATTCAAACCACCACCTCGGCACATTTACAGTCCAATTGCTGCACCCCAGGTGAATCAATCAAACAATGGATCAAGAACCTCACGAAAACGGTTGGGGTTGACCAACACGATGAACAAAGAAGAGCAAGGATCAGGTACCAAGACGCTCTCAAACCAATGAGATCAGTCGGTTCATGGTACACCTGGCTCGCTGAGTACGATCATGCGGCTACAGAAGCTGAGTACAATCGTGTGTCAGAGCTTCGGGAGCTAGACTCAGTCAAACAAGATTTTATGAAAGCGGTCACCAATGTCGCATCCTAATAGGTTACGACCTTCCTGCAACACGGAAGTAAGGACAAGACCGTTAATAGAAAAGAGATGGTAAAACTCTTCCAAGAACAAATGGTAATGCAGCACCCGATCAAGGGTAAACAAAGGGGCGCCTTTGCTGTTGCAGGACCATCTCTCGCTGACGGTGGTGTAACCACCCAGGCCGCAGCTGGGGACGCCCAACCTGTGGATGAAGCAGCATCACCCAAGCGAGGCAGATCACGCGCCAATAAAGCTGGCCCTAAAGCCAAAACCAAGCAGTCCGTACGAGTCACCGACGATGAGCCAACGGCAGTTGGAGGCCAAGAGGGATCAAACCCCAAGTGCCCTGCTTGTGAACAACGCCATAGTCTGAAAGACTGCTTTTACGCATTCCCCAACAAACGACCTAAATAGTTCAAACCAAAGCCTGCTATAGAGGCGGTTATGACATACAGGTTGGAGAATAACCCTGTGCTCATAGAGCGCATGAGATCCGTAAAGCGTCAAAAGTCACAGACACCAAAGATCAAACAATCAAAGACCCCTACTCCAACTCGAATCACTGAGATTACTGACGATAAATGACTAGATGGCAGACAGATCACTGTCCTCTCAGCGAGCTTTAATGCTATCGCAGCCTCCTACCACTCAGACCCGAACACATACCCACTACGTGACTCCGCGATCCTCGATTCTGGCACAACCTGCCACATCTTCAATGACATTGATCGTCGCCAGGAGACTTCGTATGGGCGGGATCATCACGAGCATGGATAAGGGGATATGGGAGTGTCCATCTTCACGTCAAGAGTAAGGAAGGAAATTGCTCAGTAAGGTTAGACAACGTCGCCTACTGTCCTGGTCTACTTTGCAACCTAGTGTCCTTCCGATTACTCCGAAGGCAAGGCCTCTGGTGGGACACCAAGTTAGACCCAACAACAATCAGGAGACAAGACAATACAATCCTAGCCGAACTCCAAGAAATCTACGATTAATGGGTACTGGAGTTCATACCAACATCAAAATTAACTTGTACCACAATCAATAGTATGTACGCTACACACAAATTTACCTCGCGCACCGCACGACGAGCGCAGAAGGCGAACGCCATCACATGGCACAAACGACTAGGCTACCTAGGCCCTCAGGCACTGGAGCACACAGTGAATCACAGTGAAGGGGTACGTATTAAAGGGTTAACCACGGTCCAATGCAACGCTTGCGGCAGATCAAAGCTCAGGCGACAAATCAGACGTCAGGCTAGACAAATCAACGATGGCCCAGGAGAGAGAGTCGCTATAGACTTTCACGACTTCGAAGACAAGAGCTCGACCGGCGAAAAGAGTATGATGCTCATCACCGATCGCTTCTCAGGCATAGCTTGGGACTTCTACTTCAAAGATAATCGACCAGCACGTACGATCATCAGGCTGCTGAAGGAATTTGTACTATTCATGAGAGTACAGTTCAAGGTGACTGTCAAGGTCATTGAATCTGACAATGAGATCTTCTCAGTCAAACAAGACGTTAACAGGTGGTGTATCAATGAAGGGATTGTTATTGAGCCTTCAGCACCTAATACCCAAGCTCAAAATGGAGGGGCTGAACGCTCAGGGGTGTAATCAAGGAGAAGAGCCGTGCAATGCGACTTGACGCCAACCTTCCCTGGACACTATGGCCAGAGATCACACGAGCGGCCGTATACCTGTACAATCGAACTCCAAACTACGCCAATCAATGGCGATCACCACACGAAGTATTTTTTACAACAGTTGCCTACCAAAACGGCATCGTCACCCAACCGAAGAAACCAAACCAGGCTCACCTCAGAGCCTACGGCTGTAAAGCTTTTGCCTTGACCGACGATACAAAACGCGGCAAGAGCAAGCTCCAAAGGCTCGACCCAAAGGCATGGGTTGGTTACCTAGTGGGCTATCGATCAACAAATATCTGGAGAGTATGGATACCTCCACTCAACAAAGTTATCAGCACACGCGACGTTATCTTCGACGAAAATCAAGTGTTCTCAGGTAAACAAGAAGACCTGTTAGACAACCTCATGCACAGCACTACTGAAGAGATTGCTGCATGGACCCGAATAGTGGAGCTACCGCCCTCACCACCGGAACATAAAAATACGGAGTCTTTCTACGAGGATGAGTCGATCATTGACTCTCACGAGGAGGACGAGGGTGCTCCAGGGTACTATCAAGGGAGGAAGATCAATTACACCTACCCAACACCACCGGAGACACCTCCGCCTGTCGCACTGCTTGCCCAATCAATGGTGAGTTTCGAACAGGACCAAATTGAAAAATTACCCATAGGAACACCACAGCCAGATCAACGCGCTGTGCCATGGGCAGCCGCCTTCCTTGCAGGTACACTCGCAGGAAGTAGAGGCAAATACAAGGGGAAGCCGCTCGACAAAGCTCAATTCACTCGCATGCTCGCAGCAGGCAAGAAACCCCACCAAAGTCAATTACTGGAACCTCCATCTTGCAGAACACGAATAGACGATCACCCTCTATTTGAGATGTAGAAGGATGCCAAGCAATCCCATCTACAAAGTTACAAAGAAATGAGGTCTTAGAGCGAGGTGTCTGCAGCCTCAGTGCGATCACGCAGTCACCAGATTCTCAACTGTATGTGGGTATATACCTACAAACTTGATAAACATCACAGATTACAGAAGTGCAAGGCAAGGCTGGTAGTGCGCGGAGATTAACAACGCCATCTCACTACACAGGATACCTATGCCGCAACACTCGCAGGTAGATTATTTCGCCTGCTCATGTCAACAGCGGCTCGGTTTGACCTAGAGCTAAGCCAGTACGACGTTACCAACGCCTTCGTCCACGCGAACCTGGACAGAGAAATCTACATGCAGATGCCCCGAGGTTATACCTAAAGAGGCACCATCCTACAGCTGCGCAAGGCACTGTATAGTTTACGCATCTCACCACTGTTGTGGCAGAGAGAATTCACCAGTGCGCTCAAGGATCTCGGTTTTACCGCAGTCCCGCACGAACCTTGCTGTATAATCAAAGACAGCATCATCATCTTCTTCTATGTAGACGACCTTGTCGTCGCATACTCGAAAGATCAAAAGCACGCTGCCAATGCAGTGATGAAAAAGATAGGTACAAAGTTCACCCTAACTAGTGGTAACGATCTACAGTGGTTCCTAGGCATTGAAGTCGTCAGAGACCGTGCCAACAGGCAACTCTGGTTATCACAGAGGTCCTACGTGGACAAGATCAGTCGTCTAATCGACCAACGCGACCTCAAACACGATACCCCAATGTCAGCAGTCGAACTGTTACCTCAAGAAGGACTCGCCACAATGGCAGAGATCAATCGGTACCAGCGGAAGGTGGGATCAATCCTCTACGCTGCAGTAACCACGCGCCCGGACATAGCTTTTGCAAGCTCCCGATTATCGCGCTTCCTTTCAAACCCCAGCGACGACCATCACAACGCCGCCGACCGCGTACTGCTATACTTATCCTCCACCCGATCATTAGGGCTACGATTTGGAGGAGCAGACACCTACGAGGTTGCTAGCGACGCGTCGTTCGCAGACAACACCCTTGATAGAAAGAGCTCACAGGGGTACATTATCAAATTGTTTGGTGGCCTTGTCGCCTGGAAGGCAAACAAACAGGACACCGTCACCACTTCGACGACTGAAGCTGAGTTGCTGGCACTTTCACAAGTTGCAAAGGAGGCACTGTTTACAGCTCGGTTGATCGATGAACTTAAGATCAAACTGTCGCCATCAACAATCACTATCAATTGCGACAACCAACAAACCATTCGACTTGTTACTGAGGAAATCGCCAAATTGCAAACCAAGCTCAGGCATGTCGACATCCACAATTATTGGCTTCGACAAGAAGTAGTACGTGGAGCTATCAAAGTCCAGTACCAACAATCAGAAGAAATGGCAGCAGATGGTCTTACCAAGGCTCTGCCAGCCGCCAAGTGGACCAAGTTCTTGAATCAACTAGGACTTGAAGACGTCAGGGGAAGGATCACCGACAAGAGAGGTCGACCTCGACGAGTTAGAAGACAGGATGGAAGCTTTTGGACTATAAGCAATAGTACGACTGCGCAAGAGATAGTTCAGCTTGGCCCTCTGAGGATCCAAGCTGAGGGGGTGTGTCAGATATCAGGTCACTGGAAATCACTGTGATTTCACTGTGAAATCCAGTAGTCACGTGCGTCCGATCACATAGTCTCCTTATAACGACAGTCGGTGTGACTCACAGTGATGTCACTGTGAGATCACTGAAATACACGAAGGAGACTGGCGTACTACTGTTACACTACTCCGCACTAGTACTAGTGTGTCTTGGCGCTAGATAGATATTGCGTACGATAGCTCAGCTCCTCCGACAGAGATCACTCCACAATCGATCATCTCAACCATCATCAAAATCAACCACCTTTCATCTGAACCATCAAGGATTACTAAGAAACACTGTGAAAGCACAGTGAATCTGACAATTACTCTATTAAGTCGATTACTTTATTAAGTTAATTACTTTGCCAAGACCCTACCAAACGTACTATTAGCAATAGTACAACGCGATACCTTAACTATATAATAAACTACTAGCGTTAAAAGAAGCGCGTATATAGCTTATAATCTAGACTATTAAATAAAATATAACACTTTTTTAGTAACGCGCTATAGCCCTTTATAACGTTTCTTAAAGTACACTTAGCAACTAATATACTAGAAAAACGTTTAGACGCAACTACGCACCTAACAAAATAAGACTTACTATAAGAGAGAAGTAGGTAATTGTGTAGTATATACTTAATCTAAATACGTAAGAATTTTCGCCCTAGCTTAATACTATAAAAGATATAGCTAATTCTTTACTAGCTATACGCTACTATAAGCTAGTTGGCTAGAAGTAGCCTTATAACTTTGTTAAGCGCTAGTTAAAGCTTTAAGTTAAGTTTAATTAAAAGTACGACTATAAAAAAGCTCTCTAAAAGAATTCTAAGGTAATATAAGACTAGTTCTGGCTTGTGGAGAATATAAAGGCCAAGTATAGTATTCTAAATAAGAACATCTATAATTTTAACAAGTCTAGCTTTATAATAGGTATAATATTGACTAGAGTAGTAGTTATAGGCTCTAAGCGTTAAGAATAGCTAAAGTAGATATAGTAGGGTAATAGGGAGTAAATAATAGTTATCTAAGGCATTAACGTAATAGGGTAGTAGATCCCACCCTTTATTATCTTTGGGGGCAAGCACTACCTCTCTGCCTAGTATAACAAAAATAATCTACTTTGTAATTAGGTTATTATAGTCTCTAAGAACGGCTAGATAATAAATAAGCTTAGTCTATAATAGCTAAAGCACTTTAATAAGTATATAAAGAGACATACTACTAGTAGAGTATATTTACTTATTATTAATAGTTATAAAAGTTATAACTTGCTTAAATTCTTAGATTACTATAAAAAGAGTAATATTATTACTCTTTATATGTCTCTATATTTGTCGTACCTCTTATAGCCACTTAACGTGGGTTATTTTGTGCTATTAAAAAAGGTATATAGGCGCTAAGCTAAGAATCTAATATATAACTACGTTATGTATATTATTAAAATTAAGTTCCTATCTTGCTTTATTACTACTTTTAAGGCTTTAATTACTAAAAGTAATATTAAAGAAGGCTTTTAAGGTGCTAGTCTAGTGTTCTACAATCTAGAAGTTGTAATATCGCAGCTTAACGTCTGCCTATGTACGCCTCTACTTTATACTATTCGCAATAGTATATAGGAGTCGTAAACTCCGCAAAATAGTATAGAACTTAGGTCACAATTAATACTAGTTAAGCAGAGAATTTAAAGGTATATAGATAGTTCCCTAACTTATATAGTTAAGGCGGTAGAAAAGTTTATTAAAGGCGCTAAGCTAATAGAGTATTCTTTAACGTGTCCGTGTGCGTAATGCGCCGCTTTTTACTAGAAAAATAAAAAAAAACAAGGAAGTTTAAAGTAGTATATTTCCTTAACTACCTTTCCTTTTTAAAATCTTCCTTTATTAAAGTTATTAAGAAAGACTATATCTATAACTTTAGGATTTTAGTTTTCTAATAATAATTAGTTTTAAGAAAAAAGTATAAAAGTCCTAAAATTAAACTCCTTAAAACTTAAAAATAATACTTTTTTAGGTGTAAATTATACTATTCAGGATATATTTTATATTAGGTTCTTTTTAATAAAACTCTTAACTAAAAAGTTAGATTATCTTTTTATTTTTTTAAAAAAAGTAAATTAGGAAAGGTAATTTATCTTCTTAAGTAGCTCTTTATAAGAAAAAGTTCTAATATAAAATATATTCTAAATAGTATACTTTATATCTAAAAAAATATTATTTTTAAATTTTAAAAACTTAAATTTTAGGACTTTTATACTCTTTTCTTAAAACTAATTATTATTAAAAAACTAAAATTGTAAAGTTATAGAGATAGTCTTTCTTAATAACTTTAATAAAGAAAGATTTTAAAAAGGAAAGGTAGTTAAAGAAATATACTACTTTAAACTTTTTATTTTTTTTATTTTTTTAGTAAAAAGCGGCATATTACGCAAAGTAGCGTATTACGTGCATAGATATATTAGTATTAATAACTAAATATAATACTAAACTTTAAACTACTAATAAGGCCGCTATATAATATAAATTATATAAAAGAAAGTAAATATAGTATAAAGGAGTTCTTATAGCTAAAGAGGGCTAGCGGCTAGCTACTTTAAAGAAGTTTAGAGCGTATAGTAATAGGCAAAAGGCAAAGAAAAGGGTACGCGCTAATAAAGGCGAATCTGCTTAATAGCGCTATAGATACTATAGCAAGTCTAAATATAATAAAATAATCTATAGGTAGTCTATAAAAGTAGATTCTAAATAGATTAGCCTATTTAGACTATTAAAAATAGTTTATATTAACTCTATACTATTATAAATAGTATAGAACTTAGTAGAGTCTTAGTAAAGTAATTAACTTAATAGAATAATTAACTTAAGTGTAAAGTATATTATCTTAAACCTCTAAATTTAAGAGTGTAAGGTACTTCTTTAGTATTTAGATATTAGTAAAAACATAGTCTTTATAATATAATAAATATATAATATAAAAATTATACTATAAAAGCTTAAAAATATAACTAAAAATAAAGGTAATAAAAACTATAAAGGTAAAGACTAGAGTAAAAAGAAGAAAAAGTTTATTATAATATATAAGACGCTAAAAGCGTAGTAATAATATAAAAAGCTTATTAAGATAATTATAATTATCTAGACTACTATTAAAGTAAAGAACTATAAGTAATAAAAGTAAGGGTAAATAGTAGTAGTAAGATTCTAAATAGTAGTATATAGCTTACTAGTTACAAAAAAAATCTACTATAAAATAGTAATAAAATAGTTAGCTTAGTACCTATTATTATTATTATTATTATTATTACTATAAAAATATTATTAAAGAAATTATTAATTACGTAATATAGTAGTTAGTTAAATAGCCAGCCCAGAATTATATAATATTACGGATTAACTCTAGAAGAGAAACTTTAAACTATATATTATTAAATTTTCTATTTAGGGTTAGAATAATAACTGCTTTTATCTTAAATAATATAATATAAAAAGAGCCCTCTACTTAGTAATTAAAAAGCAACTTTAAACTATATACTATATAAAACTTAATAAAGTACTTAATAAGTTTATATTAAAGACCTTCTATTGAATATACCCTTCCCCGTAGCATAGGCGCAACCCCTCCTTTATTAATAACAAATACCCTCTTCTGATCACACAGCTCCTTGTCTGCTAAGCTAAGCTCCGTCTAAGCCTCGGATAGCGTTTGCCCCACTGCCCCTCCAACCACCTTGATCCAGGCATGCTTCTTTCCACGCACAGAAAGCAACGCGGCCCATGTCTGCAGATTTCTGGGCGGGATACCTATCAGGTGCTGCGGGTATCCTTATAGGAAACCCGTTAGATCTGGTAAAGACGCGTCTCCAGGCCGGGGGCGCAATTGCCAATGCCCAAAATACAGGGCCCGGAGCCATAGCCGTACCCACAGCAGCACCACCGAGATTCAGGCAACACTTTGACCGCACTGGAACATTAGTCAAGGGTGAGCAGTACCGCGTCCTCGCCATCATTCAGAGCCGTGCCGTGCTAATCCTCGATATGTTAGATAGGCACCACAGCACCTCTCGTCGGCTACGGCGCCCTCAACGCCATCCTCTTCGTAACCTACAACCGCACCCTCACCGCTCTACACGACTCGCCCGAGCTGCCTGCCTCCTTCTGGAAAGTGTGGTGTTCTGGTGCCGTTGGTGGTCTCGCAAGCTTTTTTGTTTCTGCACCCACCGAGCTCATAAAATGTCGCGCGCAAGTTGCCACAGACTCGTCTACCAGCTCTTGGACTGTAGCTAAGAACGTGTGGAAGCGGGAGGGCATACGTGGTCTATACTATGGAGGTGGTATAACGAGTGTAAGAGACGCTGTCGGATATGGATTTTAGTAAGCAAGAGGTGTAGGGAGAAACATCGAGGCTAACGAGGTACAGTTTCTGCTCATACGAATGGAGTAAGCAAGCTATCAGCTCGCCAGAGGACACGGACAGACAGGCGGCCATGAAGGTGCTCCTCTGCGGAGGACTAGCCGGCATAATTACCTGGGCGTCCATCTTCCCGCTGGATGTCGTAAAGACCCGTGTCCAGACTCAAGTTTACAACGCGCACGGGGATGGTGAGAGGCAGCCGTTGCTGCAGGAGGGACATCACAGAATACGGATGAGCACATTTGAGGTGGCCAGAAAAGCTTACCAGGCTGAGGGAGCGGGCGTCTTCTTTCGTGGACTGGGGATATGTAGCATGCGCGCCTTTGTTGTAAATGCGGTTCAATGGGCCGTCTATGAATGGATGATGCGCCTTCTGCGCAAACCTTGACATTTGAGATCGACTGGGGATAGAAAGGTGACCAAGCCTCCACATCCGACCCCTCACGAGCAAACGCAATAGCTGTCCACAAGGCGTACGAAACCACCCCTTCCATTCAGAGTACACGCCATAAACCACCATTTCTCAATCTAGAGTACAATGTAACGAAATTTTTCCCGGCCAATTCCTGAACATTATCCGCCAAGCCTGACCCACACGCAAACTGTTCTCTTTGAGATTCTCTCTTGTAATCACATGCTGCGCATATAGAAGAAATGACCCCGTGAATCGCTGTAAGCTGTGAACAATGGAGCCATATGCGTCGAGATTGGCACACTGACCTCTGATATGAACAGAAAGCCAGCCCTCAACCTGAGCCTCGCTACATGATTTGATCTTGGGTGAGGCCTCCAGTGGCCTCCGTGCCTTCCATGGCATCGCCATTGCTCTGGTTGGAGTAACGGACATAGGTCAAGCCAAGGGGCCTGCCACCGTATTGGTAGCCGGTGAACTTCTCTGTGATAGTTGTAAGCTGTCATGCTCTAATTGATAGCAATCGACGAAGACTTACGGATAGCGGTTTCTGCATCCGTGCTCTTTTCGAACTCGACCACGCCAGTACCGCGAGAGCGTCCATTCGGTTCGTACTGGATTTCAGCACGCTTGACGGAGCCAATGGTAGTGAACAGCTCGACAAGGTCCTCATTGCTCGTAGACCAGGGCAGGTTCCGAACGTAGATGAGGTTGCTAGGCTCACCGCCAGAGGTGGCATAGTCGGTGAAGGGATTGGGGGGGTTGGAGGGAGCGTCGGCGGAAAATCCTGAGCCACCGCCAGAGTAGCCTCCCGCTCCTCCGGCGAAACCACCTCGTCCGCCTCCAAAGCCGCCTCCGAAGCCACCGCGACCTCCGAATCCGCCACGACCACCTGCAAACCCGCCGCGCCCTCCAAAGCCGCCACCAAAGCCGCCGCGACCACCGAATCCGCCAGCTGGACCAGCGAAGCGGTCTTCGCGAACTTCGAGGTTACGACCCTGCCACTCATAGCCATTGAATTGCGCAATCGCATTTCGGGCGTCGTCGGGGGTATCGAAGGCGACAATGCCAGAGCCCTTGGGACGACCATCTGGGGCCAAGTGAACATCGGCACGAATCACGGATCCAGTTACAGCAGCCTGACGGAAAAGATCCTTCAAGTCTTGCCAGCCGACATTGTATGGTAGCTGCGAATTTAGTCAGCTCATTCATGTCTGTACAAATGTGCACATGGGATACTGACGTTGGCGACGTAGACTTGTCGACCGCCACCACCCGGCGGTGCCGGTCCTGGAAATCCACCAGCCTGTTGACCACCAAATTGTGCGCCGTAGCCACCGTTGCCGCCGAAGTTTCCACGGGTCGTGGTAGTAGGGTTGCTGAAGCGAGGCTCGGCCTCTCGGTCCTCGCGAACGTATACGAGGCGTCCCATTAGGTTTTGGTTGCTGAGCGTTGCCACGGCGTTCTGCGCCTGCTCCCGAGTTGCATATTCCACGATGCCACAGCCCTATACCCAAGCAAAAGCCAGTCAACCTCCATCCAGCTCACAAGCCAACCATCAGACCATTACCTTTGACATTCCATTCGGCAGTAGCAACACATCTGCAAACAAGACCTCACCGGCTGCGGCGCGTTAGCTGGGCCCCCATGCAAGCGCGACGTGGCCATACCCTGTCTCATGAAGTCTTTCAGGTGATGCCACTTGACATCGTAGCTGAGGTTGCCCACATAGACACGGCGGTCTTGCTGGGACGACTCCCGGATGCTCTGCATCATCGTCTCCTTGCTAACAGGATCGGCCGACCGCGACTGGGCTCCGCGTCCTGATCCGTACGACTGATAACCTCCCGAACCCTGGCCACCGCCGGGGGATCGCGAACGACGGTCGTTGCGGCGATAGTCGTCGCGGCTGCGAGAGCGACTGCGCGGGGAGTAGGAGCGTCTAGAGCGACGAGGTGAGCGAGAGCGGCGTCGTGGAGAGCGATCACGGCCTGAGTCGCGCTGGTCATAAGTGTCAGTCTCGTACGACATGGTCGCGAGGGGCGGGTGAAGACGAGGATTGCTGGGAGCGCGCAGAGTGCGGAGAGGGTGGGGAACAAGGAAAGTGAGAGGAGGCGACGCGATTTGATGAAATCGGCGTGCGGTCGGTAGAGGAGGCCGTGGAGCGTGGAGCTCGTCGTCAGGACAAGCGCCCGGCTTGGCACCGCCCCAAGGGGTCACGTGCGCGGCGCGGGCGCTGCTGCCTGCCCACCACTGGGTCCGCGGTCAACCCGCACTGCTGGCGGCTGCTGCTGCCACCAGCTCGACGGCAGACAACGGGGCGCTCGCTCGGGGGGTGCAATGGCGGTCCGGGGGCAAATAGAGAGAAGGGAGGTACTTACCACGGCGGGGCGGTATGTGTCTGCTTCGACGTCTGGCGGGCGGCGGGTCAGCGGGCACGCACGTAAGGGTGAAGTGGAGGAAGGTGGTGAAGGTGAGGAGAGAGGGGGGAAGCCAGGAGGGAGCCGGGGCGCCTACCCATTTCTTCGTGGAGCAACGACAACCGCGCGTGGAACAAGGGAGCGAGCTTCGCTGGGAGGTGGTGCTTGGGTGCGGCAGACCTAGGCAGCTGAACGCGGGCCCAATGCAAGCTCGATGCAAGTGCTGCTGCAGCAGATTGCCTTTTTGCCTGCCCGCTGCGCCTGGCAGCCGTCTGGAGCCTCGAGTGAATGCGCCTGCACGGAAGCTGCGGCCGCTAGCCAATGCGAAGGACCCAGCACCCGGCGGCGCGGTCGAGGGACGAGGCAGGCAGGGTGCAGGGCGATCGGGCTCCGGCGCAGGCGTGTGGTGGTGCTGACTGCTAGTAGACCACCGGTGTGCTCGGGCTGGGAGTGCGTGTGTGCTATGATGTGGTGTGCTGCGTGGTGTGTTGCTCCCCCCGCCAGTTTGACGGCCGTGCACGCGGGGAACAGAAGCCGCCGCCTCCGTAGGGCAGAGCAGCGGGCGTCGCCGTCACGTGGTCGACGTCGGCCGTCTCTGGTGACGTTCCGTGTTGTCTCTCGCGCGCTCTCGAGACTCGCTGCCGTCCCTCTGCCTCTGTCGACCGCACATGGCTGCCTGCTCGCCCGCACGCCTGTCCACGGGCGCCGCTACATGTGCATATGCCCTCTCGCAGCTCGGAGCGGCCGCCGTCGGTCTAGCGAGGCACTGCAGTCGGTGTCGGTACACCACGACAGTGCGCTGCTCCGCTCCTGCCCTCTCCCGGCTGGCTTCCTGCCCGAAACGACCCTCACCTCGCACAGGCATCGAGGCTCGCGTCCGCTGTGCCGTCTGTCCCAACCGCGGCGCTGTGGCGGGCATTGGCTGGCGCTCTGATGACGGGAGTTTCGCGCTGCATGCCACACCACCAATGGCATCGACTCGACTCCCAGACATGCTCACGGCACGGCCTGCGACCTTCCCGACAGCCTGGCCGCTTCGAGGGACTCGGAGCCGCCAGCGACGACGACCAATCCCTTCTCCCAACACTATCACCAAGCTTGTTGGCGGCCACCACCATGTTTCCTACCCCACCCCGAAGTCGAACAGCGGGCTAGCCAGACACCGTGGACGTCGCTGCAGACAGGCATGGCCTCTATCCAGCCCACAGATTCCGGCGATGCGAGCAGCGGTGGGCATGTGGGCATGTGAACAGCTGGACATGCTCGGCCCGGTCGAGCACCCTGTCCGCTCTCTGCGGTGCCGCACAACATGGGCTGCTTCGCTCGTATGTCGTGCTGGCCGCTCTGGTGCACGCACCGGCTTGAGATCGTGCCACGTACAAGGTAGTTTGCAGAATCTGAGCGGGGCCACTCGTCGCACAGCTTGCAAGTCTTCGGAAACAACAAAGTGCTGTAGGTCCAGTGCAGCACGGCACGGGCTAAGCGCTCATGCATCCTTGCCCAATATGCAGCGACTTGGTTCTGCCATGAAATTCACCCAAGCGGGTCCTTGCATACTAACCGGTGAAGACGTACACCTGCCCATGTGTAGCGAAGCAGGGTTTCAGATTCAGACACAGAGCCCCGCCTATAACATTCTGAGCGACCCTTAACTCGTACAGAAGAACTTGTATGCTACCCCTCATTGCAGCCGCTGCCGTCTGCATAAAAAGGGCCCACGGCCTTCTGCACACAATTCAACGCTCATGACTTTCCTAGACTTACCCCAAGGCCACCAGGAAATAACCCACACGGGTGCACAGTGGGATGCTGGAATCAGGCTTCCTTGGGCTCCGCCCGTTTTGTTGGCTTGCCGATTGGCGAACACCTTGTTGTCAACGGCCCGTGTACACTAGACACCCGCCCACTTCGCCGTCATCGCATACCTTGCTGACTGGGCTTAGCCGCTCGAACCAACTCTTCTGGCTCAGTGTCAGCTCTTACTGCTTCATCAACTGGAGAGCCACACCGCTTCTTTGAGATACAGTACCAGGACAAAAATCAAAGTACCATGTGGTACCCTAGGGTGGGCAACACTAAGGCCAGTCGTACTCAGCCGCCTTTTTCCTCGTTCAAGTAACTTATTTTCGTCCCAAGGCACCGCCTACTAAATCTCCCAACACTTTGCTCTCGGGTCAGCAGGCTGATTTAAGCCATCAACCAACCCCCACTCTTGCGATGCAGCCATCAAAGGACACTGCTTCTCCTTACATGTGAGCCTCAACTCATTTCCTAGATTCCCTTGCACAAAATCTCACCCCTCCGCTCGACCTAACTTTGGTCCTCCTCGCAACCAGTACGCGCGCTTTTTCGATACCTACTCTCTCGAGCACCATATCGGTTACCGCAACATCACTCTGCCATAGTGAGGATCGGATCGTTCAAAGGGTATCGTTGGGTTCTGTCTCTAATCCCTCTGCCAAATGCCAGTAGTGAAAGCACCTAGGCGCACATATTTCGGACTCCACTTTCGACAGTGCGTCTTCAGTACCGTGGCTCAAGGAATAACGATTGGTCGTGGGAGAGACATAAACACCGGTATATTCGAAGCCGTCGATCGAACTATCTTCCTCCAGGCTGCAAACGGCGCTATCCGTCTTTATGGTGCGATGACACATCCCGTAAGCGCATGGTACTTTGTTGATCTTAGCGATATCTTTCGAAAATCCCTATGGTCAGCTCGCTCTTGTGTGATTGAGTTAAGCGGGCATTAATTTGTTGGTGATAATGCTACCCCCACAGGGACTTCGAGACGCCTTTCGTGGATGTAATATACATGGTGGCCGAGAGTCCGCACGCTGGCAGCCTATACATCTGTGACGAGACCCCCTTTAGGTCAAACTCGTGTCTCTCTGGTCGATGTATACAATAGGCTCATGCGAGAGCTGGTGACAATGTCTTTCTCCGCGTACTCGGTCGTGGTAGTAACTATAAGGAAGCCAGAGCTTTCGACGGTGTTTGCTTTCCACGGAAGAATACAACGGGGCATCGTCCACTGATGTCCCGTCGCCGGAGTGCTAATATACTCGTGATAGGTTTTGCGCACATGGTCCTATCTCGAGCACTTCGCACGAGCATGAAGTGAGCCATCACTTCACCGTCTCCACTTGCAGTTCGCTGGTCCACTGCTGTCTTTTTGTGGGCCTTTGCGTGTCTTGCAGGAATTGGCCAAACCCCTCTTAACATCATAGATGCATAGTAAAAGGTATTGAATGACCGCCGTCGTGGGAGATTCTAACCTTGTTCGAGTCCGCACAATACACAATAGTAAAAGATATATATGATGTAGAAATAACCTCAATCGGAAGACGTGCTCTGACTTCGCACCAGCCAACAGCACCTGTGATGCTGCAACCTTAGTTTATACACTAACCATTTCCAGTGCGCCTTGCGAAATGGATGAATGGGATTCTTAACACGAACGTTTCTGCCTGTGAGATTGACGACCTGTACTAAGACCTCCAGCCTCCTCCGTCGCGCAGCTCGTCACGCCGGTCCAAGGATTGGTGAGAGAGCTTGTTTGAAATACGCTAAGCCTGCGTTGACTTTGCGTACAGTAAGATTTCTTCTATACGACAAAAGGCATTTCAGCTTGCACCGGCCGGTCAATCGGCGATCTGCCTTGCCGGCACGCCGAGCCAATGTTCGTCTTACTGCAGCATTCCGGGATGGACGGCTCGGATGGAGGCATACATTTATCGCTTTCGCAGCTTCGCCACTTTCAGTGTAGACAGCACGGCGAGACTACATGGCACGCATTAATCTGCTGCGCGGCACGTATCCCTAACTGTATACAGCTAGGGCTTGGAGAATGGCTTACGCACCTAAATTTGTATGTATAATATATATTTAATAACCTATTTCTAATTACTAAGTAATGCGCGCGCTGCCTTTTCATTGTGTTAACATATTCTATCAGTAGCCCGGACAGATCAGTCCGCCGGACAGTTTTCTTGGCAACTTCGAGGTCCCTCATAACTCATTATAGAACACCACCAACGTTACTTTATAGTAACTTATAATAACCTACTATAACTTATAATATACTAAGTTACTATTTAATCTACTTTTTATATTATGCAGTCTCTTTGCGCGGCTATAGTAGCCGCGCAAAGCTAAGAAGTCTTTCTTGGCAGTATAAACTTACAACAAGACTCCCTATAATATACAATATATTATCTACTATACTATATAACGTACTTTGCACTCGAGTCGGACACTCCATCGAGTCGGACACTTTGCCAAGACCCCACCAAAACGTACTATCAGCAATAGTATAACGCGATGCCTCAACCACACAACGAACTACTGGCGTTAAAAGAAGCGCGTATACAGCTTGCGATCTAGGCTATCGAACGAGACACAACACTCTCTCAGCGACGCGCTGCAGCTATCTACAACGTCTCTCGAAGTACACTTAACGACCGACGCGCTGGAAAGACGTTTAGACGCGACTGCGCACCCAACAAAATGAGACTTACTATAAGAGAGGAGCAGGCGATTGTGGAGCATATACTCGACCTAGACGCGCGAGGATTTCCGCCTCGGCTCGATGCTATAAAAGATATGGCTGATTCTTTACTGGCTGCACGCCACTACGAGCCAGTTGGCCAGAGGTGGCTTTATGACTTTGTTAAGCGCCAGCCAGAGCTTAAAGTCAAGTTCAATCGAAAGTACGACTACAAGAGAGCTCTTTAGGAGGATCCTGAGGTGATACAAGACTGGTTCCAGCTTGTGGAGAACATGAAGGCTAAACATGGTATCCTGGACGAGGACACCTACAATTTTGATGAAGCAGGCTTTATGATGGGCATGATATCGACTGGAGTAGTAGTCACAGGCTCTGAGCGTCGAGGACGGCCAAAGCAGGTGCAGCAGGGCAATAGGGAGTGGACAACAGTCATCCAAGGCATCAACGCGATGGGTTGGTGGATCCCACCCTTTATTATCTTCGGGGGCAAGCACCACCTCTCCGCCTGGTATAAGGAGAAGGATCTACCTTATGATTGGGTTATTGCAGTCTCTGAGAACGGCTGGACGACAAATGAGCTTGGTCTGCAATGGCTGAAGCACTTTGATGAGCATACAAAGAGGCGTACTACTGGTGGAGCACGTTTGCTTATTATCGATGGCCACGAAAGTCACAACTCGCTCGAATTCCAGGATTACTGCAAGAAGAGCAATATTGTTACTCTCTGTATGCCCTCGCATTCGTCGCACCTCTTGCAGCCACTTGATGTGGGCTGTTTCGCGCCTTTAAAAAAGGCGTATGGGCGCCAAGCTGAGGATTTGATGCGCAACCACATCACGCACATCACTAAAATTGAGTTCCTGCCTTGCTTTATTGCTGCTTTCAAGGCTTCGTTTACTGAAAGTAATATCAAAGGAGGCTTTCGAGGTGCTGGCCTAGTGCCCCACAACCTAGAAGCTGTGATATCGCAGCTTGACGTCCGCCTGCGTACGCCTCCACTTTGTACTATTCGCGATAGTACATGGGAGTCGCAAACTCCGCGAAATAGTACAGAACTTAGGTCGCAATCGACGCTGGTTAAGCAGAGGATTCAAAGGCATGTGGATAGTTCCCCAACTTATATGGTTGAGGCGGTGGAAAAGCTCGTCAAAGGCGCTGAGCTGATGGGGCATTCTTTGGTGTTGATGACCAAACGCAACGCCGAACTTTAAGCTGCCAATGAGGCCGCCACACGACGTAAATCATATAAAAGAAAGCGATTGCAGCAAGAAGGAGTCCTTACAGTTGAAGAGGGCCAGCGACTGGCTCCTCTAAAGGACTTTGGGGTGCGTAGTGATGGCAAGAAGGCAAAGAAGAGGGTGCGCACTGATGGAGGCGAATCCGCTCAACGGCGCTGCGGACGCTGCGGCAAGCCTGGGCACAATAAAAAAACCTGTAGGCAGCTTATAGAAGTAGATTCTGAATAGTTTAGCCTATTTAGACTATTGAAAATAGTTCATGTTGACTCTATACTATCGTGAATAGTACAGAACTTGGTGGGGTCTTGGCAAAGTGTCCGACTCGATGGAGTGTCCGACTCGAGTGCAAAGTACGTTATACTTACTATACAATTATATAGTGTCGCTGCTGCTAACAATAATAGGTGGTGTCAAAATACGTGCGCAGATCGCATTAATTAAATTAAGGACTATATCGTGTTTGATCACGTAATGCACGCTATCGCGTAATGCACGCGCCCCACCAAAATCGCGAAATATTCAACCCACCATAACTCCACCAATATGGCTCCAATCGACGAGGCTCTTGCGGCAATCGAATCGCTAAAACCAGGAGAACATTTTACGTATACAGAAATCGCCAAAAGATTCGGGGTTAGCCGGTCAACTCTGTCGCGGCGCGCGCGTAGTAAAACCCTATCGATGGCGCGTAAGCTCGAAAATCAACAAATGCTCAACGCTACGCAGGAAGCAACGCTCGTACAGTATATTCAACACCTCTCAGCGCGAGGGCTACCTCCTACAAGCTATATGATACCAAACTTCGCGTCAGAAATAGCTGGAAAATACGTTGGGACTTGCTGGCCGTCGCGCTTCATTGAGCGCCACAAACTTGACTTAATATCGCGATGGACATCCGGCATCGACGCCTCACGCCGCAGAGCTGATTCGGCCTTCAAGTACGCGCTGTACTTCAAGCTATTAGCTAAAAAAATCGAGCAATACAACGTTGACGCACGCCATATTTACAATATGGATGAGAAGGGATTTCTTATTGGAATCCTCTCTAAATCAAAGCGCGTATTTTCTCGCGAGCAATACGAGCGTGGGAAGTTCAAATCAATGCTCCAGGACGGCAATCGCGAGTGGATAACTTCAATAGCCTGTATTTGCGCCGACGGCTCTACCCTCACACCTGCCCTCATTTATCAGGCAGCCTCTGGCAACGTACAAGACACCTGGCTCCAGGATTTCAACCCTGAAATCCACAAGGCTTTTTTCTCCTCCTCGCCCTCAGGATGGACCAATAACGATATCGGGCTCAGCTGGCTCAAACAGGTGTTCAGCCGCGAGACGAAAGCAAAGGCAAGGACGTCGTACCGCCTCTTGATCGTTGATGGGCATGGGCATGAATCTCACGTAACAAAGGATTTTATCGATTTCTGCGACGCCAATAAGATCCTGCTGGCAATATTTCCGCCTCACAGCACCCATACGCTTCAGCCGCTGGATGTGGGCGTCTTCGGGCCTCTCGCGAGCGCGTACAGCAACGGCCTCACGAGCTTTATGGACGCCTGCCAGGGCCTCTCCAGCATTACAAAGAGGGACTTTTTCAGGATATTCTGGGCCGCCTGGGAGCGCGCGCTAACGTCAGCAACGGTCCTTAAGGCCTTTGAGGCTACTGGGATCGTGCCCTTAGATCCCGACAGGATCCTCAAGCGATTTGAAACTCGCGAGCCTGAGCGCCCCAGCTCAAGCGAGAGCAGCACGTCGGTCCTTAGCGCCAGCGACTGGCGTAAAATCGAGGGCTTATTACGTCAAGTTGTTGGAGATATTTACGAGTCTCAGGCTGCCAAAACTCTCGCGTACGCTCCACTCGATTTCAGCGAAAAATCAGATCCTTAAGCACAAAAATACTCAGCTCAAAGAGACCCTCGTTAACAAGCGCAAGCGCCGCCAGCGGGGTAAGGCCCTGGCGCTCGAGACGCCGGAGGATTACAACGGTGGCGCGATTTTCTGGTCGCCAGCTAAGGTCCAGAGGGCTCGCGACTGGCAGGCACAAAAGGACGCGGAGGAGAAGGAGATACAGCTTCAAAGGACATCCAGTCCCAGCTCAGAGAGCAGAGCAAGCTTGAAAAGCAAGCCCTCTTGCAACAGCGACGCCTTGAAAAGGCTCAGGCTCAAGCAGAGCGCGCTCGCGAGCGCGAGCTGAAGGCTATTGAAGCTCAAGAAAAGCGAGAGGCCCGCGCAATTGAAAAACAACTCCGCGATGAGCTCAAAGCTTCCCAAAAGGGTAATCAACATAGCCTTAAGCCTCCAGCAAAAAATCCAAAGGATATTGAGCTTGTACAGCCTGAGTTACAGCCTGTCAAAGTTGACGAGCCCGAGATGCCCGAGATCGCGCCCACGACGCGCACACGTCAAATACGCCTCCCAGAGCGCTACAGGTAGCCAATAGAAGGGCTATATTTGTTAAATAAGCTCCTCTGATTATTACTCTAGAAAATCCGACGATTTTACAATATATACAAGCTGTACAGCTTCAAGTTGTGGATGGGCGGAAATTGCCGAAAACGTGCATTACGCGATAGCGTGCATTACGTGATCAAACACGATATAGCGTCAACACCAAATAGCGACAACACCAAAAGGCAGCGCGCGCACCTAGCAAGTAATTAGAAATAGGTTTTAAATATGTATTATACATACAAATTTGGGTGGGTAAGCCATTCTCCGAGCCCTAGCTGTATATAGTTAGGGATGCGTGCCGCAGCAGATTGATGCGTGCCATGCAGTCTCGCCGAAAATACCCGGTCCGTACCGTATCTCTCCATGCAGGTTCTACAGGGATTTGAACGTCGAGAGCATAGCGCACAAATTACCTAGCAGGTATAAATAAGCTGAACAGGCGCCGTGGAACAGGAAGAGGAACGTTTCAAGAACCTAGGTTGCCATTGCACATTCTCAAAATCTTGACACCATGAAGTCAGCCCTCCTTACCGCTATTTTCACCCATAGTGTCGGTCTCGCTCAGGGACAAGGCTCATTCACGGGGTGGCATGGACCTACTAATGGAGATGGTATGAATTCCACGGTCTCCTACAGCCACATAACGAAAGTCTAAGTGTATCCGACCTTTGCGATTGCCTATGCTGGGGTAAAATGCTATTCGAGACTTATGCTTTAGTACTCTGTCGCCACTTCATCGAGGTTCATACACTTATATTCTGTAGTGCGAGGACCCTGCCCAATGCTAAACACTTTGAGCGGCCACGGTTTCCTCCCACATAGCGGCAAGGGCATTACGCTGGAGCGCACGCAATATGCCTTGAGTACAGCATTGAATATTGACGAGGAAATTGCCAAGTTCTTATTCGATTTCGCGGTCCAAACGAATCCGATGCCTAATGCTACGGAGTTCTCACTGGAGAACCTCGGGAGGCACAATATTCTGGAACATGATGCTAGTTTGACGTAAGCGCTCATCTTAAGTTCGATAAGTGTGTGCTGATGTCAAGGCTGTAGTCGCGCAGACTTTTACTGGAGCGGCGATTCTGTTTCATCCAACCGGACGGTCTACGAAGAGACACGCTCGTACTGGACGACCCCCTATATCACCATACAGCAGGCCGCAAATGCACGCTTGGCCCGCTACATTACATCCAACACGACAAACCCAGAGTATACTATGAGCGGGCTAGGCGATGCGTTTAGCGCCGGAGAATCCGCAGCGTATATCATGGTGATCGGAGACAAGAACGCTCGCACTGTGAAAAGGAGGTTTGTGGAGTATGTCTTCGGTACGTAGTAGCAGAACGCGGTGCTCTGATACTATACACTCACATGGTGGTTAGAAAATGAAAGGCTCCCAGTCGCCTTGGGGTGGAAGCGTCCTAAAGAGCCGTTCACTCTTCAGGATCTGGATGACGGAATTAACGCCATTGTCGATGCGACTGGGGCTAGTCCTCAGGAGGCGAGAAAGATGCGATTTCGGCGTGGATTCCACAGTACAGGAACAACTGTAGTCTGAGACTTCTATAAGCGAGATACAACTACAGGACAAGAGTTTGAATACATCCGGCCTTCGCATCGGGCCTATGGCAACACATGATGAACAAACTTCTGTCCTAGTACTGTATAGGCCAAAGACATGGCCACACTGTGAATAGAGCACCCTCTTAATGTTTGAGGCAGAAATCAGTACATAGCTTAGTTTTGCAATCCTATTCTACCTTGTACCATTAACTCGGTCGACACTTGCTTGTTCTCAGGTTGCATGTAGGCAGCAGTCATGGTGCCTTGCGAAATGCCTGGCTTCGAACGCTCAGACACTTCCAGCGAGAATGTTAATTTCGACTGTACCTTGTACATATTTAGCAACTACCCAACTCAGCACGTGCTAGTAATGCTTCCAAGGTTCCGACAACAAGGACGTTCTAGAAAGTAGCACGTCGTCCATTTTTGAATGTGGAGCCTAGGTCGCCGCGCCGGCCGCCTCGTTTCTACCCGCCGTGCAGCCATCACGCTAGCTACCCGCGCCTTTGAGGACGCAGCTCCAAATGCGTTTGACGGCGATAACCGGCCAAGGCGTGGGTGGCCAACGGTGCCTATCTTTCTAGTTGTAACTTGAGTATCACTCCATAGGTTCCAACCGGCACAGACAACGACGAAAGGTGGTTGACAGCTGCCTCATGGAATCCCTCGCCATCATCACGCATTCACGGACGTACCTTTGCAGGTCCTTTTACCGGTACTCGCATCAGTGGGCCCAAGGTCCAGATAGAGTAAGTATTCGGAAAATCCAGATGGAGTTAGTATTCGGAAAATCCGGCATCACTGTGACAAAGTCGATGCTCCGAGTTATCTCCTCCACGAGTGTCGTTAGCTTGCCGTTTTAGGAACAGCAGCTAGTCGAAACGAGGTTAGGCTCGCTATGTTCATCCCCATGTGTTACGACCTGTTCAAGCTGTGAGATAATTAAGTTGCTCCGAACGATATCCGTGTGGTTGCTTCTAGCACGTTGCCAGAGTCGTTCTGATGACCGTTGTAGATGATTAACAAGGTCTCTTGTCTCTAACATTGATATAAACGTCCCTCGACCTGGCAACTCTCACCTTTTACCCGCTTCGACCTAATCACCACGGTGGACTGCACAAGAGACTACCGTGTTTCATCACCTGACGATCGGCCCCACCGGACGATCGATTTTCCGCCTCAACAGCCCAACTTCGGCACCTTTTGCAACGCTCTATACAACGAATATGGCCGAATTAAGTGCTGCTCTTGACTATGTGAGCTCGCTGAGCATCTCTGAGAAGCCTAATTACACCAAAGTCGCTCAAAAATATGGCTGCGATCGCAATACGTTGTCGCGCCGGCATCGCAGGGTGCAGGGCACGCGCGACGCGCTGGCCGACAGCCAGCGCCTCCTCAACTCCCAACAGGAAACTGAGCTTCTACAATATATTGATGGCCTTTGCGAACGAGGATTACCCCCTACAAAGGAGATGATACGAAATTTCGCATCAGAAATAGCTGGGAAGCCTGCTGGCAAAAACTGGGTTGACCGATTTATACGACGCCACAAAGTCGACCTACTTTCGCACTAGACCTCTGGTATAGACGTCTCACGTAAACGCGCCGACTCTGCCTTCAAGTACGCCCTATATTTCGAGCTCCTACGTAAAAAGATTGAGCAGTATAACGTCGACAAGCGCCACATGTACAATATGGATGAGAAGGGTTTCCTGATTGGGGTGCTGTCAAAAATGAAGCGTGTCTTCTCCCAACAGCGCTATGAGAGCGGCGGCATTAAACAAATGCTCCAGGACGGCAATCGCGAGTGGATTACGACGCTGGCATGTATTTGCGCTGATGGAAGCTCTCTTACGCCTTGCTTGATTTATCAAGCGCAGTCAAACAATATACAAGACACCTGGTTACAAGATTTTAACGACTCCTCACACAAAGCTCTCTTTGCAGTATCACCAAGTGGATGGACGAACAACGATTTAGGCCTAGCATGGGTTAAACAGGTGTTTGACAGGGAGACTAAGGCAAAGGCGCGCCGCAATTATCGTCTACTACTCCTTGACGGCCATGGATCGCATGTTACAGTGGAGTTTATTAACTACTGCGATCAAAATAAGATCCTCCTGGCCATCTATCCACCTCATTCAACCCATACGCTCCAGCCGCTCGACGTCGCGCTATTCAAGCCTCTTAGCACTGCCTACTCTGCTGAACTTACTGAGTATTTAGATAAGTGCCAGGGCCTCTTAAGAGTCACAAAGCGCGACTTCTTCGCTATGTTTAAAAGGGCCTGGCAGTGCTCCTTTTAAGAAAATACGATCTGCAGCGCCTTTTAACCCCTAAGTAATCCTTCAGCGCTTTAATAATATAGATCTAGAGCGGCCATCCTCAAGCGATAGCAGCTCTTTTGTACTTAGCGCTTCAGATTGGCGTAAAATTGAGAGACTCTTGCGCCAGGTTGTCGCTGATACTTACGCTGAGGGGTCCTGGCAGCTCTCCCGCACTATGCACTCAATTTCAGTGCGCAACGCCCTCCTGAACCATAAAAATAAGCGTTTACGAGAAGCGCTAGCCCAGAAGAAGCGCCCTACGCAAGGAAAGCCTCTACTGCTTGAACCACCTACAAATTACGCTGGTGGCGCCATGTTTTGGTCCCCCACAAAGGTCAAGGAAGCTCGCCAACGCCAGGCACAAAAAGATTACGAGGCAAAGGCTAAGGAGCAAGAGAAGGAGTAGAGGAAGGCTATCCAGGAGGAGCGGAGGCGTACAAAGGCTATACAAAAGGAGGAGCGCGCCCAGGGCCCTGGCGTCAACCCAGACGCTTCGGGTACCAAAAGCAAGGCCCCTAAAGGCATCTAAGAAGCTCCTCTCCTACTCTAAAACACCTCTAAGGTGACGCGTAAGGGCAAGGAGAAGGCTATTACACCTCCTTTAATTGATGAGGAGGATGTAGAGTACAACTTTTCATCTGTAGTAGATGTGGCGCCTACGCCAGCGCGTACACGCCGGGGTCGCTCTTTACGGCTCCCTGAGCGTTATCGCACCTAATAAAGTATCGCGATTGTCTCCTATGCCCCTCAAAAGCTCTCCACCAAAAAATCTAGCCTGTATACAATTTGTATTGCGTTGTACAGCTTTAAAAGTTGTACGCACGGGCCCTGCCAAATCGATCGTCAGGTGGGGCCGATTGTCGGGTGATGAAACATGGTACGCCAGCCAACCTCATAGCGACGACTCAGACTCGGCAAGAAGACGTATACAAGAACATGGAACGCTACGAACTCGTCACTGGGAAGGTCAATGGCCCCGAGAAGCCGAAGAATTGGAAGTGGAAGAGAGCATACAAGTGGTGGTGTACTACGGACCATTGGTGGGCGGTTTTTGTCAGATGCCGGCCCCACCCGCTCCCTCTCCAAGCGTGGCGCGAAACCACATCGTCCCTCTCCATCGTCGTCGTCGTCCACGGGCAGCTGTCCCTCCACCATGGATGACGGCGCACCCCCCTTCGGCCAGGACGTGCCGGCGCGCGCCGACATCGACGAGATCCTGCGGCGCAAGCGCAAGGCGCGCGAGTACAAGGCCTGCTACCCGTGCCGGCAGCGCAAGGTCAAGTGCGATCAGTCGGTGCCGTGCAGGACATGCGTCGTGCGCGAGCACCCGGAGCTGTGCGCCTACCATCCGCCCACCGAGGCGCACCCGCCCGCAAAGCGCCTGAGCATGCACGGCGGGCAAGTCCCCAGCAGCGCGCTCGACTTTGCCAACGGCATGGTGCACATCCACGGCGGCACCGTGACGCTGCCGCGCGAGGTGCGAATCGCCCGCCCGCCCGCCCGGAGTAGAGAGTCGAGAGCGAGAGCGAGAGCGAGAGAGAGCGAGAGCTGACCGCCGCAGGACTGGGAGCGCATCTGCGCAAAGCTGCACGCCGCCGAAAAGTCGCTCGCCGAGCTCAAGCACTCGGTCGCCAGCGTCGCAGAGGTGCCGCCCTCGACGGCGCCCGCCAACACCACTGCGGCCAACGGCTACTCGCCCGCCACGGCCGGCAACACGCCGCTCGCCGCCGCCGCGCCCCTCCACGACGAGACCAGCCATGTGCGCACCCAGGGCATCCACACGTACAACGACTTCACCGGCCAGACCATCCACGTCGGCCCCAGCTCCGTGCCCGCCCTCGTCATGGCCCTCGGCAAGGGCGACAGCCAGTTCCCGGGCATCCAGGACGTGCTGGGCAAGAAGAGCATGCTGCCCATCTTTGGCCTCGACAACGAGACGGCCACCTATCCCTTTGTCGACCTGTGGGGGCTGCCCCACGGCTCGCTCCAGCGCGCCACCGAGCTGGCCAACGCCCTGCCCAACGACTCCGAGTGCCTCAGCTTCTTCCGCTGCTACCGCGAGACGGCCCACGTCGTCTACCCCGCCGTCGCCGACATCGAGGGCATAGAGTCGGACCTGCTGCTCTTTTTGATCAACCGCGCCAGTGCACACGGCTCCGGCGGCATCACCGACGAGCAAATCTACGGAAAGGACTTCCACTGGATTGGCCTGGTCTTCGCCATCCTCGCCTCGGGCTGCCAGTGTTCGACGCTGGGGAGGAAAGAGCGCGAGCTGACGTCGCAGGTCTACGTATGCTGCAGCTTCGAATGTCTCCGCTTTACCAACTTTCTCTCGCACGCCACCTTGGACAACATCCAGACGCTGCTCATCCTCGGCAATGTCATCTCCAACAACATGAATGCCGGCGTGTCTTGGAGCCTGATGGGCCTTACTGTCCGCTTGTCGCAAACGCTTGGTTTGCATCGAATGTGCCCTGCCTCGACGCCCTTGCCTATCCGCATCGCTCGAAGCAAGGTCTGGTGGGCCTTACTCTGGCAGGATTCACTTTTATCCATTTCCTACGACCGCGCCTCGTCGACTACTACCATTGACCACACAGTTCCTCTGAGTCAGCATACCGCACCCGGTACCAGGACGTACGTGGAGAGCATGTATCGTCTCTGCAAAGTTGGTCTCGATATTGTCCGAGAGCGTCAACGCCCCCAAAATTCACATGATGCCTTGTTGCGCATCACGGAACACCGCAACGAACTCCAGGAGATCATGGTGGATGCTGCAGACTACTTGAAGGACTCAAGAAGATGTCGTTCGATGAGAGACCAGCTCGAGCACTGGGCGCTCTATCTACACATCTCGTACATTACCTCTGAGCTCTGTCGACCTGCTATCAGTCCCAGCACGGCTGGATCTGATCTTTCCAAGACCTTGCGGAAATACTGTATCGACAGCCTCACTAACACCGTCGAGGCCTTTCTTGGATTACAGAACATGACGCCATTTGCTACGCGCTCGTGGTCTTCGGTCCATCGATCGATTAGCTCAGCCCTTCTCCTTGGCATTCTCGGGGAGCACAACCGTAACGAAAGGGCACGGTCTCTCCTGACGAACCTCGTCCAGGTCCTTGGCGACGTCACTGCGAGCGTGGACCCAGCAGAATTATCAGCACCCATCACCCGTTCGGTGGCTGGACTTCAACGATTGCTAAGCGCTCCACCTACCCAGCGGAAGGCTAGCGAAGCCGGTTCACAATCTTCGCCTTCTCTGATTACATTCACTGTAGATGAGCTCAACGGAGCGCTCAATGGCGATGGGTCGTCGCTGACACAATCACCTCTGCTTGGAGTAGACATTGATTCGTCGCCGTACGCCCTCATGGAATCCATCGTTTGGGGTTCTCAAAAGACGCCTTGAGATTTCGTCATCTGGCATATCCTTGCCTCCTTTCGGTACGCCCGCACTATTTAGTGAGGAGTGTACCTCGCTGTGGAACTGATTACTTTTTTGAAGAAGGAAAAACGATACCACTTCACTAGCTGCTGCCCGTGTTAGCGAACAACAAATTTGCTGCATGGCAAAAGATTACGCTATCCATCCCCACCATACCGAATGACTTCTCGAAGACGAGAATTCTGTGGCGTGTGACACCACACTGCTTAGGACAACCCCAAATCAAAGACTGTATGGTGTACTTAGTCCACGACGACGCTCCATATTTTATGATTCGGTAGTACTCTAGTTTGACGACGTACATTTATATCTGACTGGAGAGTTGAAGAGCGAGAGAAGCATTTACCACAGAGCAACAACGCAGCGACGCTATGGTTAGGGTGCGGGCAGGACCAGGAAGTGGAAATTGGCATGCCTCGCGGATCTTTTGAAGATTATTTCACTAGGAACAGGGCAGTCTTGTATATATTAATCTCGCAACGTTACATGGCGTCCTGGTTTAGAGTGAAACAATCATCCAGTGAATACCATCGAAGTTTGGGGTTTGTGCCTGCTTTCACTGTATCGTGGAACGCTCGTAATCAATCACCGGTGACTGTCCACCTGCACTTAACCAGACTCATGAACCTCGTATAGAACGCCAATTTTTGTTCCTCTTAACCTCTACGCACGGTTGCACTCTCCTGCCAACCCGAGTAAGTTCTACCTCGAGTTCATCGCTTAACAGCACTTGATATATGCTCATCTCCTGAACGACATGGCCGGATCAAAAGACTTTCCTACTCTAGGTGAAGCTCTCGCGACAATCGACGGACCCCTCATCTACTACGAGGCAAAGCGGCAGTACGAGTCTCTACTTGACGAGCAGCGCGTTGATACAAGCATGACGCACCAACAAGTCGACCTTCCACTATTCTACCGGAACCTGTTCGAGAAAGCGACTACAAGCCTAGACGCACTACAGAAGTTACGGTTACTGCATCTCTGTTTCGCGTATAAGACCAGAAAGAAGGTGCTGTACTTTCTGGATCTTCTACAAGAAGAACAAACGACGCGGCATGATTGGGTTAAGCCAGTCAAGTTTGTTGTCCTGCACGCCGGCCAGGATACGCTTTTCGAGCAAACCGCTGCTCATACAAGGGGTGTGGCTGCGAAGACCGCACAGACGAACAAGGCGGAGCCTCAACAGTCCCATGCTTCCGTTGAATTGTCGGCAGTTCCCCAGTCCCCAGGAACGATGCGCACACTAACCCTGCCGCTACGCACTCGTAAGTTGGCACCTACAAATCCACAAGTACAGCCTACACCAATGTCCAACAGGCCGTGCCGCCGTCACAGTATCTTCAGCCACCCTGCACTCATTGCCCCTATGCAGAAGAGCAACATACCTCAGTCCTCATTCGTCATCCCAACCCTCGCCCTCGCATACCCCTCCGACTTCTTCTCAGCCTGGGCCAGCTACGCCCCCCTCTCTCGTCTCACTCTTCCCTCCCTTCTTGTATATCCCGCTGTGTACCAGCTTGCTCTCTCGTCGCAGCTGGAGGATATGCTGCGCAACAATTTTCCCGACTTTGCTTGGACGGGTGTTGTGTCTGAGGACGCGAAGTGGACGCGGTTCTTTGAGCATTTGTTGGGTGGGGGGGGAAATGTTGATCAAGGTGGCGGGAGCGGCATTGGAGTTTGAGGGCAGCGGGTATAGAATGGGAGATATGATGGGCTGGATTGAGGAGTCGGTGGTAGAGCGAGAGCGAGAGAGGCGAGTGAGCGGGAAAGGAAAGCATGGTCGTGGTGCGTGAGGACCGAATTGGTGCGGACGGTGGAGAATATGGAGCCACGTCTATGCGCGGCTATGAGGCAGACGCAGGAGGGTATGGAAGATCATTTGGTGGTATCGATATGAAAGAAAAGACAAGTTTGCCTCGTACTGTAGCATCCCACCCGCGGTGGTTCAGTGACTCGCGAACCAATGCTCTAACGCACATGCAAGCAGCCCTATCGCCATAAGTGAGAGAATGTTACCAAGGTATGTACTTTGAAAACTAAGGCAACAGAGTTGAAAGCCCTTAGCAAAATAGTAGTTAATTAAGTACTAATTATAATAGTATTTTAGTAGGTTATAGTAGGTAACTCTAAGCAGGCGGCTCTGCTTTTTTTGTCATGTTATTTGAGATGAAAGCCTTTGTCGTTCTACTCGTAGGTAGTTAATTTAACAACACATAAAAAACTACTTAGCTAATAGTAACCTATAAGCTCGGCTATATAGCTATTGATCACATAGGGTTCCTGATCACCCCACCGAAACGCGCACCCTGAATAAAACACGCGATATCTCTCAACAACGCTCTTATAATTGCCATTGAGTACACATAGATTCAAGCGCTACAGCTGCTGTAGCTACTGCAGCCCTTTCTGAAGCGCTTGATATAGTATATTTACGTTGCTGAGCTGCTAAAGCCTCAGCTGCGCGCATACCCTCCATAATAGTCTCTACCTCTGCAAAGCGTTGATTTGGGTCTATCTGAACGCGCTTTCGTGGCCGGTGAGAGCTAGTAGTCTGTAGATGATACTCAAGGCGTCTTTTCTCTGATTCTAGCCCTGCAGCTCTAGCATTCGCAGCTGCTAGCGCCTTACCTGCTTTTTGTAGGAGGAGCCGGGTCCTACGACCTAGGTTTTCGAGGCTCTGGACGTCGCGCTGCGCCAAGTAGAGATCCGAGGGCCTTGAGGGGTAGAGAGGAAGCTCTGAGGCTGCTGCTGAGGTTGCTGCTGAGGCGTAGGCGTTGTAGGCCTCTGAGAGACCTGCGACGAGCTAAGCACGTGATTAATGTTGAATGGGCAGATACCAGCAGCCTACCAACCAGCTCGAATCACACGCTCTGTGAAGCCTTCCTCCCTAGCTTGATAGTAGCAGGCAATAAAGCGCTCCTTCTTGACAGGCGCGGCGTCGTCGAGCGATGCGAGCTCCTGGATCTGGCGTCGGTAACTAGACTTAATTACCGAGAAAGGAGCGAGATCTAGAGGCTGTAGGACGTGAGAGGAGTGCGCAGGTAGGTATAGGAGCTCAATTCGATGCTGTTTACAGAGCCAGAGGAACTCAATATCAATATGGCTGCCATGGCCGTCAAGAATAAGCAGGCGGTACTGGCCGTCAGCTGGCGCCGTCTCAGGGATGAATATGCGCTGCAGCCACTCAACACCTATCGCATTTGACGTCCATCCATTCTCGGAGGTTGTATAGAGCCAGTCGGGTATTGATTTGGCTGGGAACCAGGTAGTCTGCAGGCTCTGGCCCTTGAAGATAACTACGCAGCGCAGCTTCCGCCCTGTTGCCGATACGCACTCAATTATTGAGACCCACTCGCGATTCTGGCGACTTAACGTAAGCCTTCTTCTTTAATGCCCTAGCAAGGACTCTGGTGTTAGTACATACACCTAGCGCAATGCCAGTCTCATCCATATTGTACGTATTCTCCGTCTGTATATTGAGTCGCTGTCGAGTCTGCTCATAGAGCTCTAGGAACGCGCGGAGCTGTTCTGGCGTAGCTGCCTCAGCTCTCTGGGCGTTAAGCTTCCGGCCTACTACTGAGGCGACGCGTGGCTGGCGCTTAATGAAGTGTGAGAGCCAGAGCTTGCCGACAGGCTGATTGTCGCCGTTCATGCGCAGAATTCGATTCGCCATCTCTCGCGCGCGAGCGTGTGGAGGAGGATAGCCGCGTGCGTCTTCTTCAAGGATCCATTCAACAAGGAAATCCTCTTGTAGAGGAGTCAATCGCTGCTGGTGTTGATGGCTGAGCGCGCTCGTTGTTGCGCCACGGAGTCGCGTTGATAGCGTAGATTGAGGGATATTGTACGCCTTTGCAGCTGCGCGTTGGCTAGAATAAAGACCTGCGTTGAAATCGCTGATAGCTGATTGTATAGCTAGCTCACGGGCGTCCATTTTGATGAGCGTTGTTGAGAGATATCGCGTGTTTTGTTCAGGGTGCGCGTTTCGGTGGGGTGATCAGGAACCCTATGTGATCAATAACTATATAGCCGAGCTTAGTTAACGCAGTTTTAAGTTAGTAGGTATAGCTAACAGCCTCAGGCGAAACTAGATGTGGATCCATGTGGTGGGGTCACGAGGGCGCGTTGCCGTATTGGGGAATAATTGCGGGTAGCTTTACCATGGGTGCGGGGTCAATGCGCGCCGAGCCTCAATGCGCGCTCGACACGAAAACACCTCAAGCTTCAACACCACCTATCGCTACCAATATGGGGTCAATTGAGGCTGCGCTTGAAGCGATACAATCGCAAGAACCTGGAGACTCTATCAACTATACAAAAATCGCGAAGGAGCATAGCGTTGTACGCTCTACGCTCACCCGGAGACACTAGGCTGTAACGCAGTCGCGTACAGCTGAGGGAATCAACCGACGAAAACTTCGCCCTCAACAGGAGCAGGAGCTTATACGCTATATCAAAAAACTCACTCAGCGAGGCCTACCACCTACACGGCAAATGATCCAGAACTTTGCAGCCTGTATAGCCAAAACGAGCGTTAGCATGTACTGGGTTGATCAGTTCGTCAAGCGACACAGCATTGATCTAGTTTCAAGATGGACAGCTGGAATGGACAGCAATCGCCACAAAGCCGACTTAGAGACAAAGTATAGCCTATATTTCGACCTACTACAGCAGAAAATTAGCCAATACGATATCGAGCCTCAGCACACGTACAATATGGACGAAAAAGGCATCCTACTAGGCATTACTACTCGCTCAAAGCGGATCTTTAGTAGGCAGCTGTACGAGAGCAAGGAGGTGAGGCAGGCTATTCAGGATGGTAGCCGTGAGTGGATTTCGCTCCTAGCCTGCATATGCGCCGACGGATTGGCTCTAGATCCAGCCCTCATCTATCAGGCTGCCTCAGGTAGCCTACAATCAAGCTGGGTTGAAGAAATCAACCCTTAGGAACACTCAGCCTTTATCACCTCATCGCCTTCTGGCTGGACAAATAACAAGATAGGCCTCGCGTGGCTTAAGCAGGTGTTTAATCGCTGTACTAAGGAGAAAGCTGGACGCTCCTACCAACTACTTATCCTTGACAGCCATAGATCCCACCTTACTATAGATTTTATCAATTACTATAACCAGAATAGGATACTCCTAGCTATATTTCCGCCTCATTCGACGCATACGCTACAGCCGCTCAACATTATTATGTTTAAGCCTCTCTCCACTGCCTACTTAGCTAAGCTCTCAGCCTTCCTACACAGGTGCCAGGGACTATCGTCAATCGCAAAAAGAGACTTCTTTAGCCTATTCTGGAGGGCTTAGGGTAGCTCGTTTAGGAAGCCATTAATTATTAAGGCCTTTAAGGCTACTGGCATAGCACCACTCAACCTAGAGGTTATACTTAAGAGATTCACTAAGACCAGCCTACCCGAGCGGGAATCAAGAGAAAGCTCAACCTCAGTACTCAGCGCGTCTGACTGGAGGAAAATCGACCGGCTCCTAAAGGCTGCAGTAGATATAGGGAATAGTAATAAGGCAAAGAAGCTGAGCCGAACAGTGCACTCAATTGCCGTACAAAAACAGCTACTACAGCATGAAAATGAGGGACTAAGAGCAGCACTAGGCAATGAGAAGAGGCGTAGGAAGCGTGGCAAGCCTTTGCTGGATAACCAGCCTACTGAGTACTCAGGGGGTGCTGTTTTCTGGTCCCCAAGGAAGGTGCAGGAGGCACGTGATCGTCTACAGCAAAAAGAGGCCGAGGCAGAGCAGCTAGTACTCCAAAAAACTGAGGCAGCTGAGGCTCGGAGGGCTAGCCAGCAGCTGAAGGCTAGACTACTCCAAGAGAAGCGCGTTGCGAGGGCTGAGGCTCAGGCAGCTCGAGCGAAGGCAAAGGCGGATCAGGCAGCTGAGCGAGCCCAGAAGCAGCAGGCTCGCAGGGCTCAGCAACACTACAAGAATCGTATAAAAATAGCTAAGAAAGGTAGCAAAAAGGCATTAAGGCTACCTAAGCAGGGCATAAGGGAAAAAAAGCTTATTAATAAGGCTATAGATGCTGCTGAGGCCTCAGGTGCTGCATCACAGCCTCTACAGCCTCAGTCGCGCCGGGGCCGGAATATTAGAACTCCGAGTAGATTTTTATAGCTATAATTAATTATTAAGATTCATAGACCTCATCACCAGAAATTCTTATAATAATAGCAATTGTAGGGAGCTCTGCAGCTTCAAGTTTAGCTGAGCTGGTTTGGTGTTGAGCGCGCATTGAGGCTCGGCGCGCATTGACCCCGCACCCATGGTACATCACAGTTGCATCAACGCGATGACGAAATTAGCAGTAATTGTCCCCACACGCAGACGCTTATTATACGCCCACCAGCTCTCTTGATTGTGCTTTGCAACTGTCTGAAAACTCACGCCATCTTTCCCGCCGCCTCCCGAGTACTAAATCATCGACGCTCACATACCTAGGTATATCTAGATCGAAGCTGCGGGTCCTCGTCCGGCAACCGTCCAACAACCGTCCAATCCAGAAGGAGTTTAACATGTCCTCACAAGCTGAGGAGACGAGCAAGGAGCTCGCAAGTATGGGCATCTCTCCATTTGGCAAAGCCCAAGCGACAGTCAACGACGATCCACTCGAGGAATCAGAAGTCAACAAGATGACCGACTATTTCCACGCGACCTTGTACCTGTGTTTGGGTATGATCTACTTGAGACAGAATCCATTGCTTCGCGAGCCCCTTTCGCTTGACCACATAAAGAGACGCCTTTTGGGGCATTGGGGATCGGATCCTGGCCAAAGTTTCACATACATCCATATGAACCGCTTGATCAAGAAGTACGACCTCGACGCGATTTTCATCTCTGGTCCCGGGCACGGCGCTCCTGCAGTCTTATCGAACGCCTATCTCGAGGGAACTTACTCTGAAGTGTACCCGGATAAAAGCGAGGATATAGATGGCATGAGACGGTTCTTCAAGTACTTCTCGTTCCCTGGTGGTATCGGTTCGCATGCGACACCGGAGACGCCGGGGAGTTTGCATGAGGGCGGTGAACTCGGCTATTCGATTTCGCACGCGTTTGGAACCGTCTTCGATCATCCAGACCTGATCTCTCTCACAATGGTTGGAGACGGCGAATCCGAGACGGGTCCGCTTGCAACGAGCTGGCATTCCACCAAGTTCCTCAATCCAATCACGGACGGCGCGGTACTTCCTGTGTTGCACCTCAATGGATACAAGGTAAGTCGCTGGCCGCCAAGGCACACAATTTCATACAGTCTACGCTTGGTTTGCATGTTCCAGGTTAATCACCCTGGGCATGTTATTAAGGCTATGCGAAACTAAAGTCTACGTTTACAATGATGAAGCTAGCAAGTGGCTAAAATGTGACAGATCCACAATCCCACTGTTCTTTCTCGCATCAGCCGCAACGAGCTTGAGGCACTCTTCATCGGCTACGGGTGGACACCGTATTTCGTCGAAGGTAGTGATCTTCCAACAATGCACCAGGCCATGGCGACCACTCTTGAGCGATGCGTTATGGAGATCAGATCGTACCAAAAGGAAGCTCGTGATTCTGGAAAGGCATTTAGGCCTATGTGGCCTATGATCGTCCTTCGGACTCCAAAAGGATGGACCGGTCCGCGCAAGCTCGGAGATCATTTATTGGAAGGGTATGTATATTCCTTCAATCTCTAGTACGAACTAACAGATCGAAGCTCCTGGCGTTCGCATCAGGTTCCAATAACGGACGTGCTTGAAAACAAGTCCAGCCTGCAGAAGCTGGAACAGTGGATGAGGAGCTATGAGCCCGAGAAGTTGTTCGGTCAGGATGGGAAACTTAGGCCTGAATTAAAAGAGCTCGCTCCTACAGGTACACGGCGAATGAGCGCCAACCCCGTCACCAATGGTGGTGTGCTTCGGTAAGTAACATACTATTACAGATTATTGGGTGACTCGCCCAAATGAGCTTCACTGACCTGCGTCTTCATGTTAGCCGCAAACTGCATTTGCCTGACTGGCGCGACTATACCGTAGAAGTGGAAAAGCATGCTGCAGCAAAATTCGGCAGCATGCAAAATTTTGCAAGGTACCTCAGGGATGTCATCGCAAAGAATCCCGACCAATTCCGCGTGTTCGGACCAGACGAGACGCAGTCTAACAAGCTCGACACTATATACGAGGTAAATGACAAACTACAGGCGGGGTGTTTAAACATGACCAGGATTGTGCTGACTTGGTACTCTTAGGCTGGAAAGAAAGTATGGATGGGTGACTATATGGAAGAGGACGAGGATGGGGGCAATCTTGCCTTCAGCGGACGAGTGATGGAGATGCTATCAGAACACACAGTTGAAGTACGTTCACTTCTCAGGGCTGAGAACTCGAAAGACTAACCCACTGCAGGGTTGGCTCGAAGGCTACGTTTTGTCTGGACGACATGGATTGCTCAACAGCTACGAGCCTTTCATTCACGTCATCGATTCCATGGTTAACCAACACTGCAAGTGGTTGGAGAAATGTCTTGAAGTTGACTGGAGGGTGAAGGTCCCTTCTCTGAACATCCTTCTTACAGCCATAGTCTGGCGTCAGGACCACAACGGGTTCACACATCAAGACCCAGGTTTTCTTGACGTGGTTTGCAACAAAAGTCCGGAAGTCGTCCGCATCTACCTGCCGCCGGATGCGAACTGCTTACTATCCACGATGGACCATTGCTTCCGCAGCTCGAACTACGTGAACGTTGTTGTAGCCGACAAACAGGAACACCTGCAATTCTTGACGAAAGAGCAGGCCATCACCCATTGCACGAAAGGCGTCGGTATTTGGCCATGGGCGAGCAACGACCAAGGCGAAGAGCCCGACGTCGTCATAGCCTCCTGCGGTGACGTAGTCACTGCCGAGGCTTTGGCCGCAGTCGCCCTTCTCCGCGAACACGTTCCCGAGCTGAAGATTCGCTTCGTCAACGTTGTCGACTTATTCAAACTCATTCCTCAGGGCGATCACCCTCACGGCCTATCGGATCGGGAATTCAAGGCCATCTTTACGAATGACAAACCAGTCATCTTCAACTTCCATTCATACCCTTGGCTGATACATAGAATCACCTATCGACGCAAAGGCCAGCACAACTTGCATGTGCGTGGCTACAGGGAGAAGGGAAATATCGATACCCCGCTCGAGTTGGCCATCCGGAACGGCACTGATCGGTTTAGTCTGGCTATCGATGCTATCGACCTTGTGACAGGACTTGGTAACAGAGGCGCTGCTGCACGCGAAGCGTTGTTGGGCAAACAAATCACAGCTAAAAACTACGCGTTCCACGAGGGGCTGGATCCCGAAGAACTGGAGGCTTGGACTTGGTCATCTTGAAGCATCATTGACAAGGGTTGTCTGGGAAGGGTGGGAGAGGAAACTGGAACAAATTGCTCGAAGATGTAATATGAATGGAAGCGATGGCTTTTGAGGCAGTACTATGTATTGTAGAATACCTTAGTTTATAATGATTTTTCTGCACTTTACGCTTGCAGTGCAAATTCACACAAGACGTGGGTCCTTTCACACATCCGAGCCCGCTCACCGAGCATTCCATTATTAAAATTGAAACTGTGAAGCACACAGAGCCTTGAATCAACCTCTTCAAGACGGGTCCTACATCGCGGATATAAAATATCTCTTGCCGTATTTCTGTACCTCTGCCTACCCGTTGGCAACCGCTACCTTCTGGTGGGTTTCATCAGTTTCTCTGCGACTCTACGATAAGCCGATAAGCCAACATGCGCAGCCAGACGCCATTTAATACCATCTTGGGGCCCGTGTTGCTCCTTGGTGCCACACTTCCAGCACCGCTCAACGGTGCTTCGACTACGACAGTAGTGATCACGCTGACGAGGACCATCACGGGGCCTACTATCGCCACCACAACATCCGTACCGCCCGCTACGCCCCCAGGCTTCAACAACATAACCATGGCGAACCCGAGCGACGGCCGCGTCACCATTTGCTCACCCACATTACCCGCTCTGCCAACGTCGAATCCGAATGAGACATCAGTAGCGCCTGGAACGTCTACATTCTTTGTCCCCACAGCGAATGATACCTTGACCGGGCTCCTTGGTGAGATACCTAGGAATACAAGCACAACATGCGCGCACTCCATGTCGCACTTCGTTCCGACGGCAGACTCAACACTTACAACGCTGCCCTCGCCGGTATCAAGCGACAAGGCTGACGATTCCACGGGCATCCTACCTGTCACGGACTTTGTGTTTCCGGATGCGGCAGCTTCGGGAGATGGGAATAACGTGAACGGATTCATGCATCCTGCAGGTGGGCCTGGGAAGGATGAGGACAAGGGAAATAGAAGTTGGGCCCAGCGGCTCGCGCGATGGGTGGGTCGGCGTCAAGGTTGAAAGGGAGTCTAATGCGTTCAAGTTGTTAATTCAGGGTACAAGATGAGTTAGTAGTGTCCTAAGTCTTGCATAATGGGAAGCCGATACGAAGTAGTGTTGCGCCGAAACTTGTTTTTTTGTGGCTAAATTCCTCTTGCACGCGTTAATAACAGTGCCTAGGTACCTAGGCACCTAGGCAGATTGCAAAACGAGCCAACTCTAGGAACCATGTGCCAATGAAGACGCCATTGACATTCTTACAACAAGACAATGCTGAAATATAACGCATGAATTGATCCTGGGGCCAATCAGAGACGCCATGCAGCTCGAGTCGGCAGAAATAGTGGATAGGCCAGCCTTTTGACTCAGACATGCCTATACTGGTAAGAACCGGACATGACCCGTAGAAAATCAAAGTAATACCTCCAAAGTTCAGCAATGCCTGCCATTCATAAGGTCATCATCTCTTTAACGCCAACCCACGTAAACGATTCCATAGCCATTTCGCGGATAGTTTGGCATCACGCCAGTCGCAGCTCCGGCACCCCTTTGCTGCCGCCATGGTTCGCGATTTCTCCGTCCATGTCGAGCCCGCCATTGAAGTGCGTGTTTTGCTTGGAGTTCGTGATGTTTGCACGGTATTGAGGCCCACACGAGTATTGATACTGCTTCGCTCTCGTGCGGTCACCGATCGTGTGGGCCTCGCCTCATGCTAATCAATACCGTGTTGGCGTTTGAGTTTTTCTAGGTTCTCCTGGCGCTCTGCAAGATCGTTTGCGGCCTTGATCATCTTCTCCGGCTGATGATATAGTACTGTAGCGCACATTAGTGATGGAGTTGGGTGCGTGATGCGCTGGCGAGCACGTACCGACGAGGTATCGGTTCTGGAAGTTGAAGCCGTTCAGCTTGTCGCAGGCGGATTTCGCATCCATGACGTCTTCGTAGACCACGAAGGCGGTGCCCTTGGTGTTGTTGGCGATGCCCTGGCGGATTTGGCTGCGGCAGTTAGCACTGCGAATTGGGCGACATGGCTGGAGGGGCGGGAAGAGGGGCGCAAACATACCGCACGGGGCCGAACTTGCCGAAGAGATCGAAGAGGTCCTCTGGGGTCACGTTGAAGCTCAGATTCTTGACGAACAGAGCACTGCACAAGACTCGGTTAGCGGAGGTCGTGTGAGGTGGCCGCGGCGCGCGGCAGACAAAGGCTGGGCAACGTACCGGTTGACTTCCGGGGCGAGCTTTCCGCCGCGACTCATAGTTTGGCAACTGGCGGGGGGCTGGAAAAGACTGGCTGCGCAATGCAGAGACGTGCGATGGGGGAGGTGGAGAGGTCGTGGCGGGTGACCGGCGTCGAAGCGGCTGGGGCCGCAGCCCGGCACCGCCCCGCACGTGACCAGACGCGCGCTAGCCGGAACGGGCAGGCTCGCCTGGCGCGAGAGGCAGTCGCAGCCACGGGCGCGGGCAGGAGCGATGGCGCGTTGCTGTGCACACAGGCCGTCGAGCGTCGGCATAGCAATTGGCAGCAGCAGACGGTGAAAGCACCTTGGGCTGCTGGGCATGCAGCCGTCGTTGTGTGTGCGTGCGCGTCTCCAGGCCTGCTCCGTCCGCATCGACTGGAACTCCCCGCCAACGGACCCATTTCCACCCTTCGACCTCGACACCACCCACCGCACACCCACCGCACCCGCCACGCTCGCTCCGCCCGTCGTCGCGCGCGCTCCGCCCTGGGATATGCCGTCTCCTGCTGCCAGCGCCTCCGCCTGCTCCCACAGCGCCGCTGCCCCGTAGCCCACTGACTCCGAGACAGTCGACACGGCACCTCCGAACCCCCTCCAATCCACCCACCGCGCTCGCAGCATCACCATGAGGGTGTCCTCCTTCAAATGGCCGCCCGGGCAAGCTCCGCCGCGCGCTGCCACCCCGCCGCGGCCTCTGTGCGAGCCGCTCTCGCCCATCCTCCGCCCGCACGAAGCGCCCTCAGCAGACCCCGCTGGCGGCACCATCGCCGGCCACACCGCCAGCGGCAATGGCGTTGCTGGTGCTCTTCGCCATGTCCCAGCCCCGAAGCTGGCCGCTGCCGTGCAGCTACCGCTCGAGCCGGCAGCCGTCGTGGGCGAGCCATCGCTGCGATCCGCTCCGCTGCCACGACGCGCCGCTCCATCCTCTCCGGCGCTGGGCTCGCCCATTGAAGCGCTTGCGGATGCCGCCATGTCCTCTCTGCACGCGAGCCCAACATTTGTCGACTCTGCGCGCCGCTCCGCCCCGGTGCCCGCCTCGCCCGCGGCCGTTGCTCATCCACCCGGCCATCGCGTGCCCAAGCACGCGTATGCCGTCGACGGCAATTACCCATATAGCGAACGCCCAGCAAAGCGCGCGCGCTCCAGCTACTTTTCCCCCCCGCAATATGGTCAGGACCCTGCGCGCCCGGCCACTAGCCACATTCCGAGCTGGTCATACAACGTGGAGCAGATGGCGGACAATGGCCGGCGCATGTACCAGCACGCTGCCCATCCACACCAATACTCTGATGAGAGCAGTCTTAAGAGGCTGTCCGACGCTCAGTTGCTGATGGATTTCGCCGCGGCCGCGTCCAGCTCCACACCCCAGCGCGCCCCAACCGCCAAACGGCGGAGCATCTCGCGTCAAGAAGCTGCCAGCCCTCATACTCAGCGACAGCAGGCCGAACCGAGCAACCCATACCCGGGGGCCACTTCAACTACCTCTCACGTGCAACACCACCGGCCATCGACGGATTACAACTATGCGCCAGAAGTATTACCGACTGTGACTGAACCCCCACTAGACGCGGTCAGTACGCAGACAGAAACGCCACCAGATGATTTTGTAGGGACTGAAGCACCCCCTCTTATCCACGAAACCGATACCACTGCCGATTCGAAAACGAAGAAACACCAGGGGTGGCCGAAAGGCAAGCCTCGTGGATCACGCAATGGCGCCCCCGGCGCGAAGAAGAAGAGGTCCACATCGAAACCGAAGGCATCTTCATCCAATATTATACCGGAGACTCCTAGACAACTACATTCCCCGCAGAGCTTGCCTGCCGAACAACGCGAGGTTCTCGTCACCGAGCCAAGCATCGACGCCGCACCATCTCTACTGCCTCGCGAGCTCGCACCACAAGTTCGACGCTACTCGTTTCCTGACGCATCGTCCATTTCAGTCGACAACGTCTCTGCCCGAGCATCCACAAGGGGTCGTTCGGTTCCCTTAGGTACTCCCATGATAATCAGACCTTCAGTCGATGGCCGACCCTTCGAGGACGCCACTGAACCGGTCACTATATGCGCTAGTTGTGGCTCTTCCGATTCTGAAACAACTATAGGCGACGGAGAGCAATGGATCCGATGTGATGGCTGCAAAGAATGGCATCATTATGTGTGCGCCGGTTTCCAGAGCGAGCGGGAAGTTCGCGACGTAGACAAATTCTACTGCGAGCGGTGTAAGCCCAAATTCGGCGAAACAACCAGAGTGAGAAAGTCCACCAGAGCGCATACAGCTGTCGACTATGCTGGACTAAATGAAGGCATACTGAAAACTTCCGATGATAACCCGGAGCATCATTATATCGCTGCGTTCAAGAATGGCGACATTGAGTTCGCTCCAGAGACATTTGCGCGTCTACCACCAGAGTTAGTGTCCGCCGACTTCCTCGAGAAGACGAATGGCTTTAAAGAGCCTATCCTAATCCCTGCAGCCTTGAACCCCCGACCAAGATACCCCGGTAGAGAATATCCTGAGGACAACCCGATTCCGAAGACCGATGAAGCTGCCGAGATGCGCTACACATATGACATGATGCCAGATGATGGGCAGGACAAGCTGGACATGGTAATACCTGAAGGTCTTACCGTGCGTCGTGTTTCAGAGCTTTACGGACCCCAAGAACGTGTTCCAGTCATCGATGTGAAAGCTCAAGAGGGTGAGGATAAGAGGTGGACGATGGCCAAATGGGCTGACTACTACGAACAACAAGGCGAGAAGCCGGTCCGAAACGTCATCAGCTTGGAAGTATCTCGAAGTCGATTAGGAAGAATCATACGTCGTCCGAAGGCAGTACGAGATATGGACCTCCAAGACGCTGTCTGGCGAGACGATGACAAGAAAGCGCCCCCCACCGTACAGTTTTACTGTCTCATGTCAGTCGCAGATTGCTACACGGACTTCCACATTGACTTTGGAGGCTCATCAGTCTACTATCATATTGTGAAGGGCAGGAAGGTATTCTTCTTCATACCGCCAACGAAACAAAACCTGAAGAAGTACGAAGACTGGTGCCTCTCCCCCAAGCAGGGCCACGAATTCCTTGGTCACCAGGTCAAAGAATGTTATCGGGTTGATTTATACCCCGGAGACACAATGCTGATCCCCTCCGGGTGGATCCATGCGGTGTGGACTCCAGAGGACAGTCTCGTCATCGGAGGAAACTTTCTTACGCGGATACACTACGGCATGCAGATCAAGGTCTTAGAGATTGAGAAAAACACCAAGGTCGCGACCAAGTTTCGATATCCCTTCTTCCAAAAACTCATGTGGCTCTCCTTGATACGCTACCTAGAAGAGGATCCCCTTCCCGCGTCAGTCGAACAGCTTCTGCTAAGTGGTGGCCAGTTCCAGCGCGATGTTCCCGTGTACTGCGAGACGGATAAATTTGGACACAACTCACGCCTAGGTTCGCAAAACTACAACCGGCGGTACTATCCTAAAGCCGAATTGGAAGGTCTTTCAGATCTTGCAAACTATATCTGGAGGACTGTATTGATATCCCTTGGCCGTATTGAGGGGATATCCGACAAAGTGAGGAAAAGCGTCACAAGTTCTATTCCAAAGAGCTTCGGAGAACCGTTGGTGCTCGCTAGGCGATTCGCAATGTGGATTGCTTGGAAGAGAGGAAACGAGAATATCCCGCAATGGGCATACGCCGATGCCGCGTTACCTGAGGCCACAGATAGCGAGAAGAAGATGAGCGCCGCCCAGGCCAAGAGGCTGGAGAAAGAATCGTTGGGGGAGGGGCTTCGAGCAACTACAGAAAGACAGTCTATGAGAATCAGGGCCACCGAAACCCCGCAAACGAACGGTGTGGAAAGCCAGAGCCCAGTCTTGCTGACTCCCCCACCACCACCGCCAATGCTGACTGGTTTTTTACAAAAGACGGATCCCACGCGGCCGCAAACTACACCTAAGACGTCTCAACTTGGTCCAAAGCGCATTGCCTGCGATGCCTGTCGCAAACGGAGAATACGCTGTAAACATAAGGACGAGATCTTCGATCCCACGAAACCCTCCGGTATGGCTGGTGGCATGAACACTATCGATCTTTCTGGTTCTTTGGGGCTATCAGTCAAACGTCGTTATAGTGATTTCGGTGGTTCTCACGGGCAGCAACCTAGTTCTATGGACAAGAGCGTGACGAACGGAGGGCCTCTTCTGGCAGATGTCAATGGAGATCCATACGCATTGAAGTCTGGTCGCGTCAAGGCTTGCGCTGATTGTCGTAAAAGCAAGGTGAGCTATGTGGTTCGCCGGCCCTCATCAAGCTAACACACTCAGCGCCGCTGCATCCACGATGAATATGGCAACGTAGACCCCGTCAAAGCGAATGAAGTCCCAATTCCGAGAGGAGCAGCGGCCAAAAAGCGTCGCATCAGCGAAGAAGATCCAGCTTCAGCCCACCGAAGAATGAAGAAGGAACCTGCTACTGACGATGCCGTGATGTATACTCCTCTTCATCGTCGAAATTCTTCTTCAGGGGGCTTCGACACTGGCAGCACCGCCGAACTTCAAGATCTTGCATATTCTGCACAACAGGCTCTCGACCAAGCGCGGGATGTTGATGCAATGCCGATCGATCCAGCTTTACAATCATACAACCGCTTACACGACACTGTCATGTTGAACACATCGCCCCAAGCCTCTCATCGCGATGGGATCATGTTTTCGGTCGAGGATATACCCAATGGTGCTATGGAAGGATTCGAAGAGGGCGATCAGGGGGGCCGACCAGGACTTAGCATGGAACCTCTAAGCCCTGGCACTCGCCTCGATGGTTTTCACGCTGAGCTCAATGGCTTTCGGGACGCTTACTCCTCGCCACATGCCAATGGGACAGGAATACTACTCCCTCCATTCACGCCCAATGCCCAACGCTCTCTTAGACTCAACTCTAGTGGCCACAAAGCAAGTCAAACATCATACTTCTCAAACAGAAAAAGCCACACACCGAAGACACCTTCGAGTCGAAGACGTGACAGTAAGGAGTCTATGAAGATGGAACCAAGGTCGGAACCAAAGGCGCGCACGTCATCGGCTATCACAGACAACGAGGAAGACATGGCAAGTCTAGCGCTGGCCATGCAGCTACAAATGGACGAACATGGACTCCGCAGACGCAGCATGATATAACGAACTATGTCAATGCTTCCTTGTAACACTTCGATATTTTTTTGCATGTTCTGGTTATTGGTTTTCATCGGGTTCATGGTGCATGGAGACGTATCAATGGCGCTTGTTTTTTTTTTCTTTTCTCTATGTTTTTGCTACACGTGCGGATAGGAAGCTTTACAGGTGTTACGGAGTCTACCGAAGTCGGCTTTCAATGCCTCTTATACCCGGATCTGAACGGTATAGTTTGTATTTGTACAGTGGTCGAATACTAAGGAGTTGTCTTCTGAGGACAGGCAGCGAATGTAATTCCAGCACGGACTGCGTGACTCGGCCTGTAGATGTGTCACTAGAATAGGTCGCGCAGTGGCGAAGTTCAAACGTTTATTGTACAGGCTGCAATTCTGACATGATTCGTAGGATGTTTGTCACTCCTCGGCGCGTATTGACAACCAAATGCAGTCGTGACATGCTCGACTGACTATACCTACATCCACCGATCCATATCCCCAAAGGGAGGGTACTTTAACCGAGACGCTCTACTGCCATCTCCACTCTTCTTGCTGCCGCCCCCACCTCCGCTAGCAACACTGCTCAGGCAATCCCAATTCCAAGGGACCTCCCCGCCCAATACCTCAAATCCTGGCACTCTTCGCAACCTGGCTCTATCCGTCCTACCAGGTCGAACCTCCCTCAACGCCATCCGGGTCGTCTCACGCACCTCGCGGATCGGGGGCTCCACGATTTGCGTCCGATATATCGGCTCCCGCGGCGAAGGGCACGAGGAGGGACTGCGTGATGGCGGGGGTGCTGGAGGTGCTGCAGGTATGTGACTGCGTTTCTTACCAGGTCCGTGGATTTTGAGACGGTGGTGGTGGTGGTGCAGTGGGTGGATTGGGTGCATATGTAATGGATGGAGATGCGGATGATGGTGGTGGTGATGATAAGGCTGGTCGTGGTCGATGGTTATGCTAGGCGCTAGAATACGTACTTTGCTATAGCGCGGTCCATGGCCGTCGGTTCGTACTCGGACGAGTTCTTCGACAGAGGATCCATGGTCGGAATGGTGATGGTGAAGATTGTGGTGGTGGTGAGGTCGTTTGGGCTTGGGGGTAAGGGTTATCCAGCACATGGCTGGGAAATGACGTGGGAAGCGGACGGATACGAAGGGGCGGTGCAAGACGGTGGTAGGTATGTGAAGATAAGGGGGTGTAGCAATGCGAGGGGTGTGTGATCGGGGTGTAGGAGCGGTCTCGTTGGGACATTCAGTAATGGTATACTGGAGAGAGTATTCATATAGACTATACAACAAACAAAGAACTGATTTGCGAGGGAGACGCAATCCCAACCAGAAGGGAATTGCTGTCAGAGTTATACCACGTCCAGCTACCAAACCATGGCATGTCACGCACAAATGTTGCCTTCCACGCGCACGCATCTCTTGTACGGGAAAACGAGACATAGGGTTCTTATGACGGTTGCGGGTCGCGAAGCATGCAAACATGTGTTCGAGTCGGGTGTCCGGATGACTGAGACCTGTGGTTGGAGGTTGCACATGGGGAGGCCAGGATGTCTTAGGTGACCTTGTCAGGGCAGACGCAACACATGGCGGCGTGGGCACGCAAAGGAACGCGGGCAGGAAGTAGTCGCATTCGGGCTTAGGATGTATATTGCTGCTGCTGGAAAAAGGGTAAAAGGGTGGACGGAGACGAGGCAGAGGCAGCCGCAGCCTGACGCGGCCATGCCAAGACCGACGACGACCAGCTGCCCGGAGAGTGAGAGCTCCAGACGTCCACGGCACCAGCTCACCAAACCACCCCCCCTTCCCCACGCCGCCTGCTGCTCCCCCAACCGCCTCTCCCTCTCGCCCATCCACAGCCAGGCACCGCCATGGACTCGTTAGTCGCGCAGTACACGCGCCCGGCCTTCACGCACGAGGGCCCCCCGCCCCACGAGCAGCAGGAGCTCACCCAGGCCGCCCCCGAGCTGTCCCTCAAGTTTGCGCTGCCGCCCGTCGCCCAGGTAGGCTTTCGCTGCCCGGCTCTGCGCCTGCGGCTCTGCTGGACCCTGTGCATGTGCTGACCGCGGCCTCCAGTCCGCCTCATGGCTCCGCGCAATGACCGACGACTACTCGAACCCCAACTGCCCCATCAAGATCGCACACGGCACGACGACGCTTGCGTTCCGGTTCAAGGCGGCATCATCGTAGCTACAGACTCCAGGGCCACGGCCGGCAACTGGATAGCGAGCCAGACGGTGAAGAAGGTCATTGAGATCAACAACTGCCTGCTGGGTACCATGGCTGGTGGCGCTGCGGTAAGCCGGCGTCCTTCGTGGGGAGAGGACAGACGGCTAACAAAGGGCAGGACTGCCAACTGGCTGGCGTACCTAGGCATGCAGTGCCGTCTCCACGAACTGCGACACAAGCGCCGCATCTCCGTCGCAGCCGCGTCCAAGATCCTCGCGAATCTCGTCTACTCATACAAGGGCATGGGCTTGTCAATGGTATGGTCTACTGCCGCTCTCGTTCCGATGGGCATACTAAGTGCAGTCTAGGGCACCATGTGTGCAGGCGTCACACCTCAGGAAGGCCCCGCCCTGTACTACATCGATAGCGACGGCACTCGTCTTGCTGGGAACCTCTTCTGTGTCGGATCCGGTCAGACATTCGCCTACGGCGTGCTCGATGCCAACTACAAGTACGACCTCTCCGACGAAGACGCCCTCGAGCTTGGCAGGCGAAGCATTCTCGCAGCCACCCACCGTGACGCGTACTCGGGAGGTTTTATCAATCTGTATCACGTCAAGGAGGATGGTTGGGTCAAGCACGGTTTCAACGACACGAATCCCATCTTCTGGAAGACGAAGTTGGAAAAGGGTGAGTTCTCAAACGTAACGGCGGAGATGGTGTAGGGTTTGGCAGGCGCGGGTAGAGCAGGACAGCAAACTTCATGCGCATGGCGCATCCTAGTGACCGTCAAACGATTGGTGGTGTGCACCCACCATGGAACACGAGGATAGTTCTCTGCGTGTGCAATAGGTACAGTATAGCATGAGATACTGTTCCATTCACCTTTCCATGGAAACCACGTACCGTGGGGTAACTCGGGCCCTGATTTCGCCTTCGTGACGAGAGCAATACCTGAAAAAGGTCCGCCCGCTTACTGTCTCTTCATTCCCCTCGACTAGCATCGACAAGAACAATCTATTGAGAATAGTACCCAGTGGTACATGAAGACATTTTTGTGAACAAGGCAATTGTCCGCATCGCTTCGGATATGCTGTTCTCCGAAGGGAGTTGGTATCATGCCGAAATGCTACTATTACTTTCTGTTATTTCCGATGATGGAGTATATTCACAGTCGCTCCACTCATCCCAGCGTCTTCTCCTTCTGTCGCTCCATGACCTTCATCACATCACCCACGCTATTCTTATCTCCCTTCTTCTTCTTCGTGCCCCTCTTCCTCTTCTTTCCACTCTGCCCACATACCTCGTCATCACCACCATCCTCTGCACCGATCCCCTTCCATTCCGAGAATTTGACCTTCTCACCCTCCCTCTCCATCTCCTCGGCGTCGTCGAACCGAGATTCACCGAATCCCATGTCTATATCTTCCATATCCCGGTCACGCGCAGCAAGTTCCGCTGCGCGCTTTTTGAGGCGCGACTCTTCAGAGGTTGGGTCGTTGAAGAGTGAGGAGTTGGGGTCAAGGGTGCGCACTTTTTGGAGGGCAGCGCGGACTGTGGCGTCCGCCGCGGCGGATTCAGAAGGTGTGGTGGTGTCTCTGGAGGTAAATGTGTATGAGGCGGCAAAGTAGTTGCGTTTGGTAGGCGGTTGTGGTGCAGGAATGGGGGGCTTGGTTGAAGCATGATCGGGTTCCTCTTCGCGGGCGCTTTCTTCTCCGGATTCGGATGCTGCATTTTTCTTCATGGACGAGACACCATCTTCCGCTGCGACTGTTTCCCCAGCGTAAGCCTCAAGCGCGTTGTCTTCTCCTTCGTCCTCCGAAGAGTCATCTTCACCATCGCTCTTCAGATCTGCGAGAGGGTTGTAGCTGGAACCGACGCCTTCGAAGATATCCTCATCTTCTGAATCTTCTTCATCTTTCGCCGGGGGTGGTGCATCTGGAATATTGACCGGATTCTTCTCGGAATCTAGATCATGACGGACTTCCTGTGGAGCATCTTCGGTCTTCTGCTTCCGAACCTTGCGCTTCTCTTTGCCCTCGGCATCGGTGACGATAAGAACCTCCCGTCCCTGCTTGTCTACCTCGATCCTGGACTGGTTAAGCTTGCGGAAGCCCGCTCCAAGGCTCGGGTACTTGTTCGCATGCTCAGCGGCCGCAGCTGCCGCAGCTTCCTCCCTCTGTCGCTTGAGCTCGGCGAGAAGAGCATTCCTGTTCCGCTTAAGGCCTGCGACTGGCGGTGGCGGTGGCGGCGCCATCTCGCCCTTCTTCTCTGCCTTTGCCCTGACGATGGTGCCGACTTCCTGTCCGGCCAGCTCGTCGAACTCGTCTTCGACGCCAGGCTCCTCCATCTCATCCTCTTGTGTTTTAGCACCATACACGTCCTCGCCCTTCCTGACGCGCTCCAGCAGCTTCCGGTCCAAGCCCTTCACCAAGTGGGTCGCAGTAATGTCCCCGCCTGTGATCTCTTGCACCAGCTTCTCGAACATGTCCCGATCGATCTGTCCCAGCTTCATGGCGTCCTCCAGGTTCTTGATACGGTTCGCCACCTCGTCGGCTTCGTCGTCTTCGCGCTCCTTGGTCCGGTCGGTGTAGCCGGCGGCGAGCTTGCTGCCCTTGGGCGCGGCGGACCTGAACTTCTTCTTGGGGTTCGCCTTTGCATTGCGCTCGGCGAGCTGGCGCGCAAAATCGGCTTGTATCGCGCTACGACCGACCTGCCACCTGCAACAGTTAGCCCAAGTACGAGGGCGGGCGCAGCAGAGGCAGGCTCACGGGGTCATGGGGATGCTGGCATTCCTGCGCGCACCCAGCACAGCGCCGGGTGTCCGCGAGGGCGGCGGCTGGGGGGCGCCTCCATCCTGCGCTTTGGGCGTGTCGATGAGCAGGCGGCGGAACTGCTGGTTGTTCATGGCGCGCGGAGGGTGCGTCGAAGGCGGCGGAGCTGCTGGTTGTTCATGACGGCGGCTGGCCGCTGCTCACAGGTGCCGCTAGATCACCCTAGCGTAGCCTAGTCTGCCCTGCCCCTGCCCTGCCCCAGCGTGGAATCACCGCCCAAGTTGGACGCGGAGTGGATGTCCCTCCCCTTCTTCCCGCCAGTGTATTCCTATCCGAAAGCACGCTTCCTCTTCTCCCGTTGCCCGGCTGACCATGATGCTTCGCTTGCTACTAAATGCAACCTTCGCCATGGCAGCATGGGCCCAGAACTACTCCACCTCGACCACCTACACAAACCCAGTGCTGTCCAAAGGGGGGGCCGATCCGTGAGCGGCCCCGCCACGATAAAAGAATTGTCGCTGACCATCACAGATGGGTCATCCGCCACGAGGGGTGGTACTACATGACCTATACGACCAACATCGATGTTACTCTGCTTCGGAGCCAGGTCCTCACGTGTGTTCCCATTCCCGGTGTATCCTTCCTACGAGAACATCTTGTTTCATGTTGATCATCACATAGTCACTCACCCAGGGAAGGAGGAAAAGCGTCAACGAATGACTCCAATGGGTGTGGATATGAAGCAGTATGGCTCCTAACGTGCAAACAGAAACTGGAATACAGCCGACTCAAAACAGCTCTTCAAACCACCCCCAGGCCTGAACTACTCGACCGACCTATGGGTAACCTCCAACCATTCCGTGACACAAACGCCCAGTAACCAGTTTCACAGGCCCCTGAATTGCACAATCTCAATGGGATCTGGTATATCATCTTCACAGCAGATCCACGCAATGACTCTCCACCCCCCGAAGTAGAAATGTGGTGCGAGTACAGTTGTCCAGCCGTCCACCATCGTATGTATGTTCTCGAGGGCTCCGGCTCATCTCCATGGACCGCAACCTTCAGCTACAAAGCCGAACTCGACACCTACAATCAATTTGCCATCGATGGAACCTACTTTCAGCACTCCTCGGGGCTATATCATATCTACAGCTGCTGGTACCGACAGCATGACGGCTGGCCCGCCAACTTGTGCATCACACGTTTGGAGAACCCATGGACTGTCGCCTCGCCGTTCTCAGAGCGCCAAATAATTTCCGTGCCATCGTTTCCATGGGAGAAAACGCCCTATGGCCGTGCTGAAAATGACAGGTTGTCTTCAAATGAGGCGCCGCAGCAACTCACGAATCAAATCACTGGCCAGCAGTTCCTCACTTACAGCGCGGCCCGCTCCGATAATCGTAACTACTGCCTCGGACTGCTGGAGCTTGTGGGGGAGGATCCTATGAACCCGGCTGACTGGCGCAAACACCCGTATCCTGTATTCTACCAGAATCCTGAGGAGCAGGCGTATGGTGTGGGACATGCGAGTTTTGTCAAGAGTCCGGACGACAGTGAGAATTGGATCGTCTATCATGGGATGCGAGACCCGTTGAATGGTTGGGGTGCGCGGACAATCAGAACGCAGCGGTTTACGTGGAATGAAGATGGGACGCCGAAATTTCCGAAGCCGGGCTATGGGCCATATGAGGTGGGTCTAAATGCAACATAGGCTGCATGTGAGTTATAGACTTATTTATGCCGACTTTGCAGGTCCCTAGTGGGCAGTAAAATTTTGGTCGGATATGTGGGCGATAGCATTGGCTTTTGTCGAAGAAGCCTCGGGGTTGAGTCACGGATGGTTGAGACCTATTCCGGCAATATGACGGGAAGTTCATTCTTGAATATATATACAAACTCACCTGCACACCCGGCACTAACACCAGACCTGAGCACAATCCATCTTATAAAGTAGAAGATTGAAGCACAAGGGTAACTATCTTCTCGGTATGAATAGCCTATATATGCCTGCGTCTTGATGTCCACCAACATGACCACCAGTTGTCATGGGCTCGGCTCAATACTTCCGGACAACCATCATACTGCACTCTTCTCTCTCGCGCCCCTCCTTAACCGATGCTTCTCAGTAGCCTCCTCAATCTTTGTCTTCCGCCACGTACACTCCTCTGCAAAATCACACATCCTACACTTGAAAGCTTCTTCAATCTCCACACCTTTTGCTTCTCTGTCGCCTTTCCACCACGCCATCTCTTCTTTGATATAATTATCTATGGTTTCCGAACTGTATACCATAACCTCACTACCGATTATCTCCCAGGTCTTGGAGTAGCGAAACTCGGCACGGAGGATGTCGCTGATGGTAGGGATGGTCTGTTGAAATTCAGTGATCATAAGGGACCATAGAGAAAGAAGATTCGGATGCAAGCGTAGTTCGTTGGGCTGGAGAATGACGTGCTGATTTTCCTGATCGAGGCGCTTGTCGTCGCCCTCTAATGCTCCCCCTTCGATGATAAATTCTTCAGAGAAGGACTCTAGTGGCGCAAGGTTATATCGAGCAAAAATCGTTTCCGCATCGACTGTATTCCGCGCTAGAGATTCGAGAAGTTTTCGATACAGCATCAGTTGCATCCAGGTGGGTCGTAGTGATGCGCTTGCAGGCAGAGAGTCTACACCACGCGTCTTGAGGTCAGAGACATAGACCCGTCGATCGAGTTCCAAAGTGCCGAGCGAAGCATTTGTGGAATCATCGCGCTGTTCTGAAGTTCTCGGGCCGTTCTTGAAGGCCTGCTCGATACTGAGCTGGCCCAATGGAAGCGTCCCGCCGCTCTGCTGAGCCTTGGACAGCTCGAGCTGCTCTTCCAGGTTCGGATCCGGACAAGTGAAACTCAGCTCGTCAATAATGCCATTGACTACTTGTCCCTCCACCACGCCCCAAACTTCCAGTTCTCTGGTAAGACCGGTTGCCCGCAGGCAGCGCAGCCCTTGAATCGTGTTCCAGATCCTCAAGCCAAATCGGTCCTCCTTGCTCTTTACCTGAACAGGCACGGCCGTATGCACTTCATCCTCTAAGGCTTGGTGTATCTTGGAACCCGTTTTCATAGCCTGTGTACGCGGTTTGCGGCCGAATTTAGAAAGGTTGTAGAAGAATTGCAGCTCACACCATGCCGGTGACACAAGGTCCGTGACGGACAGTGGCTTCTTCGGCTTCGTGCGGAACCTCTCGAGAGGCGTTCGCGCAACATCGAGGGTGGGCCTGATTTCTGGTGGCGCTTCTCCCAAAGAAACTGGACTCTCTTAGTAGGTCAGATGGGAAGAACGCATCGCAACATGTCTCTTGGACGGCCATGACGTACCGCTGAACGCCCGACGCGACGGGGTATCGTATTCGAACTCCATCGACACGCTTCTTGCCGCCACAGGCGAACTCTGCACGGCGCGGTCGCATCGCTCACGCCGGGGCGGTGTGTGCACAACAACCCTCTCATTCTCTCGATTGCCCTCAATGCTGGGACGTACGATCTCTTTGGGGGCAGAGGCCACAAGCTTGACGAGAAAATCGCCTACGAGCGTATCTTCGTCAATGTCGTCTGGATCGATCTCCGAACCGTAGTCGCTCAGAGCCGCGAGTGAATGCAGCTCGACGTCGGAGCCGTAGTCGCTGTGTGCTTTTGTGGTCACCACAGACACGATCTTGTCGGACATATTGCCACCATCTTTGTGACGCTGGTGAGCGCCTTCCGCGGGTGGACGCGCTTCCGCGTTTCGCCCCTCGGTACGCGTCATGGGGAGCCTGCGCTAATCAGGAGCGCGCGATTTGGAAAAGACAAAAGTTAGGCAAATATTGCTAAATAAAAGAGTATCGCGTAGTAAAGGAACAGGCCAGCTTTATGCAGGTACGAATGAAAATCGCGACTGTCCATGTTGCGCGTCCGCGTCGTAAACAGGGCCGCATTCAAAGCGTCCGGGCGGTTAGTCACTGCGTAAGGAAGTGAAGGCGATGCGTACCACTAATTCTCTACGCAACTCGTAGTACATGTGAATCGGCGTTCCTGCATTGATTGCTCTTCTTCTTTACCAACCCAAGTGTTCGAAGCCATGCCTCTATATGGCGTTGCAGTGCGGCGTTGGGCATGTTACAACCACGGGACAAAAGTTGGAGTACAGCGGCCCTCGTGTTGGGTATCCTAGAGCAACACACGGCTATCAGACTTTTGCTTTAGTACTAAAGTCCTTTCTGGCTATATGCAGATGATGGCTGCTTCATTTTGGTATCTTCATGTACATAGGCACCCGCAGTGCGGCAAGACGAAGACCGTCATGCACACGAACATTCTCGGGGCAGTGTATTGGGAAAAACACCGATACGGAGCGCACGTGGTGATGATGGGAACACCAGGGCGAAGACATCACGGATAGTGGGAAGGAATATGAATGTGAACCGATTGATTCGTGATCGTGCTCAGTGTAAGACTGATTATGGTATAGTGCAGCACCCCTTATGGTGCACCACCGCCCATGTCCGTGATAATTGAAACCCGTAACCCATGAAGAAACCCAAACGCCAGAAGCCAACCCGATTTCTCACATCACACTGAGTGAGCGGACTGAATCAGTGAAGAAGAGGCATTTAGCCACGCTCTCCACGGAGGCGGCGCGCGAGCTGGATGTCCTTGGACTCTGTGGGCGGTTAGCTGGTGCGCAAGGGAGGAGAGAAGTGAAGACGTACGGATGGTGACACGCTTGGCGTGGATGGCGCACAGGTTGGTGTCCTCGAAGAGTGAGACGAGGTAGGCCTCGACGGACTCCTGGAGAGCACCGATGGCAGAGGACTGGAAGCGGAGGTCCGACTTGAAGTCCTGGGCGATCTCACGAACAAGACGCTGGAAGGGCAGCTTGCGGATGAGGAGCTCGGTCGACTTCTGGTAGCGACGGATCTCACGGAGAGCGACGGTACCGGGCTTGTAGCGGTGAGGCTTCTTGACACCGCCGGTAGAGGGGGCGGACTTGCGCGCAGCCTTGGAAGCAAGCTGCTTACGCGGGGCCTTGCCACCGGTGGACTTGCCTGTGCGGGGTTAGCGATGCTGCGACGCGTTGGGGTGCAGGCGGCGAGGCGGGCGGGCGGGCGACGGCGAACAAAGTGACTGCCGACGCGATGCAGCGACGGCAGTGCGATGCGCAGCGTGCAGAGGGAGGCTGGAGAGGTACTTACGGGCCGTCTGCTTGGTGCGGGCCATGGCGGCTGATGATGGTGATGATGCTGGGTGCTGGGTGTGGTGTTGAGGAAGTGGAGTGGTGGGTGAGTGGAGTGGCGGATGAGTGATGGGAGAAAGAGATGGAGTGGGCGGGCGGCACTTATATGGCAGGCGGCGGGGCGCGGCTGCCTTGGATCAACAATTGCAGTGATTTTGGCGCTAGCGTTTCTGCTGTTCGGCCGGCTGGAAAGCAAGCGACAGAACAGATCACAAACGGAGGCGGCCACTGGCGCAGCGCTTGGCACCGCAACATCGCGCCCTCGCCGCACGGGCCGGCTGTGATCTGGCGCGCCTCGCCTCTCTAAATACACCACGCGCCCGCGCTCTCTCCCCGTCCATCATCAACTCAGCCCACACGCTCTCTCTACTCCAGCTCTCTACCACTTCTACCACAACAACACCCTCTCGCTCCCCCAACTCTCTACCACAATGACTGGACGTGAGTCTCCCCCATCCTGCAGCCGCACGACGCGTCGCCAGCCCGCTCGTCGCGTCTCCTCGCCCTTCTTCTCTCTCGCCCACAACACATACTGACGCGTTCCGCAGGCGGCAAAGGTGGCAAGGGCCTCGGCAAGGGCGGAGCCAAGCGCCACAGGAAGATTCTTCGCGACAACATCCAGGGCATCACCAAGCCCGCCATCCGCCGTCTCGCTCGCCGTGGTGGTGTCAAGCGTATCTCAGCCATGATCTACGAGGAGACGCGTGGTGTGCTCAAGACCTTCCTCGAGGGTGTCATCCGTGATGCCGTCACCTACACCGAGCACGCGAAGCGGAAGACGGTCACGTCTCTCGACGTTGTCTACGCGCTCAAGCGACAAGGCCGTACGTGCAATCGCCTTCCAGCTTCCCGCTACATCACTGACATGACTCACAGGCACCCTCTACGGTTTCGGTGGTTAAGCGCTTTCTTTCCTGCATTTTTCTAGTCACGACATCGACACGCGTCGGACATGGTCGGTTATGGTGCTCAGTGGGATAGGTTGGGTTCACGGTCTCGCCTGTATATGATAGGCTATGGAGTTTACGGTTTGATCGGCTCAGTCCGGCATGCAATGATACCATAATTCTTCACACTCTGTCTTCTATTGCTTGCGTGACACGTTCGTTGAGGCGCGACTTTGCTCGAGGACGCGTGTGTTGTGGTGCTGTCGCGTGGCCTTGACGCGCTGGTCAGTGCTCTGGGGAAACCGTGCTCGTCTACCTACGTCTCCTGTCATGTACAAAGGTGCAAGTGGTAAAATGTGAGCTGAATAGACCGTGTTGCTGGATTCAACCTAGCGTGCTACGAGGGTGCATTTCAACCACATGCGCACTTCATGCCCAGGTCTTGAGCTCTTTGTTGCTGTCCTTCCTGCGTTCGGTGAGCGGAACCCTCCGCTGTAACCGCAGCCTCCAGTGCTCGTTTTGACAAAGCAATCTATGTTCGATGGAACGGTCTGGACTCTTCGTTGTCTCAGCCCTCGTCACCTTTAAGGCTACATGTATCTCGTTCTGATGCATTATGAATCCTTTAAGGATCACGAACAGCTCTCGACGTGCCGATACCATTACCATCCATTCCAAGAATCATCTCTGGAATCACTATGGCCTTGCCAACGCCACCCCGAGCCTTGCTGTTCGATGTATTCGGTACTTGTGTCGACTGGCGTACTACGGTAACACGAGCTCTGGATGCTCAGTCACATGCCGCCCTCAATCTGCAGCTGCGTCCCTCTTCCAGGGTCCGACTCAGGGCTTCCGATATGACGATTGCACATTGGGGTGACTTTGCGCAACAGTGGCGGAACTCATACAAGGCGTTTACGCGCAGGTTGGCTGCAGACCCGAGCATACCTTGGATGTCGGTTGATGAACATCACCTTGCTTCGTTGAAGAACCTTTTACAAGAGTGGGGTCTGGAAGGTCTGTGGGCGGATGGGGAGGTTCGCGCTTTGAGTCTGGTCTGGCATCGACTCGATCCGTGGTCGGATTCTGCACATGGCATCACCTTACTCAATCAGTTGTATTGTATGTGAACTTCCTTCTGCGGTGATACCCGTGTAATTTTTATCAGAATTTTGCAAACTGTTCGCTAACGCCGCATAGGGACAGCCACCCTCTCCAATGGCAACGCATCTTTGCTTTCAGACCTTAAAGCGCATGGAAAACTGCAATTCACCCATGTACTAAGTGCCGAGCTATTTGGTACTTATAAGCCTTCTCCAGAGGTGTATCTTGGCGCTGCAGAGAAGCTAGGTCTCCAACCTAATGAGTGCGCTATGGTCGCTGCCCATTTGAACGATTTGCAAGCGGCCAAATCCCTTGGTCTACAGACGATATACGTTGAAAGACCTGGTGAGGAGGACTGGTCAATGGAGGATGTGATGAAGGCGATGAATGAGGAGTGGGTGGATATATGGGTGAGCCACAGCGAGGGTAATAGAGGCTTTGTCACGGTGGCGGAGAAGCTGGGTCTGGATGTCCCTGTGGAGAATTCGGTGCAGTTGAGCTCTTCTATATAAGAACGATTATTATTTTTACATTGTGCTTCCTTGATAGTACTAGGATACAACGCCGTGCATGTTTGTGCGTGAGGCTATCATGAAGTTGGCGAAACACGGTGTTACTTGCATGCCTGATTTTTACTACCCGTATGGAGTGGAATTTACGGCTTCTCTTGGAATTGTGTAGAGCATATCTCTTTTCTTATTGTATATATTGAGTGTGTTATGTCTCGCATGTCGTGTATGTTTCTCGTGTGAATACGGCAAGTCGGTGCTGGTGGGAATAATTTTACAAAGTAGCAACAGATATTAAAAGCTTTGGAAAATTATAGCGCAACACCACACCGACCGAATATACTCAAATCTTCACTATATGAAATCTGAACCCACACAGAGATAATACAGTACATCTTTTCCACAGGGAATACTGATATGAGAACTTACATTACAGTAATAGACGGCCACCTCGGTGACAATGACCTGTCCTATAATGAATAGCATCCCAGAATTCCGCATAGGCTATCTTAGAGAGCAAAGCAAGTGTGCTAATTTCATAGATTAACGGCCTTATTGGCGCAGTGCTATATACGACGCGCACCGAAGAATGCATACTATGAGATGGTAGTTTCTGTAGGATCTGGAGCCAAAGCACCGCCAAGACTGACTGCTATAGAGCTCTCGTAAAGCCATGATAGAAACACAGTACCATCTAGAACGTCAATTTAGTACTACGCACAAGGGACTTGAATGAAGTTTGCTATATAATAATACACGAGGTGTCGCTGGCGGAGAGAGGTCGACAGCGGAGCAAGCGTAATGCAACACAGCCGTGCAACGTCGTTCCCGATAGACGTAGTACTGGCGAGGTCAGAAGCGCATGGTTAATAACCTGGCCACGATATCTGCATGCAAAAGATAGATATCACGAAGGTACGCCATCAGTGGAAAAGTTTCGGTGGAAGCCACTCACTCATCATCCTACCCAGTTGTGGCTTAGCGCGATCCATCCATCCTAGCGCCGTGAACCGATCCCTCGGCTCTTGTCATGTTTGTCCGCCCATCCGATGCTGCACTTATACATCCCTTTGAAGCGATCATTAGATATCCTTCCTTGCACTCCAACCTCAATTCCCGTGAGCCTGCCGTCCCCTCATCCATGTACGATGCTCATCATGTACCATAGGTAATCCAGCACCGGTTACCGGACAGTGCGGTAGCAAGCACAGAACACCCATCACAGGAAGTGCGAAGTACCTCGGGCTCGTCAAACACCATCCACTGGTTCGCCAATTTGGGTTTGTTAGTTAAATCATCCGGAAAGCACAACTCTGCAACGAAGCGGAAACGATCCCGACCTCTGCAATCTACAGTTTTTGTAACACAGGAAACGACCACAGCTTGCACACAAGGACGCAATGGCCCTGAAGCACGCACAGGACTGCGTGTATGCCGAAGCAACCGCGAATCCGGATGCCTTTTGGGCTAGACAAGCTGAGAACGTCTACTGGCATAAAAAACCTGGAAAAGCACTACACAAGAGCACGAAGACGCTGAGGAGCGGGGCCACGCATGATCACTGGGCCTGGTTCCCACAAGGACAAATATCTACCACATACAATTGTGTAGATCGTCATGTCAAAAACGGCAATGGTAACAATATTGCCATTTACTGGGATAGCCCAGTGACAAGAGCAAAAGAGCAGTTCACATACAACCAACTCCTGGATGAGGTACAGATCTTAGCAGCTGTCCTGAGAGAAGAGGGAGTTGAGAAAGGCGACGTGGTGCTAATATACATGCCGATGATACCTGCAGCACTCTTTGCCATGCTCGCTATCGCACGACTCGGTGCCATACATGCAGTCGTCTTCGGTGGATTCGCTCCTGCTGCGTTGGCCCAGCGTATAGAGGCATCACACCCCAAAGCAATCATGACTGCATCTTGTGGAATTGAAGGTGCCAAGATGCCCACGGGTTACAAGCAGTTGATCGAGGAAGCCATCCAGAAATCTAGTTTCAAGCCATACAAAAGCATCATATGGCAAAGAGAGGAGTTACGGTGGGACCCAGTCCTGAAGGAGAATGGAGAGCGGAACTGGCAACGCCTTGTAAAGAGTGCAAGGAATAGAGGACTCAAGGCGGATGTTGTGCCCGTTAATAGCGAGGACGGCTTGTACATCATTTACACGTCTGGTAAGTCGTGAATGGACACATATTAGCCTCTTTTGCTCACAACACCAAGGTACAACGGGTCTACCGAAAGGTGTAGTGCGAACAGCAGGTGGGCACGCTGTGGGTCTCAATTTTTCGATCAAATATCTATTTGGTGAGCCGATTTGTCCGAAATGCATTTGAAAAACTGTCTAACTTGACAGGTATCCATGGTCCTGGAGATGTCATGTTCACCGCAAGCGATATTGGATGGGTGGTGGGCCACTCATACATCGTCTATGCTCCGCTGCTGATCGGCGCCACAACGGTGCTGTTCGAGGGTAAGCCTATCGGAACTCCGGATGCCAGCACCTTCTGGCGGATCATTGAAGAATACAAAGTCAAGACAATGTTGACAGCGCCGACAGCGTTGCGAGCTATCCGTCGCGAAGACGGCGATAATGAGTTCTTCGAACATATCTATGGTGAGCGAGGTGGTCTCAAGTCACTGCGAGGGCTTTTCTTGGCCGGAGAGAGAAGCGAACCAAGCATCGTTGAGATGTACCAGAAACTTCTCCGAAAGCACTGTGCCGAAGGCGCTGTAGTGATAGACAACTGGTGGTCATCCGAATCCGGGTCTCCCATTTCGGGCGTGGCACTCAGCGCGACTGCAGGTGAGGTCTTTTCCACAGAGCACCGCGAAAAGATGCTGCCTATAAAACCCGGGTCTGCGGGCAAACCGATGCCCGGCTTTGACGTTCGAGTCGTTGATGACAATGGGGACGAGGTCGAACGTGGACAAATGGGTAACATAGTCATGGCCACCCCACTTGGTCCGACGGCCTTCACAACGCTCTGGGAGGACGAAGAGCGATTTTACCGCAGCTACCTCAAAAGGTTCGACGGAAGATGGATAGACACAGGCGATGCCGGTGTTCTCGATAACGACGGCTATATTTCCATCATGTCGAGATCGGATGACATATTGAACGTTGCTGCTCATCGATTCAGCACTGGTGCGTGTCCTCATCGGTCCCTCTCACCTGCACCCAGCTATGCTGACCAACTGTGTAGGCGCCATCGAGCAAGCCATCACAACTCATCCAGCTGTCGCCGAAGCTGCCGTGGTGGGCATTCCGGATCAACTGAAAGGCCATCTCCCCTTCGCCTTCATCACACTCTCTACGCATCACCACCCCGAGCCTGCCGTGCCGGACGACGCTCTTCTCAAGGAGGTACAGAAGCTGGTACGTGAGCAGATTGGAGCCATTGCAAGCCTAGGTGGTATGATCCAAGGCAAAGGAATGATACCGAAGACACGCAGCGGCAAAACGTTGCGCCGTGTGCTCCGCGAGCTGATCGAAAACGCAACGCATGACCAGATGGACAAGGAGGTGGCGGTTCCGACCACGATTGAGGATCAGGAGGCCGTCGAGGTGGCGAGAGCAAAGGTGAAGGAGTACTTCAGACTCAAGGGGAAGGATCTGCACAAACCCACAGAGGCGAGGGCGAAATTGTGAGGCATTGCTTGTATATCAATGGTATTCGCGTGTGAGCATTCTTGGTGCCCGGGTGAGGCAGCAAACATGTGACTATTTTTCGGCGAGGGGCGACTGCCAGTGTCAAGGGAAGGCAAGTGCACACGAAGCATGGGCCGCGACAGGCTGGCCAAGAGAGTCGAAAGCTGTGAATGGGCAGCACGCCCTGGAGGGCTGCGGAGAGGACAGGAAGTCCTTGTCGCCCACCCGGGTTTTCTTCGCCATGCAGAGCATTCCGCGCGTCGGACCGCATGTCAGGCTGACACTTGACGACTCACGTTCCCCCGGCGAGGTGGCGTGCATGATGCGAACATGCAGCAGGGCGAGCAGAGCGGATGAATCGAAGGCATCGCGCCTCCGTCACAGTCTCAGACGGCAACGGCCCGCTTCCCGGGAACAGGTAGCACACGAGCAGCGCAGCGGGCTGCTATCGGTGCCGTGTAGGTGGTGGTCGACCAGGCGCACGATTGTTGCACGTCGAGCGCATGGATGGCGGGCGTCACGTGTCCGACTTTGGCTGCGGCGCCGGGGTCGCGTCGCCGCGATGGATATATGTGTGTGGGTGGGAAGGGCATGTTCCCTGCGGCGTGGTCTAAAAGCGGCATGTCGTTCGATGGCGTCGCGGAGTCGCGGCTATTTAGCGCAGGCCGACCGAGCGCTGAGCTCTGACACTCGGAGCAGCCACGCACGGAAAAAGCAACGGAAAAAGCAACGCGACAGCATCCGCCGTGATTAAGGTTATACTATCCTACCCGGCTAGGCGCGGTACAGGGACGGTACAGTTGTGCTCGTCGACGGTCGTCTGCATGCAGCGGCCACCCGTGGACGGCCAGCAGACGCCTGATCAGGGCCTCGGAGTGCTGCAGTGTGCTCGCCAGGCCTGCCCACGGCGGCCGATGCCAGCCAGTGCGCAGTCCCGAGGCTTGGTAGGGTGGTAGAGCCTGGCTGGAGACGGCCAGCGCGACCCGCTCGCGGCAGTGGAAGAGGTTCCGCGCAGACGGGCGCCCGTTTGGGCACAGCGAATTGTGAAACTGCAGAGCTGGTTCCAAGACGGACGGCGGTGGGGCCTCCCTCCGCCGTGCGCCCATAGTCCAGTATTGTATCGCGGCGGCTGGGACAGGGCGCATGTATGTATCTGATCTTGCATGCAGACAGAGATTCCAGATGCAGCAGACGCAGCGGCACCCAGCGCTCGACGGCAGCCAGTGCCCGTGCTGGGGTGGTGCCGCCTGCAGCTGCAAGCAAACGGGCCGGCCTGGCCGAAGGGAGGAAGGCCGACGCACTTGCATGGCTCTCCACGAACGGCAGGCCGTGATTCACCTGCGCAAGCCGCCGTCCGGGAGGGAGGGAGAGCGGACGCGGGAGAGAGAGAGCGAGAGAGCGAGAGAGCGAGAGCGCGAGAAGTGCAGCGCAGCGCAGCGCAGAGGGCTGGCTCCTCGCACGACGACGGCAGCACCTGGACAGAGCCAGAGCCAGAGCCAGAGCCAGAGCCAGAGCCAGAGCCAGCGCCAGCGCCAGAGACAGAGCCACAGCCAGAGCCAGAGCCACAGACGGAGGCGGAGAGAAGAGAGACAGAGACAGCCAGGCCGTCCGTGGCCCGACGTGCAGACGCTCGCGAGCCTCCCGGCCGGTTGTTGGTGTTGTTGCTACCTCCAGGGCTAGCAGCAGTAGGGCCTTGGGGCGCGCCCAACCAGGCGCAAGGCCTCTCGTCAGTCAAATGCCACGCCTGCGCCTGTCCGCACTCCGCAGACCGTCGCCCGCGACAGCGTCCAGCGTTGCTTCTCTCCTCCACGCCCTGTCCAGTCCCGTCCGTCCAGTCCAGCACCAGTCCACCACGCTCCTCCCACCCCCCGCGCCTGCACCTGCACCTGCACCCGCACCCGTACCCCACGCCGGCGCTCAGGTCCCGCCGTCTTCACGTGGGCACACGAGCCACCGGCCTGACCCAGACTCTGGCATCCTCCTGCGCCGCTGCCAGCTGCCACCGTCCCGATTCCAGCATCCTCCCCGTCCGCACCGCCGCTGCACACCTGCTGCCCAGCAACCCCAGCGCCACCCTTGAGCGCCCCAGCCCACCTCGTGTGCTCCTGGCCGTCGCCCTCGTCGCTGTCGTCGCCGTCGTGCTTGTCGTCACTGTCTCTGGCCCACGCCGCCGCTCGAGTCCCCGCCGTCTGCCCTGGCCCAACGCGCGACCTCGCTGTGCTACCCTGTGCGCCGCCCTCCCTGCCCCCTCGAGTCTTGCGAGCGACACGCCCACCCGCTGCTTCGCCCAAGACACGTTTTGGCTCTGCCGCCTAGCCTTCCGTGCCTCGCCCCCCGGCCCCGATCCTGCCAGCCAGCGTAAGCTGAGCGCTGCTCAGCTGCTCGCCGCTCTCCACGCCATCGCTCCGACCTCCCACCTCACTCACCCGCCAGCCCAGTCCCGAGCCACGCCGGCACCATGGCGGGGAAGATGACTCTGTACAAGCTGGTCGTGCTGGGCGACGGCGGCGTCGGCAAGACCGCTCTGACCATCCAGGTAAGTGCAGCACCAGCCCTTGGCTGCCCACGGCTAACTGTCCATCGCAGCTCTGTCTCAACCACTTCGTCGAAACATATGACCCGACCATCGAGGATTCGTACCGCAAGCAGGTGCAGATCGACGGCCAGTCGTGCATGCTCGAGGTGCTGGACACGGCTGGCCAGGAGGAGTATATTGCCCTGCGTGATCAGTGGATACGTGACGGCGAGGGTTTTGTGCTGGTCTACAGTATTTCGTCGCGCTCGTCTTTTGCCCGCATCCAGCGCTTTCACAATCAGATCCAACGCGTCAAGGAATCATCGTTGTCAGGCTCGCCTACCTACCCGGGCTCACCCCTGACCACCTCATCGCTGGGCACCTCCTTTGGTAGCGCGCCCGTCATGCTCGTGGGCAACAAATGCGACCGTGTGACGGAGCGTGAGGTGTCGACGCAGGAGGGTAGCGCCCTGGCCAAGGAGCTGGGCTGCGAGTTCGTCGAGGCGTCTGCCAAGAATTGTGTCAACGTCGAAAAGGCATTCTACGAGGTGGTGCGCCAGCTGCGCAAGCAACGACATCAGGGCTCTGCCCGTGATCCCAAGCCCGCTCGGCCCGGCCCCATTCGTACCGCCAATGGCGACAAGACTCGCAGGGCACGCCCTGGTCCTCGCGGCTCCAAGGGGCCCAAATGTGTCATCCTTTGATTCAATCAGCCCTGACGTGTCAGGCTTGTTGTGTTTCTTGGAGTTTACGGCCTGATCCTTTGACGGCGCCGGGCTGTCTGCGCATGTCTTGAGCGTTCCTCGACTACTCGTTCCCCCTTTACATTAACGAATTACGACGCAGCTTCCGTCAACCCTTCCCCTTACGAGCCCTTCCGCGTCCATCACTACAAACTGATAGAATCCCAGTCACAGGCGTCGGCATGGGAGCGGCGTTTTCGCTTTGAAACAATGGAAGCATTTGGTCTCTCAGGGGCCGCGGAGTTTTGGAGTACATTGGGAAGCATCACAGCTGACGGTTTGGTGAGGATGCGGCTGTAAGTATCTTTCCTCTGTCAGCGCGCACATAGCCGGCTCTCATACTGCCCGACACATAGCAGATGGTGTGTCCACGCCACTGGAATGTTTGCGAAATAAAAGTGGGTTTGTTAGAGCTATTCAATTTTCCCAAAATTAGGATCCTTAGCTTATTGGCAAGGACGTCTATTTGATATTATCTAGATTTTACTATAATACTATTTATAGTTAGACTACTAGTATAATATAGTTTATTATAGTAATATATCTTACTAAGTATTTTAGTATATTTATTTCTTATTTAACGTGGTTCACCAACGAGTGACCCACACCAGTGAGCGCGCCACCTTTGCCAAGACCCCACCATCACCAACAATACCATCATAATACAACCACCTACCATGTCTTCTAAGCCATCTAATAAAGCTCGGTTACTTATTGCTATTAGAGCTATCGAACAAGACCCAAATCTTACAGAGCGAGCAGCAGCAGGGCTGTATAACGTTAATCGCAGAACGCTCAATCGAAGACGCAACGGAACGACTGCACGACGCGATAACCCACCTAAATCAAAGAATTTTACTCTCCTCGAGGAGCAGGCGCTTGTTGATCGTATAATCGAGCTGGACACGCGTGGATTCCCTCCTACGAAGCTTATAATCCGCACAATGGCCAATTCACTACGTTTACAGAGAGGAAAGCCACCTGTTAGCATCAACTAGACAGACAGGTTTATTAAGCGCAGACGTGAAGTTAAAACGCGTTAGTCTTGGTTATACGACAACTAGAGGGCACAACAGGAAGATCCTAAAGTTATAAACGCGTAGTTTAAGCTTATAGAGGGCATCAAAGTTAAGTACAGCATTATAGATAAGGACACCTACAACTTTAATAAATCAGGCTTCCTAATAGGGGTTATAGGGTCTTAACTTGTAGTCACAGCATTAGAGAGGCGTGCGAAACCCAAATTGATACAGCCAGGCGACCGCCAGTGGATTACGGTGATCCAGGGTATCTGCGCTGCTAGATGGGCAATCCCTCCCTTCATTATCTACGCCGGCAAGCGTCACATCTCCACCTGGTACGAAGACGCGTCAATTCCTGGCGATTAGGTAATCGCTGTTAGCAAGAACAGCTAGACAAACAACAAGCTCGGTATCGCGTGGTTAAAACACTTTAACGCGCATACAAAGGGACGCGCTAAAGGAACCTATCAGCTACTAGTTATTAACAGCTATAAGAGCTATAACTTAATTAAGTTCCAGGATTACTATAAGGAACATAAGATTATTACTCTCTATATGCTGCTATATTTGTCATATCTGCTGTAGCCATTAGATATAAACTGTTTCTCCCCGCTAAAGAAGGTATATAGTGCTAAGATCTTAGGCTTAATGTATTAGCTGATAACCTATATTACAAAGATCGAGTTCCTCCCAGCCTTTAAAATCACGTTTTTAAAGGTTTTCTCTGCAGAGACAATTAAGGGTAGTTTTTGCGGTGCTGGACTAGTCCTATTAAATCCAGAGGAGGTGTTGCAGCACCTTAACATCCGCATCCGTACACCTAGTCTGCCCATTAAAGAGCCTACCACCTAGGAGTCTAAAACACTAAGTAACCTACGCGAATTTAAGGCGCAATCAACACTAGTTCGTAAGAGAATTAGAGATCACTTCAATTTATCACTAACTTCAACTATGCAGGTGTTTAAGAAGCTTAAAAAAGGCGCTCTAAGTGCAATGCATAGTCAGGCACTAGTGTTAGATAAAATTACAGGCCTTTGCAAGACAATTAAGGAGACTACAAGGCGAAAATCGCGTAAAAGGAGGTATATCCAGCATTAGAGATCACTTACAGTAGCAGAGGGATCTTAGCTAGCCACTCCTAAGGACGCTGGTGGACAGAAGAAGGGTAAACAGTCGTTAGGTACTAGTCGCGCTGCAACAGGGCCATTAACTTAACGGCGTTGTAGCATCTGTAGGCAACCTGGACACAATGCGCAAACCTGCTAGGGAGTTAAAGAGGAAGAATCTGAATCAGATGCATTAACTTAGTATATATTTTTAAGTAGTGTTGCGACGCAGTCTGATAATGAATAAAATGGTTTGGTGGGGTCTTGGCAAAGGTGGTGCGCTTACTAGTGTGGGTTACTTGCTAGTGAACCACGTTATAGTATATTAACGCTTTTTTTATTTTCTTTTTTTATAATCTTTTTAATTACTAAGCAGAGGGCTCTGCTTTTTTTATTATATTATTTGAGATAAAAGACTTTATTATTCTACTCCTAGGTATATAGTTTAATAATACACATAGTATATTAAATTAATTTATCTAAGGAAAAAAAATAAAGAGCTTTATTTAAAATAATATAGTAATATATTAGACTACTAAGTGTAATAGTCTATACTAGCCTTTCTACTAAGCACGCCCTATTACCTTTTCTTTACACTCTATTTTTCTTTATCTACGCCTTTTACTTTTCTAAAAGCGCCTTTTCTAGTTAGTATTAGTGTAGTAGTTAGTATAGACTTATACTCTATACTACCCTCTATATAAAAAAGAGCCTCTTCTAGTCTTAACTAAGACCCATAGGTACTTTATAGTTAGATTACATAATAAAATTTTTTAATTTTAAAAATAATATAGTTATGGGAAATTACAATCTCTTTTTATTAATACAATCTTAAAACGCTTTTCTATATTAATAATAGTAGAGGGAATAACTACTATTATTGTAATATTTTTATTAGAAACCTTCTTAGTCGTAAAAAAAAGTATAGGTAATTACTACCTATAGCTAGTTTAGTAGATTTTAAATATTATTTAACTACTTAGTACTTTTCTTATTATACTCTCTTAGCTCCTAAAAGAACCTAATATTATTTATAGTATGGTTCTTTTTTGCGACTAAGAGAATTTCTAATAAAAATATTATAATAATAGTAATTATTCCTTCTACTATTATTAATATAGAAAAGCGTTTTAAGGTAGTATTAATAAAAAGAAGTTAGCGCGTTATAAGCGAGCTAAGTAAGCTTAGTAGGTTTGGCGCGTATTTATAGTATTAAGTAGTCTTATTAGATCTTTTTTCTACTATATAATATATTTTAGATTTGCCTCAGTTTATTAAGTAGTCTTTATATATATTATTAATATATATATAACCTAAGCTAATAAATAGTAATATAAACTATATATATATATATATTATAGTAATCTAGTATAAGTAACTTAACTAAAAGCTTATTACTATTAGCTATCTTAAGCTTTAGTTTGTTTTAGTAATAATTATAAACTTAATAATTAAGTTTTAGAAATATATAAAGGGGTCTATAGTAAATTAGGCATATTTAAGATTAAATTTTACTTTATAGCATAGTTGTATTTTTATTTTATTTAATTTAGTTATAGTTATTAGTTATAGTAGTGTGTAAAATAGTAGTAGAATTAGGCTTTTTTTATATAGGTAATAAGTACTCTAATCTTATTACTATCTATATAAATAAGATAAGTTATTGCTTAATAATAGTTCTAAACTATAGTTAAGTTAATTCTATCTATATATATAATAGCCTTATAGGGTGCTATATAATAAGTGTAATATTAACTTAGTTATATATATTTATATAGTATTTATCTTATATAGCTAGTATATAGAAAAATAAGTTAGAGCTATATTTTCTTTATACTATAGTATAGTTATAGAATATAGCTTTATTTAAAAAAAAGAGTTTATTAGGTTCCTTTTTTATTTACTATCTTAAAATAGTATTAATTTACCTAGCTTTTTTAACTATTTTAGCTATTTCTAATAAGTTAGTCTAATAAGCCTATATTCTATTTGTAAGGACTGAACAATTCCTTACAGGGCTAACCTATCGGGGACAGCTAGAATAGTTGAAAGAGCTAGTTGAATTGATACTATTCTAAGACAGTGGATAAGAAAGGGACCTGGGGGGCCCTTTCTTATATAGAGGGCGGCGTGGGGCACGAGCCCACGCTAACTACCACGCTAACACTAACTAGGAAAGGCGCCTTTTAGGAAGGTAAAAGGCGCAGATAGGGGAAATAGGGTGTGAAGGAAAGGTGATGGGGAGTGCTTGGCAGGGAGGCCAGCAGTTACCGTTACATAACCCCCCTTTTAAGGTCCGAAAATAGGAAGGAAAGTACGTGAAAATAGGGTGTTTTGGCGGATTTTCAACGTAACCAGCACTATTTTAGGGCCGAAGAGGGTTGCAATAGGGGCAACAGGCCCCTACAGTTCGAACGGTGGCCTTTGTGTCCAATTTGGTTGCCATATAGTGGAGATATTAAGGAAAGTAGTTAGAGGTGAATTGGTGGATTTGGAATTGGTTAGAAACCACCTCTCAGCGTTCGGCGTTTTGCCGACAGAGCGCATCCTCAGCTCCGACGCCATACAAAAACGCGGTCAGCCAAAATTTTCCGGTCGGTTCGTTGCGCGCGGGCGCAATCGTGTCGCATGACGTTCCCCAGTACCATAGGAGAGCGTTTTGAAAAACGTGTTGACCCGATGCGGTTTTCAATTAGGGCAGGGCAGCTCCAAAGCCATAGGTGCTGCCGGCGATAGTGGGGAGTCGGGGGGTGGAGGGTCTGTCGGGGGGTGAGGGTTTGTCCGGGTTTGAGGGTACCGAAAAGCCATAGGTATCCGGCGACGCGCGCGAGCCTAAGGGCGTGCAGGTGTTGAAAAGCGACAGGCACCTAGCTAAGCACGCCTGATGCGGCGCTTTGACCCTGTCTTTGCGGGGACATTGTCTTTGGGGATAGGCTCTAGGAAGGTGTCTTGGAGGGCAGCGTCCAGCCAAATGGGCAACCGTTTGGGTGGACCGGCTCGTTTGGGGTACTCTTGATGGTAAGCTTCGATCAGCAGGGGAGAGTTGACGAAGTTGTCGGCAGGGTAGTAGGTCGGGTTGGGGTCATGCCCCTCCCACGCTGCCCGGTACTTCAGTGTTCCGCGGTCTACTTTGCTGTCAAGGATACGAGAAACCGGCCACTTGGGGACTCCGTCCACCTCAATAGGTGGTTCTAGAGGTTGCAATTGACCTGGTAAGGGATCATTTGGATCCCTTTGAAGCCTGTTGGCGTGAAACACTGGGTGAACTCTTATATATTGTAGGAGTTTGAGTACAAAGGAGTGGCCTTGCTTGCCCACAATCGGGTATGGTCCTTTCATTTGATGATCTAACTTGACTGACGGGCGTTCGGTAATGAATCCCTTTGGGGTGACAAAGACCTGGTCCCTGACGTCGAAGTCAACGGCTCGTCTGCGTTTGTTGGCCTGCTCCGATTGCATTTCCTGGGCAGTAGACATGTTGGCGCGGGCGGTGTCACGGACGAATTCGCAGGCTTTGGCGCGGGCCTTAACCCACGCCTTAGCCTTTTCTGAAGTGACGTCGTCCAGAGATTCGGTGACTGGTTGGGTACGCTCGCGCCAGTCCCAGTGAAAGTACGGCTGATGCCCGAACTCAATCTCGAAAGGCGAAACTCCGGTGCTGTCGTGGGGCAGTATCGCTTGGGCCCAGTCCATGCTGGGCAGCAAATTAGACCAGTTGTCTTGATAAAAGTTAATAAACGGACGCAGACGCTGGTTGAGGTACCAATTTATAATCTTAGTTTGGCCATCAGTCTGCAGATGCCGCGCTATAGAGAGAAGTTGCGTGATACCTATAAGCTGGCATAAAGCAGCCAAGAAGGCGGAAATAAACTGGGGGCCGCAATTAGAGACGATTAAGCAAGGGGGGCCAAAGACTCTAAATATGTACTAATAGTAGAGATTAGCGGCTTGTTTAGCGGTGACCGTCTTGCAGTAGGGCATAGCAAAGGCGCGCTTAGACAAACAGCAACAAGATACCATCACGTTGTTGTACCCTTTCTTATCTTTAGGAAATGATTTGAAATTGATTGAGATATCCTGCTAGACATTTTTAGGGATAGGAAGCGGGTGTAACAAGCCTGGCTTTCTATCTAGTGAGGGCTTACTCCACCGGCAGTCTTTGCAATTGGAGATGTACCTATTAACGTCAGCGTTTATTCCCTTCCAGTGATACAACTGGCGTAACAGCTAGAGAGTTTTTCGTGGACCTAGATAGGCAGTGACCTGACAAGCATGCACCGCTTAAATTAGATGCGTCTGGAGAAATTCTACAGAGGGAACTACTAGGCGGTCTTTGTAGAGAAGCAATCTAGAAGGGGTAAGGGCGAAACCTAGTGATCCTGTACGGGCCTCTTCTCTAAGCGATTCAAGCACCTTGTGTGTCCAATTAGCATGCAGCAGGCGATCAATAAGCATGTGAGGATGGGCTCCTTTGGGGCTCATATCGACTTTTCCTTCCTCCTGGTCTGCGATTGTGACAGCTACTAGGGCTGCTTCGGCGGTATCTGGTGGGTGTGGGAGAAAAAACTGGGTTCGAGCCTCTCAATCCTTTTCCTTCTGCGACTTTAGCTCGTCCTGTTTCCTAGATAACGCATCGGCTACAACATTTGCGGTGCCTGGTCGGTACGTGATTCAACAATGGTACTCGGACAGCTTCTCAGACCAACAGGCTTGCTGTGGAGAGAGCTCACGCTTGGTGCTAAAGTATTCAAGGGCTTAATAATCAGTAATAATATCAAAGGGCTCGGCGGTTTAGAGACCAATCAGCTACGCTCTCTATTCCAAAAGGCCCTGCATAACTGCTAACATCTCTTTGTCGTGAATGTCGTAATTTAACTCAGCGGGCTTTAGTGATTTCGAATACCATGCAACTGGGCGCCATGTGCCGTCCGATTGCAGTTGACTAAGAGAGCCCGTATTGACGCCGTTACTAGAGTCGGTTTCTATGCGGGTGATCCGAAATGGGGAGTACTAGGAGACTAGGACGTCGCTGGCGACGAGTTGCTTTGCGGCCTCGAAAGCGGCGCGCTCCTGTTCTCTGAAAGTGTGGAAGGCACTGTTTTTTAGTAGTTTAGTTAGGGGGCGAACGACCTAACCGTAGTAAGGAAGGAAAGAGCGGTAGTAGTTGCAGAAGCCTAAAAAGCTCTGCAATGCCTTAAGTGTTGTAGGCTCTTTCTATTCCCAAACCGCAGCAGTCTTCGCGGGGTCCTTATGGATTCCTTCAGTGCTAATAATGTATCCCAAGAACTTAGTTTCCGTTACGGCGAATTTGCATTTCTTAAGATTAGCTTAGAGACCAGCGTCCCTTAAGCGAAGTAGGACCTTGCGAACATGTTCTTCGTGTTCTAGGGGATCGTCAGAAAAGATGAGGATGTCGTCGATGTATGCCGTACAGAAGTCGTCTAGATAATTGCCCAGGACGCTGTTAATAAACCGTTGAAAGGTGGCAGGACTGTTGCAGAGACCGAAGGGTAAGACCCTGTACTTGTAATTTCCATACCAGGTTCGAAAAGTAGTCAGCGCTTCAGTCTCTAGGGTGAGCCGGATTTGGTAGAATGCTTGGCGAATGTTGAGCTTGGTGAAGAGTCTCGCTCTAGAGAGGCGCATAAGTGTCTCCTTAATAAGTGGGATCGCTGTAACGTCTTTTTTAGTAATAGTATTAAGCCGGCGGTAATTAACGCAAAAGCGCCAACCTCCGCCTGGTTTTTTGGCAAATAACACCGGCGAAGCGAAGCTGGCGTCACTAGGGACGATAAACCCGCGCTCAATGTGGTCGTCGATGTAGGCTTTGAGGAGTTTGAGGTGTTCTAAGGACATGCTGTATAAAGGCGAGGTGGTAAGCGTGGACGGGTCTTTAGTGAGGTCGACATTGTGATCGACGCCCTTTTGGTAAGGCGGGAGGGCGTTGGAATCTGCTTTTGAAAAATGGGCGGGCTCCGCTCTGGCGTATCCGGGCTAGGGAAGCGCTTGTTCCATCTCGGCGAGCAGGTTGACTTGGGATTTGTTTTCCGGACCGCGCCTCTCGCTCTCGCGGTCCTCTATGAGTTTGGCCAGCTCGTAGGGGCTGGTACAACCGATGATCGCGTTGGACTTGTGGCCGCTGTTCAAAGCGAAGGCTGCGGCGCTCACTGTGTTGACGTCAAAGCCGGCAGCGTACAATTGTTCCCGTGTTGGCGCCTGAATGAGTTCTGGGAGGTTGGCCGGATCCCATGGGTCTAGTGGGTCTGCTGAACGCAATTCATTGTTCATCTTCCGCAAGTTCTCCTGCCGCGTTAGTGATTCGGTGGGGCGGAAGGGAGTCATCCTAGGTCGTTTTGGCCGGGGTGGGTCGAATTGAATAGTTAATTCCTGCAAGAGCTGTCTGATCTTTGGATCAGCTTCTCTGGTAGGATCACAGTCTCCAGGTCTAGGGCTAGGGGTGATACCCGGATCCTGCCGCACAATTCCTGGGGGCTGGTCTTGCTGGTGGCTTCCTTGGGTAGCGGGGACGGGGTGACCAACAGGCGACTCGTCGTCTGATGGCTCGTCGTCCGAGGAAGACAGCTCGACAGCCTCTACGCTACCATTTCCATCGAAGTCGTCCTCACAGCTCGGTTTCCGGTAAGCCTGTGAGTATGTGCCGATGAACGAGATGGTGGGGCTGGGAAGCTGAACAGAGATTTCCTTGGAGATACTCTGGTCAGCTTTTAATAAGCGAGTTGTTTGGCAGGTATGGTCCTGCTTTTTGAGTAGACTATCCCGTCGAGTGGCGTTGTCCTGGTGGGAGGGGTCGGGTGGTGGAGAAGTCCGCGGTAGGACGAGGTTGCCGGCAAAGGTTAGATTCTTGTCATCTTTCTAACAAAGGCGGCGGTCCCGAGCGTCAACCAGGTAGTTGGCCTGCTTAAAAAATTTTCTACCAACGATAAGATTGTGGTCCCCTATTTTACAGAAAATGAACTATGTGGTGATGCTGCGTCCGTTAATGTTGAGCTGGGCTGTGAAACAGGTGTCCACTTTCGCGCTTCTCTTTCTGCGGGGGGATCGGTGTCTTCAGGCGGAGTAGTTTGGCTTTGAGCTGTTTTCGGACAGCCTTTATATACCTTAAAGCGACGAGGTTGTAAGCGCTAGCACCGGTGTCCATTAAGGCTCGCAACCTGAGAGCCAACCCTTGGAATACGATTTGCACTGGCATGACCAGCTGAGGGCCTCCGAACAGCTTGGGAACTCTCAGTGTCTTGCCGCCCGCGGGCAGCGATATCGGTTTGGCATCTGTGTTTCGTGATTGGAATTGCGGTTTGTCCAGATCGATTGGTTCGGTGGCTCCTATATAAGCTACTAGGTCGGAATGGTCTAGTAGCGCGCATTTAAAGCCTCGTCGTCTAACAAATCACCTGCCTCCAAATCGGAGTAGTACAGTCAACTCTCGTTATAACGATTAATCCGTGCACAGCAAATTCTATCGTTATATCGAAATATCGTTTAATCGATGATTATTAAGCTAGTCTTGGCGGACTTGCAGCCACTCCGAAATTGTTGACTGCCTCATACTTCTGATTGACTGAGCTTTCAACGACCTCTCTAGCCGCTTCATATAGGATATATCCTCATACTTTGCAGTCTCCTGATACTCCTGATAGCAGAGTAGAACCTGTACAGCCTGAAGAGCCTCTGCAACGCTTGGAGCAGGAGGAGGTAGCACCTCCTCCTCTTCCTCTAATCCTTGAACAAGCCCTAGCTGAGCAACTACGATATCCTGTAGGGATGTATCCTCCTCTTCCTCCTCTAAATCCTCATCTACTGGATTGAGAAAGTTCTCTATAGCCATAGGATCCTGGATCTGGCCAGCCTGGGCAGCAGCCTGATATAGACTCTCTATTGGCTCCTCTCTATCAAGTCCAGAGCTAGGATCTAGCCACCTCTTCGGGATGCACGTGCTCTTGATGTAGCAGTGTAGGATAGTAGTATCCTTAATATCAAGCAGCCATAATTCAGCTATCCAGTGGAGCGTATAGAGAATCGTCATGAATTTGAATGGATCAAGGCCAAAGTTAGTGTTTAACCGTAAACGCTAGCCACTGCCTCCAGTAGTAGGTCTTGAAGTTCTAGATAATACCCTAATCAAGAGGCTGATACATGCTTGTTGAGTTCTTTGGTAAGAGCTAGATCGCGATATTGGACAGAGGCGGCGATTGTTGAAGGCCAGAAAGATGGGCCAAGTAGTTGTCCATAAGAAGAACAACCTTCCTTAAGCCAATATAGCTATAGAATGCAGCAAGCCACTCAGCCATAATAGATGTGTTTACCCAGCCCTTCTTAGAGGCCCCCCAGACACAGCCAATAGCTAATATATTAACTCCTCGCAAAGCTCGAGGCTGTTTTGACTTTCCTATCACCCATGGTGCTACGCGCTCAGTACCAGTAGCGTTGCAGCAGAGCATGATAGATACCCTAGCTTTATCTTTCTTAACACCAGGCATTGAGGCAGTAGCTAGCCCTCTTGATATTGCCCACCTCCAGTATAGCCCAGTCTCGTCCATGTTGAATATATCGCTGTCTGGGTATCGGATGCAGATGTTCTGTACATCTACCATCTCGGCTGCTGTTTGCGTTGGTACAGAGCTCTGCTCGCCGTGCTGTGTAACCTCTGCTATCCTATATCGCTGCTTGAATTTTGATACCCAGCCAGACGAGAACTCAGGAATAGCCTGGCCCTGGTAGGCTGGAATCTGACGCCAGATCTCTCGAGCTTTCTCAGCAAGTATATCGCCTGATACTAGTCCCCTCGCACTTGTATTCCCTGCTGCCACTCATACAGGATAGACTCAAGCAGAGGCCAGGCAGCCGCTCGTGAGCGGTAGGCTGTATCGGATATGGATGTACCGGAGGCGGAGGCAGGTAGGGCGTCGAGGTGTCGAAAGCGATCGTCGAGAGACTCAGATACAGTTGATTGGGAGAGCTTTCTGCCAAATTCAGCTTCAAACCATGCGATGATAGCTTTCTGTCGTGGCTGTGGTTGCTGAGAGAAGGCCCAGGCGCGGAGAGCCTTCCTCTCATGATTGGATATCCCCTTGCGGCCCATAGCTTCTATAACGATACTTGGCGCTGAAGTGGTATTAGATATTGAATATCGGATACAGGGGTAGATTGTGTGGAGTTGAATCCGTGCAAGCGAAAAATATCGCTATATCGAGGATATCGCTAAAACGGACATCGTTATAACGAGAGTTGACTGTAGGCGATACCAAGTTCGGTTAAATTAAGATTGTCTACTGCTTGTACATTCGCTTGTGTAGCTGTCTTCTTAAAACGGTCGCAGCGGCTTAAGTGTTTGTTCTCTATCTTACCACATTAAAAACAGGCGTTGTGCTGAATGCACCACGTCTTGTTGTGACTGTGGAGGGGCGAGAAGGGAACAGCGGGTCCGGAGCGGGGCGTTGGTTGTTCAGCTGCCGTGTACGAGGGCTTTGATCCAGAGGGTGATGCCTTGTAAGGGGTCCTTGTACGCGCCTGAAACGGGTTTGTCGTGTTGTTGTCGCGGAGAGTACGGCTGGCGGCGGTTATCTGGCGTTTAATCGCTGGGTAGTCAACGTTAGAGTCTTCCATCTCTTTCTAAAGTATCAACTTAAGACTCCTGGTCAACTTAAGTTGTAATTCGTCCTTCTAGGTTTTTGCGTCTAGTCTACCTTTCCTAGCTAGGCTCTTAAAAGCCTGTAGGAATGTCTGGGCGTCTATTCTATTAGAGAGGAAGAGCTTGTGAAACTTCTTGCGTGCCCGCTGGGGAGCGAAGGGGTCGTAGTAAGTCTCTTCTAGAAATTTAAAGAGTGCTTCAGGTCCACAGTCTTCTTAGAGGGCCTAATTCGTTCGACGCTAATTTCGCGCTGCCTCTTAAGGCGCGCCTCCAAGGCGGCTAAGAATGGCTTCTACTTGGTTGTCTTGATCATCCTTGTTGTTGTCGCCTTAGTAATAGTCTGCGTTTACGCGGATCTTGTTGCGCATATCCTCTAGCCAATCTTTAATGCTAGGGCTAGGTTGACCTTTTCTGTAGTACTTGTCAACGTCGGGTAGCTTTGCGGAGCGTCCTGGCTTAGACACACTAGAGGGGGCGGCGGAAGCGTGTCTGCCCTAGGGCACGTCCATCTAGGCGCCGTTAGCGAGCTTAGTTTGCACATATCTAGGGACTAGGGAGTAGCGAAGGGTGTCCTCCTGTTGTGGAGTGGGCACCGCGAGCTGGGGCGGATTTCGCGGTGCACGTTGGGGCGCGGCTGGGCGGGATGAGCTCCGCTCGGCCGCCTGAGGGCGGGGCGTTCCTGGGCTGGGGGGTTTTAAGGGGACTTTAGTGCGGTGTTTTGGACTATAACGATCTTTGACAGAGGGGAGAACTTTCTTGGGGCTGAATAAGTCTTGTCTAATAGCTGCCTAATCGGCAACATTGGACTGTGAGTTGGAATCTTCCAAGACTGCGTACACTAGGTAGTGAGGTGTTGTTACCTTAAGTATAGTATAAGCTTGTTTAAACATATCAGCGTGCTCGCACAAGGCCCGAACGAGGACCTCCCATTTAGGGTCTTCTTTAGACTTTGTAACAGCCCTAGTCACTAAATCTGGTGCTATCTCTAAAAACAGACCTTGAGAAAAGCGATATCGAGCCCAAAGCTGACAGGTAGCCAGTAACTGTTTCATTTCCAAACCGTGCTGGATCAATTAGTCTAGCTCGAATTTTCCCGTAAACGCGTTATACTTGCCGGTAGCTTTAAGTTCAGCTTCGCCTTGGTGCGCAAGCCACTCAAGCTCTGCTGTCGCAAATTCGTCAGTTAGCTAGTCCGCTTAGAGTGTAGCAACGTAGTGCTCGTGCTGTGAGTTGTAAAGAATTCCTTTAGAGTAGACCTTTTCTAGTAATTTAATAATGCTCTTTTTCTTTGTAGGGCTAGGGTTAAGTAGGGAAATCTTCTTAAGGCAAATATCGTGTAGACTATTATTAGCGGGGTATAGGCGAACGTCCACCTCTGTATCTTCGATCCTGGAGCTGTCTGGGGGTACAGAGGACGCAGGGAACGTTCTAGGAGTCTCTTGGATTGAAGGGCGGCGGTTAGCTATAGTGTGGGTAGTAGTGGGGTGGTTGTTGTTTGTTGATTGTTTGTTGATTGTTTGTTGATTGTTTGTTTGTTCTCAGAACGTTGGGACTTTTTAAAGCGGCCTCTCTCAATAGACCTCAGGGCAGTGAAACACAAACTCCCTGGCGCTGGGGATCCTTCCTAGCGACTAACAAACTTCCTACCCTCGTGCGACAAGCAGAGGCGGGACTCAGAAGCGGCCTCTCTTAATAGACCTCAGGGCAGTGAAACACAAACTCCCTAGCGCTGGGGATCCTTCCTAGTGACTAACAAACTTCCTACCCTTGTGCGACAAGCAGAGGCGGGACTCAGAAGCGGCCTCTCTTAATAGACCTTAGGGCAGTGAAACACAAACTCCCTGGCGCTGGGGATCCTTCCCAGTGACTAACAAACTAATACACCCTTACCTACTCGCAGCGGGCAGAGGAGTCGTATTAGCGGTCTCGCAGACCTTAGGCAACCGCCTAGCACAACTAGTGACTAACAAGGTAAAACTTCCACTAATTCGACCGCCCGCGGGCAGCGTCTTAAGGAGGAGTAGATATTATGTCGCCGTCCACGCCAATAAAATGGTTGGTCTTAGAATAATGTAAGGACTGAACAATTCCTTACAGGGCTAACCTATCGGGGACAGCTAGAATAGTTGAAAGAGCTAGTTGAATTGATACTATTCTAAGACAGTGGATAAGAAAGGGACCTGGGGGGCCCTTTCTTATATAGAGGGCGGCGTGGGGCACGAGCCCACGCTAACTACCACGCTAACACTAACTAGGAAAGGCGCCTTTTAGGAAGGTAAAAGGCGCAGATAGGGGAAATAGGGTGTGAAGGAAAGGTGATGGGGAGTGCTTGGCAGGGAGGCCAGCAGTTACCGTTACACTATTCTTATATTATTCTAAAACTAACTATTCTTATTTAGCTATAGACAGTAATATAATATCTACTCCTCTCTTAAAATACTATCTATAGGTAGTTAAATTAGAAGAAGTTTTAGCTTACTAGATTAGACTAGAAGTTTTAAATAGTTATTACACTATACTAAAATAGATTAGGCTATTACTTACTAAGTTAGGCTAGAGGTTTATTAGTTACTTTAGTACTAGATAGTTACTATACTACACTAAGCTTACTAGGTTAGGCTAATTTTTTTAGGTAGTTATTATATTACGCTAAGGTAGATTAGGCTATTACTTATTAGGTTAGGCTAGAAGTTTATTAGTTACTTTAGTGCTAGGCAGTATTATTATACTACGCTAAGGTAGGTAAGGCTATTACTTACTAGACTAGGCTAAGAGTTTATTAGTTACTTTAGTGTTAGGCAGTACTATTATTCTATACTAAGATTTACTTAAAGAGGTCGCTTACCTAGTTAGGCAGGAAGTTCCTAAAAATATAAATAATAATTAATAAATAATAACTAACTACGCTACACTCTACAAAGCTAACTTACCTAATAACTACCTTTTAGTGCTATTATAGTAAAGGTATAAGGTATAAAGCTAAGAAAATTAAAGCTAAGCTATAAAGATAGTATAGAGGTTAAAGTTTAATATATTTTATTTTTTTACTTTATTTTTTACCTAATTTTTTTTAGCTTAGATTATATACTAGCTTATATACTATATAAAACCTACTACCTTTAGTCTATTTACTATACTCTCTTTACTACTTCTACTTTACTCTACTTTTACTACTATCTATACTATAGTAAGCTATTGCCTTTTAATTTAAGAGACTCTTAGAATGTTCCCTATATTCTTTATACTTTTAGATAGTTCTAGAATTAATAATATAAAGGTAAATATTTACATATACCTTACTAATAATAGTCTATATAGTATTTGCCTTAATAAGATTCCTCTATTTAACTTTACTAGTAAGGTATTATTACTCTAGTATAGAAAGTAGCTAATAGCTACTTTCTAGATAACTAGTTACTTTGCTTCTAGCCTTATAAAAAAAGTATTATTAAACTACTAAAAAAGGTCTACTCTAAAGAAATTCTTTATAATATATAGTATAAGTACGATATTACTATACTTAAAGTAAACTAGCTAACTAATAACTTTATAATAGCAGATCTTAAGTAGCTTATATACTAAGGCAAAGCTAAACTTAAAACTACTAGTAAGTATAATATATTTATGGGTTTTTTTTTGCGACTAAGAGGGTTTCTAATAAAAATATTACAATAATAGTAGTTATCCCTCCTACTATTATTAACACAGAATCGCGTTTTAATATAGTATTAATAAAAAGGGGTTACTACGTTATAAGCGAGCTATTACTATACTATAGTTTAGAGTAGAGAAAATATAAGACAGTACTAGTTTTATAATAATACTATAACTATTATTTTTCTTTACTATTAACTTTAAAGATTACTAGAAGTAATAGCTATATTAGTAGATTTATACTACTTATAAGATATATACTAGAAACTTATATATTATAAGTATACTAATACTCTATCTCTATATTAAAATTAATCTTAATAAGAAATTTACTATTATTTTATTTTCTACTATCTTTCTAGACTGTAGTACTAATACTAATACTACTATTAACGCCGCCTAAAAGTACACTCTAATAATTTATTTACTTAAAGTTACTAGATTTATACTAGAGTACTACTCTATATAGAAGATTATTAATAGGTTAAAGTAAAAGAAGGCATATCTTAGCCTATATAAGGCAGTTCTAGTATACTAATTAGGCTAGTAATAAATTAGTAACTATAGGCGTAATAATAATAAATATATAGAGTTTCTACTATAGGTCTTTATATTACTACTAGTTAAGAAGATAGTAATAGATAGTAGTAAGATTAAAGGGAAAAATAAGAAGGTATTTATTAATAAGTTACTAAAAGAGAAGAATATTACGTAAATATATTAGATTCTTATAGTTATTATAGTATTAAATAGTAAGTACAACTCCTTTTTATTAATACTACCTTAAAACGCTTTTTTTATTAATAATAGTAGAAGGAATAATTACTATTATTATAATATTTTTATTAAAAACCCCCTTAGTTATAAAAAAAACCTAAATAGTAAGTATATTATATAAGTGTACTGTATAGTAGTACGTAAATATAGTATAATTACTAATAATAATAATAATAATTAAGTAAGTTAGTCTACTATATACGCTTTAAGTAAATTAATAGTGTTAGAGTAGTTATAGGTAATTAGAGAGTAAGTATATAGTTTATAAACTATTTTTATAAACCACTATTATATTAGTAGAGACTAGTAGACTATATTTTTAGGCACTAGGCTAGAGTGGCCTTTTTATTCTAACCTACGCAGGCTTAAATTAAAAAAAATATAGTTAAAAAGGGTAATTAACACTAAATAAATAATATAATATACTAGTGCTTATAGCTTTATTACTTTAAAGTATATAAAGACTATTTCAAAATAGCCTAAAGCTAAACTACTCTACTTAAAGATACTAATCCTCTTTAAAAACTTTATATAAAAGAGAAGTGTAAAAGTAAATATTTATTTTATAGTCTAGCTTAATATTAATAAATATAGTATTACTATATAGTTTATTTTCTATAAAATAAAAGCCTATAATCTTATTATTAGTAAGAAATTTTTTAAATAAGCTAATTATCTAGTTAACGCTTAGTGTAAAAACGCTACTAGAACACCTAATAGTTAGCAAGGCAGAATAGAATAATATTAGGAGATAAGTGTTAATAAGACAAATTACTATCTACTCTTATTTAAAGTAAAAAAAGGTTTTTATATAAACTTCTACTAGACTTAAAGAAGATATATGAATCTATTAGGCTAGTTAAGTAATAAGAAAGCCTTATAGTATCCCCCTTTTAAGATTAAGCTAATCTAGGTTGCCCAAGAAAATTAAAATATATAATATTTTATTATCTCTACTTAGAAAGTAAACTATTACTAGTCTTATAACTATATAATAATAATAATTATTATATTAGGTACTATTACGCTACTAAGGTACCTTAGGGCATTTAACTAATTTAGAAGCTAAAGGTGCTATTAAGGAAAACTTAGTATAGTTACTTTAGTTTTTACCTACCTTTATACTACTCTTACTTCTTACGCCTTTACTAGTTAATTTAATATATACTATTTTGCTTTTATTATTTTAATATATTCTAATATTCTTCTCTATAGTATAATAGATATTAAGAAGACGCTTACTATATAGTAGGCAAAGTTAGTTTATAACTAACTTACTAGCGCTAATCTTTATATTTATTATATTAAACTTATTTATACAAGAAATCTTTTCTATTCTTATTATTTTCTATATATAGAGCTTATTCAATTAATCTAAATTAATAAAGTCTAGCTATCTAAGTATAGAAATTACTTAATTTAGAATAAATATTATCTTATAATAATATATACCCTTATTAGGCGCCATTATACTACTAACTATAATAATATAGTACTCTATTAACTTTAACGCTAAGCTTAACTGCCTTATAACTACTTAGGTTATTCTTTATAATAGTAACTCTAAAGAAAATAAAAAATATATTTATAACACTACAAAAAGGCTTATAAACTATATTAAGTATATATAGTTGTCCTTATAGCGCTTTCTATTAATTAATTACTTCTTAGCTTATTTAAGTTCTATACTTAAAACCTATATATTTATAATAATAGTAATATTAATAAATCTACTTATTACTTTACTAAAAAGCGTGCTTAAACTAATATAAAGTGTAAGAGAAAGTAATATTATTATAAAAAGGCAATTAACTATAGTACTTATAAAAGTAAAATATCTAAATATAATAAAGTTTATAATTTTATCTTTTATTCTATTATATTATATACTAATATAATTATAATATATATATAGGCTTATATATTATTATAAGTACTAAAGTAATAGTAAGAGGTCTACTTATAGTCTTAGTTGCAAATAGTGCTTTTTTAGCTTTTTAATAGTACTTTTAGTTCTTTTAGAAGTCTTAGACTAATATATATATATATAAAAGGGATTTCTAAGAATATTTATTATACTTTAAGGTCCCTAGAAGTAATAGCTCCCTATAATATAGAAGTCTATTAGGACTTAAATAGTGCCTTTTAGTAGGCGGCAACACGCTAAAATATTTTAAATTTAGATTTTTAAAATATTCTCTTCTTTTAGCTTTAAGTAAAGTGTAATATACTCTTATAGTCCTTTATAGTGCTTTTTAACTAACCCTTAAAAATACTATAATCTTTCTAAGTTAATATTACTTTTATAATACCTTACACTATTAAATATTTTTATAATTATAATAAAAAACTTCTTTATATTTTTTTGGCAACTAAGAGGGTTTCTAATAAAAGTATTATAATAATAGTAGTTATTTCTTTTACTATTATTAACATTGAAAAGCGTTTTAAGGTAGTGTTAATAAAAAGAAATTATTATAATTTATAAGGATAGTAAATAGAATACTTAATTAGTAGTATTACTAATATTTAACACTTTTATTAATAGCTAGCAATTCCTTATTATATATATTATAATAAAGTTATATACTATCTAGCTTTTATAAAACAAAACTAATAGATTGCTATTATAGAGTTTTATTAGATTTAGGTATATTTTAGCTTAATATACTAAATATTACGCTATTTAAAATATCTACCTAAAGTCTTATCTCTTTATTAGACTTAAAGTATACTAATATAGGCACCTCTATAAATATTATCTTTAACTTTTTAAAAGCTACTTTTGCCTATATATCTAGATATAAGGGTTAGCTTTTTTTTTCTTTTTTAAGCTTACTTACCTTAGGTAGTACTAAATTTCTTTTAAGTAAGTTTACTAAAGAGTAGAGCTATTCTTAAAAACTCTAAAATAAATAATTAGAAATAATTTATAAAACTAACAAACAACCTAATATTATATACTATTTTAAAAAGTAGCTATTTTATAATTATATTTATATAGTCTTTATCTACTCTAACTACTTTTTAGCTAAAAATATAGCCTAAGTACTCTATTTTATCCTAATAAAACTTATATTTACTAAATTTAATATATAGTTTAGCCTTATATAGCCTTTAGAGATATAAAAAGTAAATAAATAGATAAGTAGCAATAGAGTTAGTATTATTAAACTAGTTAATTAGATTTAATAAATAAGTTACCTAGTAGTCTATATAAAAAATAATTTAGACTAATAAATACTTAGCTTTGTATATTTTAATTATGCCTTTAACTTTTATACATACTAGTATTTTAAACTAGTGTTTTAACTACTATTTTATATATAATAGTGTTCTATATATACACTATTATTTTAACTTTTATTTTACTATTACTTAGTTATAATCTTAAATATTTTATTTTAGAATAGTTTATTAATTCTTAGTTTATTATACACTAATATATTTTATATTATTAAGTAAGTATTGTATATATTATATTTTGTTTTTAGTAATTTAATATATATAATATTGCCTTATTTAGTATATTATTTATTGTCTTTTTCGTAATAGCTTAAAAATTATTAAAGCGCTTAATTGCGACAGGTTATTAAAAGTTATTAATTTAGAGAAATTAATTACGAGCTTATTTGTATTATAATAGCGTATTTAATTATTTTTATTGCGTTAGTTTTATAGTATATTTTGGTTTTAGTTATAGATAATTTAATATATATAATATTAGATTTTTTTTAATTATTTTTTAGTAAACTTTTTATGCATTACTTAAAATTAACTTTGGCTTTAGTTGCGGCTTTATTGTTTTAGGTTTTTTATCTATTTATTTTTTATAATAGCGAAATTCTAAGAAATTATTTTATTATTTATTTTCCTTACAAATATAGTTTTAGCACTAATTAGTGCATAGCTCTATACTATTTATATTATAATTAGCTAGTTACTATAGTAATTTAAGCGATTTTTGTAATATAAAGTAACACACTACTAAAAAAGTAATTATCTATAATCTAAAACGTCTAAATAAAGTAAAACTCTATATATAATATATACAAGTGTACACTAAAGCTTTAGGTAAATATTAATATATAGCTAGAAAAGAAGATTATAATAAAAATAACTAAGAGATTAAACGCTTCTACTTATAGTAATACTATAAAGGTAGACTTTAAAAACCTTAAGAAACTTTAACTATTAGCCCTAACATAGTTATATTTTAAGTTAATTATCTTTATACTCTAAAAGTTTAAGATAGCTATAAACTTTCTAAGTAAAAACTAAAAATCTTAAGTTTTATATATCTAGCTTATATATAACTAGTTCTTTAATTTTTTAAATAAAATAAATAATAAGCTTATTAAAGAATTAAATAATATTAAATAGGTAGACGCTATATAGACTATAGCTAAGGTAGAATAAGAGAAGTTGCGTAAGTATTACTTAAGAATATATAAAAAAAGGATTTTTTATTTAACTATATAATAATATTAGATTCTTTCTAAATACTTATAGTGTATAAGATATTATAATTATAGCTATTTATTATAGTTATATACTTATAGTTATATAGAATAAAATATAGAAAACGTAAAATAAGTATATATATTACTAATAGTTTGTAAAGTATCTTAATTACTATAATAGCCTAATAACTAAAAACTTTACTTTAGTTTTAAATACTAATCTAAAATAGTTATAAGGTAGTAAATAGTTTTAAAAGCCTCTCTTACTATATAGTTTATAGTCTAGTAGCCTATTTACCTCTAGCTAAAGTTTAGCTACGCTAGATATTAATTATAACTTAGGCCTTACTTAAATAGAAAAAAAAATATACTTAAGTACTTTTATAGTTAAAAAAATAATAAGTTTAATATACTAGCGTAGTAAAAAGCTTATTAAATATTTTACTCTTAACTTATATAGGTTATAAAAGATATTCTAGTAGTATAAATTTTATAGATTAGTATTAAGCAAGTTGTAAGATAGTGGAGATCACAGTAATTTATAGTGATATAGGTTGACCACGAGAAAAGAGGTGTATGCATTGCTATGGAGGACCGAGGCCCCTGAAGGTGTATGGGTGAGGCTAGGCATAAGGTTATTCCGGCCGAGGTCATGTGACCAAGGACCGACCATACAGCCATGCGGCAGTCTTACACACCCCCTTCAGATTGCCAACAGTGGTGATCTGAGAGATGCCAGGTCCTGAGTCAAAACAGGTATGCGTGGCGACAAGAGATGAAGTCAAAATGGCGCGACAGGCAACAAACAACTCCCAACCTCAGTGAGGGGAAGAAAAAGGAGCCGTCAGCAGGTTCTTGTGTGGGCTGCTTGCCGTAAAAGTCACCCTAAAACACTGTGACAACAGTGTGAGTGAGCTAAAAGGTGTCAGACCAGAGGGGCGCGTAGCCATGTGCCTCATTGACATGGTGTCGGACCAGAGGGCGCGTGGCCATATGCCTCATCGACAGTGTGAAACACAGTGATTTTGTGGACTGTGAGTGCAAGGACGGGGTGAGATTCATTGGTCACCTGAACCGCCAGGACGGGGTGAGACTGATGGGTCACCTGAGCCGTCTGTGTGTGGGTCGGCGTCTGAGTGTCCTCAGCATATAGCCTGTAACGGTAGATTGGGTCTGTTTCAATGTGAAATCACTATGAGAAAGCAGTCTGCCAGGTACTAGCGTAAACAATCGTAACTGTTCCATATAGCTAGGCCAGCAAGTAAGGGCGTACCTTACAGGAGAGTTGGTCTTAAAATGAGAAAAGGTGGGTCCTAGTCTAGTGCTGAGGTCTGCCCGTGTTCGTCATCAATGTGGGCCGTCTCAATTGACTCCAGTGTGATTGACTCCAGCGTAAGTGGGCGGAACCACTCCATATAGCTGCGCCAGCACAAGGAGACAGAACTCCTTGCTAATACCTGGACTTGTGCCTTGGGTGTGTATGTACTGAGGGAACTGATCCGCAGGATGGGTAGCTAATCCACCTGGGTGTAGACAGTTATCAGCTATCGTTAACTTCTCGATAGACAGTGCTCTGCGTTGGACGTCAAGATTCTTCTCGCTAGAGCCGTGATACAACACGTGTAAGGTCTTGTCACTGTGAAACACAGGGAAAGTAGGGTGCCGGAACAGAGCAGTGCTCAGGGGCAATGTCAGACCAGAGGGGCGCGTGGCCATGTGCCTCATTGACATGTAGAGATGGAGGAGCATCGGACCAGAGGAGCGCGTAGCTATAGGCCTCATCGACACAGTAAAACACAGTGATTCTAGAGACTGTGGGCGCAGGGACGGGGTGAGATTCATAGGTCACCTGAACCGCCAATGTTCTGCTGTAAGGTCGCAGAGGTGGAAGAGCTTGAAGGCTCTACTTGTTCACCTGTAATCTGCTTTGGAATAGGCTCAAGTTGTAAGAGCTTCAACCATTCCTGATGCTTCTGTTTAGGTAGAAGTTTTGTAAGGCCGTCAGCGGGCTGAGAGTTGGTTTCAATGTAAGCGGGAGTAACAGTTCCTCGTAGTGCCTGTTCCCGTAACCAATGGTGGTGTATATCCACGTGTCGAAGGGTTGTCTTCAGCTGAGGGGACTCTGTAACCAGTAGACGAATTGTCTGTTTGTTGTCACAGTACATAGAGGGTTGTTCCTCAAAGTCCAGGTGGAGATCATTAAAGATCCTGGACCACCAGTAGTACTCAGTGTACCCTGTAGAGAGTGAGATGAGTTCGGCTTCGGTAGTTGACTTAACAACGCAGCGTTGGAGCGTTGCTTTCCAGTCGATTGGACCGCCGAATAGGAAGAAGATGTAGCCTTGTGAGGACTTGCGGGTTGCCTTATGATCGGCGTAAGACGCGTCAGTTGCGCCATAGAAGTCGGTCTCTTCGGTATCTTTTCGATAGAGATGCGGAGTAGTGTAGTCTGCAGAGTAGTGCAGTGCCAGGTCCTGGGAGTAATGCAGGTATGCGAGGCACTGATATGCAGCTGATAAGTGTTTGGGGCCAGGGTTGGTAAGGAATTCAGCCAATTTTGAATGAGCTTTGGCGATATCTGGACGTGTAGCACCAGCGGCGTAGCCGATAGATCCAACTATCTGGGAGTAACGATAAGATGCGTCCTCGTTCTTAGACTCTGTTGATGGTACAAGCTCCTCGAAAGGTAGAGGTGAAGCAGGTGCCGGGTATTTGGCGTAGATTTTCTGGATGTAGTCACGTTGTGACAACCAAAGATGACTATTGTCGCGGTCTCTGTGTGTGGTAATACCACAGAAAGTAGAGTTCTCTTGGCCTTGCAAGTCAGTGATTTCATACCGTTTAACAAGCTTGCGTTCAAAGGCGTCGAGGAAGGATGAATGACCTGGAAGGGCCATGGTAATAATATCGTCCACGTAAAAGAAGACGATAATGCGGTCGTCTCTCCATAGACAGGGTGCGTCAAGTACTGGTGATAGACCAAAGCTCTTAAGTGTAGTTGTAAAGTCTTCGTACCAGAGTAGTGGTGACGTCTTGAGGCTATAAAGGGCGCGATGAAGTTGCCAGTAGTGCCCGCCGTCACGGAAACCTTCTGGTTGAAAGGTGTAAACAGGTTCGGGGAGTTTGGCGTTGGTAAAAGCATTGACAGCGTCGTATTGACGTATGTCTATGTTGAAGTAGGCGGCAATTGCCATAAGAGCGCGGAATATTCGTACAGCAAGAGTAGCAGTATGGGTGTCACCCACAACAGTCTGCAAGTCTCCTCTCACTACGATTCGTGCTTTAAACTTGGCTAGGTAGCCTTGGTTGAATTTGTATGTAAAGACCCATATAAGTGGCAAGACTTTAGTGTTTAGAGGGAGCTCTGAGAGCGGAATCTCAGTGTATGTCTCCTTTCTGGCGATAGTATTCAGCTCCTTCTTTGCAGCTGCTATGAAGCCTTCTCTGAACTAGGTAGGGAGTTTTAGGACATCATTCTAAAATTGAGGCAGGGGCGGAAGCTGGTCTCTGTGGACTCGCCGTGATAGTGCGATTGATTGGGGCACTTTGTCTGGTAGTGAGGCCGACGCGAACGTGTTCCAATAAGTCTGGATAGCGTTGGCAGCAGAATTTCGTGTGCGTTTGGGCAACACGTTAGTAGTTTGGAGATGGGTATTGGTCCTGTATCGCTTTCTTTGCGCAGGAGGTCCCATTGATGTAGGTGTAGGGGACGCAGAGGACTGAGAGGGCGTTGGCGGTGTAGCTGGTACTGACGTTGGCGGCGCGGAGGTCCGATTAACCATAGAAACTGGTGAAGGGTATGCATCTCTGCCACGGTGTACATCATGAGCTTGGCCTGATTTCTCGCCTGCGAGTAGGGTTTCGGTGGGAAGGATAGACAGCTTAGCATCTTCATATACTTCCTCATCGGAATCTTCCTGCTCACTTTCTGATTCTTCAACCTCAATATCGTCGATGGCTTGATCTAACTGAATGCCAAGTAGGCTCTCTTTATTAGTGGACCCAAAGAATAGTTCTTCATTGAAGGTAACATCCCTTGTTCGAATGACCTTGCCTCTGTGTCCGCGGGATACAGCTTTTGGTACCCATATACGGTAGATATTGCGTGAGTCTACGCCTACCAAGTAACCAATAAGCGCCCTTGGGGAAAGCTTGTCTGTTTGGGGAATCTTCTTGCGAAGGTAGTATGCTCTACATCCGTAGATGCGTAGATGAGCGATGGAGGGCGGTTTGCCGTGTGCAGCCTCAAACGGTGTGGTCCAGTTTAATGATTTAATAGGAGTCCGATTAAGTAGATATGCCGCATAGACGTACATCTCTTCGCACAGGTAAAGTGGAAGGTTAGACGTAGTCCTAAGTGATCGAGACACAGTGATTAGCATCTTTCCTGACCGTTCTGCATAGCCTGATTGTTCTGTAGTGTTAGGGGACCGGAGCTGTATAGTAATGCCTTGTTGTTTGCAGTGCTCGACTACACTAAGGTTATTCTGAAACCTATAAGCTCTCTCTCCGTCCATTAGTACGAACACTGGGCTGGCGTTGTAGCGGCGTTTAATGTGTCTGTCTATGAGTTTGAAGACTCTATCCAGGACATCCGTAGATCGATCGGGTATGCCATACACCATATGGGTCTTGGAGACAAGACAGTAACCATGAAAGATGTACTGGTTGCCCGCAAGAGATTCGGCGTCAAGTGCGATGATATCGATGACAATAGCTTCAAATGCACGAGTAGGTTGGTGCTCTCTGTCAGATCTCCGTGAGATGATCTGTGAAGCCTTGTTGACTCTGCATTGTTCGCAGTCTTGTGTACTAGGGGGAGGAGATGTGAGCGGAGCTATGCCAGCAACGTTGTGACTTAGTTTCTCCATTGATTCAGCTCCAGCATGGCCCATCAAGACGTGTGCGTGAAGACCGGATAACGTGCGGTTAGGTAGTGGTGCAATGGAGGGTTTCTTGTAGCTCCTTTTGTTGGCAAGCGCCAGGAAAGGTCTGTTGGTGTGGTCCTCTGGTGGTGCCGGGGGAGACCGTCGGTCCACTAGAACATAGTGACCGCCTATAGGTTCGACTGTTGCCCAGATGGGATTCTTAGTGCCATCCTTTGTGTACAGGCATTCACGCCCTGAGTCAAAGTGGATACCTTTTCCTCTAAGCCTCGAGAGCGACACCAGTGAGGTGATAAAGCCCGGACATAAGGCAACGTTCCTCAATATAGTCCTCATGGGTCCACTGGTGTCTGGATTTCGATGTCGCATTCACCCCATGCGGCGATTTCCACTGAGTCTTCTCCACAACCAATCCTTTCGCCTGGTATCGCAGGACGAATCCATGTGAACTCGTTGGGCTCATTACAGACGTGTATGTCCGAACCACAATCGAGGATCCAAGAGTGACGGAGTACTGAGGTCGGACGTCGCTCGTTGCTCATTGCGAGGTATTTCGTTACGTGTGCCTGTTTGTATTCTCCATCAGAGGCTTGGTCGCCAGCGTCGATATAACCCGTGGGTGTAACGCGATCTCGCTTCGCCTTCTCTCTTGTTCGTTTTGTTGAGCAGCTCGGCCTGTCTGGTGACCTCACTGTATCTTTGAATGGCTTCGACGCAAGCTGGGTCGATTTTGAACCTAATTCCTTGCAGCCAGGTGCAGATGTATGGACAAGCTCCCCATCGTGGGTTACCTGGGTGGGCGTCGCCTTTGCCACAAGGACAAGGCTTTCTTTGCGAACCACCAGCGATCTCAGTGTTGGTGCGCTTCCTATTGTTCTGAAGTCCTCCCACATTGTTCGAAGGCGTTGAGCTACGGCTCTGATTTCTCGCATCCGTATGGTAAGGAGACTGTGCTCCGTTGAGCGCGGCATGGGCGGTGCCTCGTATGTTGCCCTTGTTTGAGCTGTGTAGGTACGGTCGTTCGGTAGTGTTGAATAAGCGCCGCGACAGATACCTCGTCGGGTATACTCGGTGGTGGTGCAGGGACTGTAATAAGTTGCTCTGGTGTAACAACGACGCCTGCGCGATTGATGACAGCTGGTATAGTGTAGACTGTCGAAGCTGGTGGATTAAGTTCTGCGTTAACGTATGCTGAACAGGCCTTGTGGACTTTCTCGTTCATTGTCGCTGCAAACCCTGAATCGATAGCATGAAAGACCTTAAGAAGATCTTGCTGGGGAGCGAAACCCTGGATAGCTGGAACCTTCAGTTCAATGCCCTTGTTGAGATGAATTTGGAAGTCGTTCATCCAGTCCTCAATTGACTGGCGACCAGGCGTGTACTTCTTCGCCTTGTTGTATTGACGGTCTGCTTCTTCTTGTTTGGTGACTATTGGTTTTGAGTAGTTCTTGTACAGGAACCTGATTTGTTCTGCGATAGTGTAGTTGGCAGGCATAGAAATTAGTATGTTGTCCCTTACTGTACTTGTAATGTGGCTTTCAAGCTTGCTTAGCGATTTCTCGCGTTCTTGTTTGCGCTTGTATTTCTCTTTCCACACTGCAATGTCGAGGTTTTCATTAGGGTCGGATTCAACGTCTTCTGGCACCGCAAGGTTTGTAGCCTCTGGGTCGACGTATTTCAGGACGCGTAGTGTGCGCGCGGTACGTTTAAAAACTGTGTACCATAGTTCAAAGTTGTCCATCCCTTTTAGTATGACTTTTTCGTCTTTTGGCGTTGCCATTATGACGCGTCTGCGATGACTTTTCGCGTGTTTGGCCACCGGTGCGGGCTTTTCGTCGTGATTCGGAGTCTCACAGTGTTTTACAGTGATTTATAGTGACTGTAATTGTGGTTTTGCGATGACTTTTTCTCGTTGTTATCGTGAAAACTCTGCTCTGGTCCATGCGAGCGATAATGTGGCAGCAGGACTAATTGGTAAGGAGTTTTAGAGGGTGCGCAATAAGCGTCGTGCCGGGCTCATAACTGTAAGATAGTGGAGATCACAGTAATTCATAGTGATATAGGTTGACCACGAGAAAAGAGGTGTATGCATTGCTATGGAGGACCGAGGCCCCTGAAGGTGTATGGGTGAGGCTAGGCATAAGGTTATTCCGGCCGAGGTCATGTGACCAAGGACCGACCATACAGCCATGCGGCAGTCTTACACAAGTTTTTGACATTAGTAAGAATATAATTAAAAATTAATAATATAATTTTACTACTTATATAATTTAAAAGGTTATAATAGTTAAGTTTATAATAGCTAATAAGTAATTTATAAAGTTATTAGATTTTAATATAAGAAAAGACAATTTAGAAAATATAGTACTATTAAATAAGAGAAATAATTAATATAAGCTACTAGATAATAAGAAGACTATTAAAACTATATAAGGTTCTAAGGTTTTAAATAATAAGCTACTAACTTTTTTTTACTAGAAGTAGCTACTATAAAAGTAGTTTTATTAACACTATCTTAAAACGCTTTTGTATATTAATAATAGTAGAAGAAATAACTACTATTAATATAATATTTTTATTAGAAAGCCTCTTAGTCGCAAAAAAAAGTCATAAAAGTAGTTAAGGCCTTAGCATTACTATAATAATAGTACTACTATAATAGTAGTACTACTATAATATTAGTACTACTATTATATTAGTACTACTATAATATTAGTACTACTATAATGCTAGTACTACTATAATATTAGTACTACTATAATATTAGTAATAATAAAATATAATAAATATATATATTAAGAGTAAAAAGGGATTAATTTTATATTTACTTAGATTTTTTTTATATACCATTAGAGAGTAACTAAAGTTATTAATTTTATTACTATTAATTTTATATAATATAAATTACGCAACTCTAATAGATATTTTAATTTAATCTATACCTAAGAGTCTATACAATCTAGCTTAACCTATACCTAGAATCTATACAACCTAACCTAATCTATATCTAGAGTCTATATAACTCTAACCCAATCTATAGTTTTGTTTTTGCGACTAAGGGGGTTTCTAATAAAAATATTACAATAATAGTAGTTATCTCTTTTACTATTATTAATATAGAAAAGTATTTTAAGTTAGTGTTAATAAAATAAAGTTAGTATATTATAAGCGAGCTAAGTAAGCTTAGTAGACTTAGCGCGTCTACTTTAACTAAAAAAATCTATATATAAAATATTATAAGACTATATTACTATACTAGTTTAGAGTAAAGAAAAAAAATATAAAAGAGTGTTAGTACTATAACTAGTATAATACTATAACTATTATCTTTCTCTACTATTATTTCTTAAGATTACTAGAAGTAATAATTATATTAGTAAGTTTATACTACTTATAAAATATATACTATAAACTTATATACTATAGGTATACTAACCTTAATACTTTATCTCTATATTAAAATTAACCTTAATAAGATAGTATCTACTACTATTACTCTATTTTCTACTATCTTCTTAAGTCCTAGTGCTAATACTAATACAAATGCTAATACTACTATTAACGCTGCCTAAAAGTACACTCTAATAATCTATTTACTTAAAGTTACTAGATTTATACTAGAGTATTACTCTATCTATAAGATTATTAATAGAAAGTAAAAAGTATATTTTACTTTATATAAGGTAGTTCTAGTGTACTAGTTAGGCTAGTAATAAATTAGTAACTATAGGCACTATAATAAATACACAGAGTTGCTACTATAGTTTTTTATATTACTACTAGTTAGAAAGGCAGTAGTAAAGAGTAAGATTAAGAGAAAAAAGAAGATAAAGGTATTTATTAATAAGTTGCTAGAGGAAAAGAATATTGCGTAGATATATTAGATTCTTATAGTTATAGTGTTAGGTAAGTATAACGCGTAAGTGTGCTATATAAGTAGCGTAGTTGATAATAATAGTAATAATAAAGTAAAAGTTAGTATACTATATATACTTTAAGTAAATTAATAAGTATTAGACTACTTATAAATATTAGAAATCGAGTATATAGTTTATAAACTATTATAAACTATTTTCAACTATTATAAACTATTATAAACTATTATTATATTAGTAGAGACTTAGTAGACTATATTTTTAGGCGCTAGACTAGTGTAGTCTTTTTATTCTAACCTACGTAGGCTCAAATTAAAAAAATGTAATTAAAAAGAGTAATTAACACTAAATAAATAATGCGACTAACCTAACCTATACCTAGAGTCTATACGACTCTAACCTAACCCTATACCTAAGCTAGGTATTTAAAATTTATTTACTAGCCTAGTAGTAAGTTATAGTAGATTATTTTATACAAAGTATTATAATAGTAGCCTATATATAACTATAAAATTTAAGATTTTATATAGTAATATTAAACTTCTTAGGCTTTTACTAAAGTAGGTAAAACTTATTAAAATTACTATAAAGTCTTAAGATATTTAACTATGTAAAGCAAGCGTGTCTAAAAGACTAGATTTACTACTATACTATACTAAAATAATTTACTAAGAGTATAGGTCTTACTAACTTAGCTTATAATTATACCTTAAGTTATAAGTTACTTAGATTATTACTATCTACTATTATTATAGAGGTTATATATATTTTTACTATTTACTATTATTATATAGGTTTTATATATTATTACTATTTACTATTATTATAAAGCTTTTATATATAGCTACTATTTATTATTATTATAGAGGTTCTATATACTATAAGTAGTAGAAAAGAAATTATAGTTAGAAATATTATTATTATTAAAACTAGGTAATAATATTAATATTAACTTATTTCTTATTAGTAAGGTAAGCAGAATTACAGTAATTTATAGTAACTTATAATACGTTTAATAAATTATTATAGAGAGCTTATTTAAGTAAGCTAGACTTATAGTTATTATAATAACTAGGTTTACTTATTAGAAAGCTACTTTTTTATTTATTTTAGTAGTTATTATATATAAAGCTTAGTAAGCTTATAGATTATTATATAGAAATATATTACTTATAGTTTTTTTTATAACTAAGAGGATTTCTAATAATAATATTATAATAATAGTAGTTATCTCTTCTACTATTATTAACACAGAAAAGTGTTTTAAGGTAGTATTAATAAAAAGGGGTTCTTATTACTTATAAGTAAATTATTTTTCTAGAGACTATTATAGTAGTGCTAAAAGGCTAGTATCTTATAAGATATAACCTATTATTAATTAGTAACCTATAGAGAAGTATTATTATTATATTAGTAATACTTTAGAAAAAGTATTTATACTTTTAATATATAAGATACTTAAGAATATAAAAAAGTCTACTTACTATATTAGTTAATAGGCGTTATTATAAATAACGCTCTAGAAATAGGCTGTAAATAGTTAAGCTATAGCTTAATAATAACTACTATAGTATAAAAATACTATAGAAGTTATTTTACTATATATAAGATAATAATAGCTATTAGAATCTAAATATAAGATAGTAGTAATATCTATATAAGGTAGGTATATAGATAGGCTATATATATAGTCTTGCTTAGAATTTTACTTAGTAATTTTACTAGTTCTAAAAGAGTAATATAAATAATATATAAAAAAAGTCCTCTTATTAAAACTATATTAGTAAGCAAAATAAATAATAAAATAATATATTAGAATTTTGCTATTATAAAAGATAAGTAGATAAAAAACCTAAAAATAATACAGTCGTAACTAAAGCCAAAGTTAATTTTAAGTAACATATAAAAAGTTTACTAAAAAATAATTATTAAAAATCTAATATTATATATATTAAATTACCTAAGACTAAAAACAAAATATACTATAAAACTAACCTAATAAAAATTATAAAATACGCCCTTATAATATAAATAAACTTGTAATTAATTTCTCTAAATTAATAACTTTTAACAACCTATTGCAATTAAGCGCTTTAATAATTTTTAAGCTATTACTAAAAAAGACTAAAAACAATATACTAAATAAGGCAATATTATATATATTAAATTACTAAAACCAAAATATAATATATAAAATACTTATTTAATAATATAAAATATATTAGCGTATAATAAACTAAGAATTAATAAACTATTCTAAAATAAAATATTTAAGGTTATAACTAAGTAATAGTAAAACAAAAGTTAAAATAATAGCGCGTATATAATACACTAGTCTATATATAAAATAGTAGCTTGTATATAAAATACTAGCACGTATAAAAGTTAAAGGCATAATTAAACTATCTAAAGATAAATATTTATTAGTCTAAATTATTTTGTATATAGACTACTAAATAATCTATTTATTAAATCTAATTAACTAGTATAATAATACTAACTCTATTATCTCTTATTTATTTATCTACTTTTTATAGTTTATAATTATAGCGCTCTAATAATTTTATTATTTATTTATTTTCTACCTTCTAGCTTACTAAGCTATCTTAAAAAAATTAATATTTTGACTAATACCTTATATTTCTTAGTTTTCTAAGCTCTTTTTACTAGGTAGACTAGTTTATTACCTTTTTAGGCAATTCTGCCAAGCCTTATTAATTTCTTAAGAAATATCTTATTTATCTTAGTTTTCTAAGCTCTTTTTAGCCTATCTATCCTATTTATAATAAGTTCTAAGATTTCTTCTATCTCTAAGCAAAAGATATTTAAGAGTATCTCTAACTATAAGATATAAAAGCCTAGGGCTATTTCTATTCTTATTATAGAAAATTCTATAACTATAATCTAAAATAGTAATAATATTGTAGTTAATTTAGTGTTAAAAAATATTAATTTAAAAGCATAAGTAATTATTACTTTATTAGTTAAAAATAGTTCTTTATAATATATTAAGAATCTATTTATAGCTAATAAGATATAAATTTATTTAGAAAATTTTTATTCTCTAAAAGATTACTATTCTAAATTTCTTCTTTTAAAGAAGTTATTTAAAAGTACCTTATTAGATTTTAATTTAATAGAGAAGTACCTTAATAACATTAAATATTTAATAATAAATCTTAACTATAAGTTAAATTAAATATTCAAATAGGTTATTGTGGCCTAGGTATTAAATAATTTAACTTCTAATTATAAGGAGTTTATTACTTTAGTAAGTTAATTATTTCGAGATAATTTTTTAAAGATTAATTTAGAGAATCTATTCTCTAATTTAATTAATAAAAGTTATTATTAGATATACTTTAATAGAAATAAAACTAAGATTTTATATACTAAATTTTAGAATTAATACAAAGTTATAAAGTCTTAATAATTTTATAATAAGTGTAAAACTAATACTTACTTTACTAATAAGTTTTAGTATTATTAAATAGACTCTTACTAGTAAAAGGAAAGGGACTAAAAACAGATTATATTTAAAGATTTTATTATTATTCTTATTTTTGTGTAAATACTATAGAGGTGTATATACTCTTGTCTAAGTAAAACCAAAATATAATCGAGACAGTGTATTAGGTATTATTAAGTAGCCAATATATCTACTAATGCCTATAATTTAGTAAGCATTTATATTTTAAAAATAAATATAAATAGTTTAAAACAAAACGCGATTTATAATTTAAAAAAGATAAAAAAATAGAAAAAAATCTATTAGATTATAAATCTCTATTAGATTAATTAGTTTAAAAACTATTAGATAAAGTAGCTAAGTTATCTAAACTAATAAAAATTAAAAAGGTATTATTAACTACCTTAAATAAAAACAAAACTAATTTAAAAAAAAGAAATCAAAATTCTCAAAATCTAGAATTTAATTCTAGAAATCCTAAACAAGGATTAAAAACTACTAAGGTATTTATAACTACGAAGTCAAAAAGTCCTAATCTAATACTAGATTTAGGTAATTTATCTTATATTATCTCTAATAAAAATCTATTTATAGAAAATTCGTCAGTTAAAAAAACTACAAAAATATAATAGGAAAATAATAATATTTTAACTTTATAATATATTAGCAATATAAGCTTTATATATAATAATACTAATATAGTTTAAAATAACTATCTTTACCAATCTAAATTTAATAGAAATATTATTTTAGTAAAAAAATTAGTTATAAAAGACTTTATAGTAAACTTTATAAAAGATAAAGCTATAATTAAAAAAATACTAAAATAATATTAGTAATAAATCTAATTATTAATCTCTATATAATAAATATAGATAGTATAGTAATAGACAATATTTTATTTACTAAAAAGATTATTAATAAAAATAAAACTATTAGTAACTATAAAGAGAATTTAATATATCTCTATTATAATTATTTTAGGCATAAAAGTCTAGATATTATATATAAAATACTAGGTATAACTAAATCTACTAACTATAAAATTAATTACTCTAGCTATATAAAAGCTAAAATAATAAATAATAATAGTAGGGAAATTACTACTAAAGTAGATAATTACTTAGATAAAATAGTAACTAACCTATAAAGGCTAATTACTCTCTTTAAAAATAATTATAAATATATTATATTCTTTCTAAATTCTACTACTAGAAAATATGAATTTAAACTACTAAAATATAAGTTAGAGATATTTAAAGCCTTTAAAGATTTTAAAATAAAAGTTAAAAACTATAGTTAACAAAAAATTAAAATTATTAAAATAGATAATAGTGTAAAATTTACTCATAGTAATGTTGCGCTATTTAATAAACAAAATAGTAATATTTACAAATTTAATTTGCTATATATACCTAAACAATATAGCTTAATTAAAAGTATAAATAAAACTATAATAGAAATAGCTAAAAGCTTATTATTTTATAGTAATTTGCTAACTAGTTACTAGTAATACGCTATTAAAAACGCAGTATATATATATAATATTATACTATATAGTAATTTAAATTTTATAAGCCTAAATAAAAAACTTTATAAATAAAAACTTAACTATAATAATATTAAAATCTAGGGCTTACTAAGTTATAACTTAGTTAAAAAATAATTAACTAAACTAGAACCTAGAGCTAAAATAGGTATACTAGTAGATTATAATAAATATAATTATAAAATATTAAATTTAAAAAATAATAAACTAGAATGTCCAAATAGCAGTATTTAGGCACTTAGTTAATAGTCACGTGGACCGGATACACACGGATCTCTGTGCGTGAGATCCGGAAGGGTGCGGATCTCCGTGCACAGGGCCTAGGAGTATATTAACCCTTTCCTTCGTACAATAGAAAAGATAGAAGCAATCAACACCAGTTACCCAACCCCCCCCTGTACGATGTTTACACCGTGCAAACCTTTCTGCCTCGTACGCAATTGCTGATACCATTTGCTAGCTAGCAGAGAGTCTATTCAATATAGAATATACTAGAGATATTAAAATTATTATAAATTACTTTTATAACTTTAGTAATAACTCTAATAAAGAAGTTAATATTTTACTTAATAGTAATAATAGTAATAATAGTATCCACCTAGGTAATAATAATAATAATAATAATAATAATAATAATAATAATAATAATAATAATAATAATAATAATAATAATAATAATAATAATATTAATAATAATATTAATAATAATAATAATAATAATAATAACAATAATAATAATATAAGTATAAGAAAAAATAATAAATCTAGACTATATACCTATAAAAAAATAAGTAGTAAATATAATAAAAAAAGCACTTAATAATAATAATTTTAATTATATATTTTAAAATCTTAATATAAAAAAAATAAAGTTAAAACTATAATAGTAATAAGTAAATTATTCTAAATAAAGTGTAAATTATTTATACGAACGTATTTAAACTATATTAGTAAGCAAAATAAATACTAAAGTAATATTTTATAATTTCGCTATTATAAAAGATAAATAGATAAAAAAACTAAAAATAATAAAGTCGCAACTAAAGCCAAAGTTAATTTTAAGTAACGTATAAAAAGTTTACTAAAAGTTAATTATTAAAAATTTAGTATTATATATATTAAATTACGTAAGACTAAAAATAAAATAGAATAGAAAACTAACCTAATAATAATTATAAAATACCCTATTGTAATAGAAATAATCTTGTAATTAATTTCTCTAAATTAATAACTTTTAACAATCTGTCTTAATTTAGCGCTTTAACAATTTTTGAGCTATTACTAAAAAAGACTAAGAATAATATACTAAATAAGGCAATATTATATATATTAAATTACTAAAACGAAAACATAATATATAAAAGACTTATTCTATACTATAAAATATATTAGCGTATAATAAACTAAGAATTAATAAACTATTCTAAAATAAAACGTTTAAGGTTATAACTAAGTAATAGTAAAATAAAAGTTAAAATAATAGCGCGTATATAAAACACTAGTTTGTATATAAAATACTATTATATATAAAAGAGTAGCTAAAATACTAGTATATATAAAAGTTAAAGGCATAATTAAACTATATAAAGCTAAGTATTTATTAGTCTAAATTATTTTATATACAGACTACTAGGTAACCTGTTTATTAAATAAAATTAACTAGTTTAATAACACTAGCTCTATTATCTCTTATCTATTTATTTACTTTTTATAGTAATAAATTTCTTTAAGTTAATAAAAACCTAGTCTCTAATATTAAAGTTAATAGCTTGTCTATATTTATTAGCCTACTCTAATTATATTTTCTAGGTAGTAAATATATTAGTATAGGCAGTATTATAAATAAATTCGTAGGCTTTAGCATAGGCTTAAATTTATACTTTAGCCTTTTCTAAAGTAATATTATTTAGAAATTTAGTAACTAATTAGTTGTACTTAGAATAGTCCTAGTAAAAGTATAGCTAATACCTAAACTTAATTTTAAAAGGCAAAACTCTAGTACTATTATAGAGTAGTATTACTTAGGCCGAGTTTATACTAGATAGTAAATTAGACTAGTTATCTTAATAAATATTAATAAATAAATATAGACACTAGTTAAGGTACTAATTTATAATCTTAGTTTAGCTATTAGTATATAAATACTACGCTATAGAGAAAAGTTACGTAATATCTATAAGCTAGTAGAAAGTAGCTAAGAAGGTGGAAATAAACTAGGGGCCGCAATTAGAAATAATTAAGTAAGGGGGTCTAAAGACTTTAAATATATACTAATAGTAGAGATTAGTAGCTTATTTAGTAGTAACTCTCTTATAGTAAGGCATAGTAAGGCGCGCTTAAATAAGTAGTAATAAGATATTATTATATTATTATACCCTTTCCTATCTTTAGAAAATAAATTAAAATTAATTAAGATATTTTACTAAATATTTTTAGGAATAGGAAGTAGGTATAATAAGCCTAGCTTTTTATCTAGTAGAGGCTTACTCTACTAGTAGTCTTTGTAATTAAAGATATACCTATTAATATTAGTGTTTATTTTCTTTTAGTAATATAACTAGTATAATAGCTAGAGAGTTTTTTATAAATCTAGATAGGCAGTAACCTAATAAGTATATACTACTTAAATTAAATATGTTTAAAGAAACACTATAGAGGAAACTACAAAGTAGTTTTTATAGAGAAGTAATTTAAAAAAAGTAAAAGCAAAACCTAGTAATTCTAAATAGGCCTCTTCTTTAAGCAATTTAAGCACCTTATATATCTAATTAGGGTCGCATTATTTATTTAGTGTTTATTACCTTTTTAATATATTTTTTAAATTAAGCCTGCGTAGGTTAGAATAGAAAGGCGGCTCTAGTCTAGCGTCTAAAAATATAGTCTACTAAGTCTTCGCTAATATAATAATAGTTTATAATAGTTTATAAACTACGCACTTACTCTACTATTTATAAGCGCTCTAATGCCTATTAAAAGTTACTTAAAGCGTGTATAAAAAACAAACTTTTTACTTTATTATTACTATTATTAGCAATTGTGCTATAAGAACGCTGCTGCCCCAATACACTTATATATTACGTTTATCTAATACTATAATAACTATAAGAATCTAATATATCTACGCAATACTTTTCTTCTCTAGTAACTTATTAATAAACACTTTTATCTTCTTTTTCCCCTTAATTTTATTCTCTATTACTGCCTTTCTAACTAGTAGTAATATAAGAAACTATAGTAGCAACTCTACGTGTCTATTATAGCGCCTATAGTTACTAATCTATTACTAGCCTAACTAGTACACTAGAACTACTTTATATAGAGTAAAATATACTTTTTACTTTCTATTAATAATCTTATAAACAAAGCAATACTCTAGTATAGATCTAGTAACTTTAAGTAGATAAATTATTAGAGCGTACTTTTAGGCGGCGTTAATAGCGATATTAGTATTAGCACTAGAGTCTAGAAAGATAGTAGAAAATAGAGTAACAGTAAATTTCTTATTAATATTAATCTTAATATAGAGATAAAGTATTAGTATACCTATAGTATATAAGTTTCTAGTATATATCTTATAAGTAGTATATAAATCTACTAATATAACTATTAGCTATTACTTCTAGTAATATCTTTAGAAATAATAATAAAGAAGAAAGATAATAGTTATAGTGTTTCGGCGCTAGCGCTATCTTATATCTTTTTTTTTCTACTCTAAACTATAGTATAGTAATATATCCTTACGTATAGTTTTGTATATAGATTTTTTTTTAGTTAAAGTAGGCGCGCTAAGCTTACTTATAACGCGCTAATCCCTTTTTATTAATACTACTTTAAAATGCTTTTCTGTATTAATAATAGTAGAAGAAATAACTGCTATTATTATAATATTTTTATTAGAAACCTCCTTAGTCGCAAAAAAAAAATTAAACTAGACTATAGAGTTCTTATAAATTCCTTTAGTGCTAATAATATATTCTAAGAAATTAGTTTCTATTATAGCAAATTCGTATTTTTTAATATTAGCTTAGAGACTAGTATTTCTTAAGTAAAGTAGAATTTTATAAATATATTCTTTGTATTATAAAGAATTATTAGAAAAGATAAGAATATTATTAATATATACTATAGGTTTTTTTTATTACGACTAAGAGGGTTTCCAATAAAAATATTATAATAATAGCAGTTATTCCTTCTGTAATTATTAACACACAAAAGCATTTTAAGATAGTATTAATAAAAATAGGTTAGCGCGATATAAGCGAGCTTGGCGGGCTTAGCGCACTTAATATATACTATATAGAAGTTATCTAGATAAGTATCTAAGATACTATTAATAAACTATTAAAAGGGAGTAAGACTATTATAGAGACTAAAGAGTAAAGCTCTATACTTATAATTTTTATACTAGATTTAAAAAGTAGTTAGCACTTTAGTCTTTAGAGTAAGCTAAATTTAGTAAAATATTTAGTAAATATTAAGCTTAGTAAAGAGTCTTACTCTAGAGAGGCGTATAAGTATCTTCTTAATAAGTAAGAGTACTATAATGTCTTTTTAAGTAATAGTATTAAGCTAGTAATAATTAATACAAAAGTGCTAACCTTTATTTAGTTCTTTAGTAAATAATACTAGTAAAGCAAAGCTAGCGTTACTAGGTATAATAAGCCTACACTTAATATAGTTAATAATATAGACTTTAAAAAGTTTAAGATATTCTAAGAATATATTATATAAAGATAAAGTAGTAAGTATAGATATATCTTTAGTAAGATTAATATTATAATTAATACTCTTTTAGTAAGGTAGAAGGGCATTAAAATCTGCTTTTAAAAAATAAATAGACTCTACTCTAGTATATCTAGGCTAGAGAAGCGCTTATTCTATTTTAGTAAGTAGGTTAACTTAGAATTTATTTTCTAGACTATAACTTTTACTTTTATAGTTCTCTATAAGTTTAGCTAGCTTATAAGGACTAGTAGAACTAATAATTATATTAGACTTATAGCTACTATTTAAAGCAAAGGCTATAGCACTTACTATATTAATATTAAAGCTAGTAGTATATAATTATTCTTATATTAGCGCCTAAATATATTCTAGAAGGTTAGCTAGATTTTATACGTCTAGTAGGTCTACTAAATATAATTTCTTATTTATTTTTTATAAGTTTTCTTATTATATTAGTAGTTTAGTAGAGTAAAAGCAAGCTATTCTAGATTATTTTAGCTAGGGTAAGTTAAATTAAATAGTTAATTCCTATAAGAGCTATCTAATCTTTAGATTAGCTTCTTTAGTAGAATTATAGTCTCTAGGTCTAGAACTAAGAGTAATACCTAGATTCTGCTATATAATTCCTAGGGGCTAGTCTTACTAGAGACTTTCTTAGATAGTGTAAGGGTTCGAACCCGCGATACTTAGGATAAAAGTAAGTTAATTCCTAGTATATAAAATACTACTATGCTAAGTAGGCAGGCAGGGCGATAGTACCTTATAGGTACTGCCAAGCTAACGCCAAATTGGGCCTACTGCCGAATTAACGTTGTTCTGGGCCGGGTGCCGCCATAGATCCATAACAGATAGTAGAGATAGAGTAACTAATAGGGAACTTATTATCTAAAAAAGATAGCTTAATAGTCTCTACGCTACAATTTTTATTAAAGTTATTTTTATAGCTTAGTTTTTAGTAAGCCTATAAGTATATACTAATAAATAAGATAGTAAGGCTAGAAAGCTAACTAGAAATTTTCTTAAAAATACTCTAGTTAGCTTTTAATAAGTAAGTTATTTAGTAAGTATAATTTTACTTTTTAAGTAGACTATTTTATTAGGTAGTGTTATTCTAGTAAAAAGAATTAGGCAGAAAAAAAGTCTATAGTATAATAAGGTTACTAGTAAAGGTTAGATTCTTATTATCTTTCTAATAAAGATAGCAGTCCTAAGTATTAACTAGATAGTTAGCCTACTTATAAAATTTTATACTAATAATAAAATTATAGTCCTCTATTTTATAGAAAATAAGCTATATAGTAATACTATGTCTATTAATATTTAGCTAGGCTATAAAATAGGTATTTACTTTTGCACTTCTCTTTTCTATAAAGTTTTTAAAAGGGATTAGTGTCTTTAGGCAAAGTAGTTTTTCTTTAAGCTATTTTTAGATAGTCTTTATATACCTTAAAGCAATAAGATTATAAGTGCTAGCACTAGTATTTATTAAGGCTTATAACCTAAGAGCTAACTCTTAGAATATAATTTGCACTAGTATAACTAGCTAAAAGCCTTTAAATAGCTTAAGAACTCTTAGTGTCTTACTGCCTATAGGTAGTAATTTTAGTTTAGTATTTATATTTTATAATTAGAATTAGAATTTACCTAGATTAATTAGTTTAGTAGCCCCTATATAAGCTACTAGGTTAAAGTAGTTTAGTAGTATATATTTAAAGCCTTATTATCTAATAAGTTACCTACCTCTAATTTAGAGTTATAGGCAATACTAAGTTTAGTTAAATTAAGATTATTTACTACTTATATAATTACTTATATAGCTATCTTTTTAAAATAGATATAGTAGCTTAAGTGTTTATTCTCTATTTTACTATATTAAAAATAGATATTATACTAAATATACTACGTCTTATTATAACTATAAAAAAGTAGAAAAAAAATAGTAGGTCTAAAGTAAAGTGTTAGTTATTTAGCTACTATATATAAGAGCTTTAGTCTAGAGAGTAATACCTTATAAGAGGTCTTTATAGGCACTAAAAATAGGTTTATTATATTATTATTATAAAGAGTATAGCTAGTAGCAATTATTTAGGGTTTTATTACTAGATAGTTAATATTAAAATCTTTTATCTCTTTCTAAAGTAGTAATTTAAGCCTTTTAGTTAACTTAAGTTATAATTTATCCTTTTAAGTCTTTATATTTAGTCTATCCTTCTTAGCTAGACTATAGAAATATCTAGGCGTTTATTTTATTAGAAAGGAAGAGCTTATAAAACTTTTTATATATTCATAAAGAAGTAAAAAGGTTATAATAAGTTTCTTTTAGAAATTTAAAGAGTACTTAAAGTCTATAGTCTTTTTAGAGGGCTTAATCTATTTAACGCTAATTTTGCACTGCCTCTTAAGGCGCGCTTTTAAGGTAGCTAAGAATAGCTTTTACTTAGTTATTTTAATCTTTCTTATTATTATTACTTTAGTAATAGTCTATATTTATATAAAGATTATTACATATATCTTTTAGCGAATTTTTAATATTAGGGCTAAATTAACCTTTTTTATAGTACTTATTAATATTAGATAGCTTTATAAAGTATTCTAGCTTAGATATACTAAAAAGAGTAGTAAAAGCATATTTACCTTAGAATATATTTATTTAAGCGCTATTAGCAAGCTTAGTTTATATATACTTAAAGACTAGAAAGTAGTAAAAAGTATTCTTCTATTATAAAGTAGGCATTATAAGCTAAGGCAGATATTATAGTATATATTAGGGTGGGGCTAGATAAAATAAGCTCTACTTAGCCACCTAAAAATAGGGCGTTTTTAGGCTAGGGGGTTTTAAAAGAACTTAAGTGCGGTATTATAGATTATAATAATCTTTAATAGAAAGGAGAACTTTTTTAGAGCTAAATATATCTTATCTAATAACTATCTAATTAGTAATATTAGGCTAAAAGTTAGAATTTTCTAAGACTATATATACTAGATAGTAAAGTGTTATTACTTTAAGTATAGTATAAGCTTATTTAAATATATTAGCGCACTTATTTAAATATATTAGCGCACTTATTTAAATATATTAGCGCACTTATTTAAATATATTAGCGCACTTATATAAAGTCTAATTAAAAACCTTTTATTTAGAGTATTTTTTAGACTTTATAATAGCCCTAGTTACTAAATCTAGTACTATTTTAAAAAATAGACTTTAAGAAAAGTAATATTAAGTCTAAAGCTAATAAGTAGCTAGTAACTATTTTAATTCTAAGCTATACTAGATTAATTAGTCTAGCTTGAATTTTTTTATAAATGTGTTATACTTACTAGTAGCTTTAAATTTAGCTCTACCTTAGTGTATAAGCTACTTAAGCTCTACTATTATAAATTTATTAGTTAGCTAGTCTAGTTTATATATAGTAATATAGTACTTATACTATAATATATTCTATTAGTAACTCGAATAGATTAGTTCGCCGAATAGTTTTTACTAAGACTATAATACTTTACTATAAATTATAATATCTTAATAACACAACATATTATTATTTAATTAAGAAGGCAGAATTAAGCTTGCCCTTTACGCCTATTAAAATAAGTAAATTTTAAGCCTATAACGCGCTACTATAGTATATAATATTCTAAAGTCTACACTAAGTAATTAAATTAATAGAATTGCTATCTAAGTAAATATATAATTAGGCATAGTAAAGCCTACTATAACTAAAGAGCAGATACTTATATAGTATATTCTTAACCTAAATTTGTAAAAATTTGCACTCTAGCTAGATAAGGTAGAAGATATAGCTAATAAACTACTAGCTGTATAGTATAGAGACCTTATAGGATAATACTAGGCTTAGCGCTTTATAAAGCGCGTACGTAAGCTTAAAATAGCTTTTAATTAAGTAAAAAACTAATATAGAATATAATAGAAAGACCTAGAGGTTATAAATACGTAGTTTTAGCTAGTAGAAGATATAAAAGCTAAGTATAAAGTGTAGAATAAAAATATCTATAACTTTAATAAAATAGGCTTCTAGATAGAAGTTATTAGCTTAATAAAAGTTATAACTAGTTTAGAAAGATATTCTTAATCTATACTTATTTAGCTAGGTAACTATAAGTAGGTTATAGTAATTTAGAGTATTTACGCTACTAGATATACTATTCTACCCTTTATTATCTATAATAGGCAAGTCTATATTTTAGTATAGTATAAAAAGATTAGTATTTCTTATAATTAGAAGCTCTTTGTCTCTAAGACTAGCTAGACTAATAATAAGCTTAGAGTTATATAGTTAAAATACTTTAACGCGTATATAAGGCCGCGCATAGTAGAGTTATAGAGATTACTTATTCTAGATAGCTATAAGAGCTACTGCTCCTAGAATTTTAAAAATTATTATCTAGAATAAAAGATTCTAACACTCTATATACTAGCGCACTTATTTTATATTCTCTAGCTGCTTAATATAGTCTATTTTCTACTACTAAAGCTAAAGTACTCCTAGCGCGTGTAGGACTTAGCGCGCTAACGCATCTTTTATATTAATAAAGAGGTCTTTCTACTACACTTTTATAATATATTTTTTAATATATTTATACTAGAAAACTATAAAAAAGCCTTTAAAGCCTCTAGGCTTATTTCTTTAGATACGTTAGTAGTAGTAGATTGCCTTAATGTGCGTATTTACACTTTACCTTAGAGTACTCTACTAGATACACTATAGCAAGCTAGAACCCTAAGTAACACCCTTAAGTTTAGATTCTAGTTAACGTGTTTACAAGCGTGCCGTCAGTACAAGCGAGCCGTTAACCCTACCAACTTTCTACACTTAAAAAGCCACGTAGTTTAACAACACATCAAAATTCTATTAATATAATAGCTTCCCTAAATCAAGCAGTATCTATAGAAGCCTTCTTGCACGTACGTGAGTTGTGCCCAGGCTCCCTGCAGCGCGTGCAGCGCGCTGAAGCCTGCCGGCTCGCACCTGACCGCGCCTGGCTGTACCGCGTTTCTCCCTCTAGTTGCTGCTCAACAGCCTTCTGAGCAATAATATCCTCTCCCTCTGCCTTTGATAGAGTGCCTCGCTTCTAGATCCGCTTCTTTTTGCGCTGTTTACGCGTTGTGGCTGCCTCATTTGCCCTTCGTAGACTAGCTATCTCATCGCGCATAATTACTATCAAATGCGCCATTCTCTCAGCCCCTCTTGTAAGCTGATTAAGCAACTGGATAACTGATGTAGGAGAGGATCCTTGATGCCTTTAGATCCGCTCACGAACTAGAGTTGACTGAGCGCCTAGCTCGCGCGCGTTGCTTGGTGTTGCAGACTCCTATAGGGTCTCTAGTAGGGCTGCTGGCGACGGCGTACGAAGCTTTATATTAAGCTTTAATATCACCGCCTTTAGATTGTGTGGGACTAGCCTAGCGCCTCGAAAGCTTGCGCAGATATTCTCCTTTGTAATTGACTGGTCGTAGGCGGCGCGGAAGGCTGGTAGGAACTCAAGCTTAGTGATATGGTTGATGTGGTCGCGTATCAGGCCCTCGACCTGGCGCCCGTACGCCCGCTTCAACGGCGAGAAACAGCCAACGTCAAGCGGCTGCAGAAGGTGTGACGAATGTGGCGGCATACAGAGAGTGTAGATCTTGTTCTTCTTGCAGATCTCCTAGAATTCGAGCGAGTTGTGACTCTCATGGCCGTCAAGTATTAGTAGCTGACGCGCGCCCACTCTACGCTCTACTGTATGCTTGATAAAATGCCGTAGCCAGGCAACACCAAGCTCGTTCGTAGTCCAGCCATTGTCGCTGAGACCAATAGCCAGTCACCTGGTATATCGTCGCCCTCGTACCAGGCAGAGAGGTGGTACTGGCCAGCGAAGATGATAAAGGGCGGGATTGCCCACCCAGCAGCGTTGATTCCGTGGATCGCCGTCACCCACTCACGATTGCCTGGCTGGATCGCTTTTGGCCGGCCACGCCTCTCTGAGCCAGTAACGACTAGCTGGGAGGATATTTTACCCATCAGAAAGCCAGTCTCGTCGAAGTTGAAGGTATCCTCGTCGCAGATACCGTAGGTGGCCTTTGTACGTGCTACTAGCTCAAACCAGGCCTGTATAACCGTCGGGTCCTCGCAGAGGGGCTCGCTGTCGATCGTAGGGTCGATTAAATCGCGTTGTGAGGCTGTCTGTTTGCTTGACAAAGTTCCTAGGCCACTGCTGGCCAACGTGGCCTGCGCTGCGCTCAGTGAGCAGCTTATTCGCCATATCTCGTACAGCACCTAGAGTGGGCGCAAAGCCTCGCGAATCTAGGTCAAGTATTTGCTCAACAATCACCTCCTCTTCTAGCTTGGTAAGCTTCTTTGATTTGGGCTGGTAATCGCGTCGCGCAGCGTTGATCGAGGGACGTTAAACGTTAAGGCAGCGCGATTTTCGCTCTGAATCTGATTTTTATTAATAGCTGAGATAGCAAGGAAGATATCTCCTTCGTTATAGGGCAATTGAGTTGTAGTTGGTTGAGGCATTGTAGTTTGCTTATCGCGCGTTACGGAAAGTTGGTGGGGTTGACGGCTCGCTTGTACTGACGGCACGCTTATAAACACGTTAAAGCTTATACGCGACTCTTTTATTTAGTCTCTATCTAATACTAAATTAAGCTACTTATAGCTTATAAAAGGTGCTAAACTTATACTCTACTATAGTGTACTTTAAGAGACCCGTATTAAGAAACTTAAAAAGCAAATTAAGCTTCCAATAAAGCGAAAAACGCGTAAAAGAAAGCGTATTTAGAAAGGTAAAACACTAAACTTTACTTAGAAAGCAAATTTAGAAGTAAAAAGGCCTTTTATTAGAGTAAAGTTATTAAAAAGGGCGCGAGATAGTAGTAAGAGAGAGGTAGGTCCCTTAATATAATACTGCTATAGAAAGTGCAAAGAGTCTAGATATAACATAAGGACCTATTAGATAGATAAAGAGATAGAGAAGAAGTTAGATATTACTCTTAGCGGCTTATTTTTAAATAGTGTTAATAGTAAATTAGAGTAATTTTATTATAGGTTACTATAAGGCTAAAAATAAGAAGTTAACTTTATCTTATTATAGTACACACTTAGTAACTAAAAATTTAATAAAGTACTACTTAAGATATAGTATATTTTACTATAAATTATAATAAGTATACTATATATTACCTATATATAGTATAGTATAGTAGATAATATATTATATATTATAGAAAGTCTTATTATAAGTTTGTACTACTAAGAAAGACTTTTTAGCTTTGCATAGCTATAGAAGCCGCGTAAAGAGGCTATATAATAAAAAAAGTAAATTAAATAGTAACTTAGTATATTATAAGTTATAGTAGATTATTATAAGTTAATATAAAGTAACAATAGTAGTGTTCTATAATAAGTTATAAGGGACCTCAAAGTTACTAAGAGAAACTATTCGGCAGAGTAATCTATTTAAGCTACTAATTAAATATATTAAGTTATAAAGAATTTCTTTAAGGTAGACCTTTTTTAGTAGTTTAATAATACTCTTTTTTTATAAAGCTAGGGGCAAAGTAACTAGTTATCTAGAAAGTAGCTATTTGCTACTTTCTACGCTAGATAAATAATAGCTTACTAGTAGAGTTAAGTAAAAAAATCTTTTTAAGGCAAATATTATATAAACTATTATTAATAGGGTATAGACAAATATCTACCTCTATATCTTTAATTCTAAAGCTATCTAAAGGTATAGAAAATATTCTAAAAGTCTCTTAGATTAAAAGGTAGTAGTTAGATATAGTGTAAATAGTAGTAGAATTAAATAAAGTAGAGAATAGTAGAGAAAATATAATAGATAAATCTAGAGTAGTAGATTTTATATAGTGTGCAAGCTAGTGTATAGTCTAAGCTAAAAAAAATAGATAAAAGGTAAAGTATAAAATAAAAATATATAAAACTTTAATCTTTATATTACCTTTATAGCTTAGCTCTAACTTCTCTAGCTTTATATTTTGTGCCCTTAATATAATAGCGCTAAAAGGTAGTTATTAGGCAAGTTGGCTCTATAGGGTGTAGCGTAGTAGTTATTATTAATTATTTGTTAATTATTTATTTATTCTTAAAATATTAGGACTTTTTAGAGCAGTCTTGTTTAATAGACCTTAAGATAATAAAATATAAACTTTCTACTCTTATATAATAAGTAAAGGTCGGACTTAGAAATAGCCTCTTTTAATAAACCTTAGGGCAATAAAATATAAACTTCTTAGTAGTAGAAATCTTCTCTAGTAACTAATAAACTAATATACCCTTACCTACTTATAGTAAGTAAAGAAGTTATATTAGTAGTTTTATAGACCTTAGGTAACTATCTAGTATAACTAGTAACTAATAAGATAAAACTTTTACTAATTTAACTACCTATAGGTAGTATTTTAAAAAAGAAGTAAATATTATATTACTATCTATAGCTAAATAAAATAGTTAGTTTTAGAACAATATAAAGATAGAATATAGCCTTATAAGGCTAACCTATTAAGAATAGCTAGAATAGTTAAAAGAGCTAGTTAAATTAATACTGTTCTAAGATAGTAAATAAGAAAGGAACCTAAGGGGCTTTTTTTTATATAGAGAGCAGCGTAGTATATAAGCCTATACTAATTACTACGCTAATACTAACTAGAAAAGGCACCTTTAGAAAGGTAAAAGACGTAAATAGGGAAAATAGAGTATAAAAGAAAGGTAATAGGGCGTGTTTAGTAAAAAGGCTTGTATAGACTATTATAATAACCCCTTTTTATTAATACTATCTTAAAACGCTTTTCTATATTAATAATAGTAGAAGGGATAACTGCTATTATTATAATTTTTTTATTAGAAACCCCCTTAGTTATAAAAAAAACTATAGGTAGTAATAAGATTAGAGTGCTTATTATCTATATAAAAAGAGTCTAATCCCAATACTATCTTGCGTACTACTATAAGTAATAACTATAGCTAGATTAAATAAAATAAAGATATAACTATACTATAAAGCAAAGTTTAACTATAAGCACGCCTAATTTACTATAGACCTCTTCTTATATTTCTAAAACTTAATTAATAAGCTTATAATTATTGCTAAAAAAAAGCTAAAGCTTAACATAGCTAATAGTAATAAGATTCTAGTTAAGTTACTTATACAAAATTGCTATAATATATATATATATATATATAGTCTATACTTATAAAAAGTAAATAAATAGATAAGAGATAATAGAGCTAGTATTGTTAAACTAGTTAATTAAATTTAATAAATAGGTTACCTAGTAGTCTATATACAAAATTATTTAGACTAATAAATACTTAGCTTTATATAGTATAATTATTCCTTTAATGTTTATATATACTAGTGTTTTAAACTAGTATTTTAACTACTATTTTATATATAATAGTATTTTATATACAAGCTATTATTTTATATACAAACTAGTGTTTTATATACGCGCTATTATTTTATATACAAATAAGTGTTTTATATACGCGCTATTATTTTTACTTTTATTTTACTATTACTTAGTTATAACCTTAAATATTTTATTTTAAAATAGTTTATTAATCCTTAGTTTATTATCCGCTAATATATTTTATAGAATAAGTCTTTTATATATTATATTTTTTTCTTAGTAATTTAATAATTTTGCCTTATTTAGTATATTGTTCTTAGTCTTTTTTAGTAATAGCGTAAAATTGTTAAAGCGCTTGATTACAATAGGTCGTCAAAAGTTTTTAATTTAGAGAAATTAATTACGAGCTTATTTATATTACAATAGGATATTTTATAATATTTATTAGGTTAGGTTTATATTATGTTCTGTTTTTAGTCTAATGTAATTTAATATATATAATATTGGATTTTTTATAATTATTTTTTAGTAAACTTTTTGTGTGTTACTTAAAATTAACTTTGGCTTTAGTTACAACTTTATTGTTTTTAGGTTTTTGTCTATTTATTTTTTATAATAGCGAAATTCTAATATATTGTTTTATTATTTATTTTGCTTACTAATATAGTTTTAATAGTTATTTAGTAAGTATAGTTTTACTTTTTAAGTAAACTATGCTATTAGGTAGTATTATCTTAGTAGAAGGGATTAGATAGAAGAGAAATCTATAGTAGGATAAAATTACTAGTAAAGATTAGATTCTTATTATTTTTCTAATATAGGTAGTAGTTCTAAGCGTTAACTAGGCAATTAGCCTACTTTTAAAAAAATTTACTAATAATAAAATTATAGTTCTCTATTTTATAGAAAATAAACTATATAGTAATACTATTTTTATTAATATTAAGCTAGACTATAAACTAGGTGTCTACTTTTATACTTCTCTTTTCTATAAAGTTTTTAAAGGGAATTAGTATTTTTAAGTAGAGTAGTTTAGCTTTAAGCTATTTTTAAATAGCCTTTATATACCTTAAATTAATAAGGTTATAAGCACTAGCACTAGTATCTATTAAGGCTTATAACCTAAGAGCTAATCTTTAAAATATAATTTGCACTAGTATAACTAGCTAAAAGCCTCTAAATAGTTTAGAAACTCTTAGTGTCTTATTATCTATAGGTAGTAATTCTAGTTTAGTATCTATATTTTATAATTAGAATTATAGTTTATTTAGATTAATTAGTTTAGTAGCCCCTATATAACCTAGTAGATTAAAGTAGTCTAGTATTGTGTATTTAAAGCCTTATTATCTAATAAATTACCTACCTCTAAATTAGAGTAGTAGGTAATACTATATTTAATTATATTAAAATTATCTACTACTTAAATATTTACTTATATAGCTATTTTTTAAAAATAATACTTGTAGCTTAAGTATTTATTCTCTATCTTCCTATATTAAAAATAGGCGTTATACTAAATATACTATATTTTATTATAACTATAAAAAAATAAGAAAGAAATAGTAGGTTTAAAGTAGAGTGTTAGTTATTTAGCTACTATATATAAGGGCTTTAGTCTAAAGAGTAATATTTGATAAGGGGTTCTTATATATGCTTAAAATAGGTTTTTTATATTATTATTATAAAGGGTGTAGCTAGTAGTAGTTATCTAGTATTTAATTACTAAGTAGTTAATATTAGAGTCTTTTATCTCTTTCTAAAGAATTAACTTAAGACTTCTAGTTAACTTAAGTTATAATTTATTCTTTTAGATCTTTATATTTAGTCTATATTTCCTAGCTAGGCTCTTAAAAGCCTATAGAAATATTTAGGCATTTATTCTATTAAAGAGAAAAAGCTTATAAAAACTTTTTATATATCTATTAGAAAGTAAAAAGGTTATAGTAAGTCTTTTTAGAAATTTAAAAAGTGCTTTAGGTTTATAGTCTTTTTAAAGGGCCTAATTTATTTAATACTAATTTTATACTACCTCTTAAGAAACGCCTTTAAGGCAGCTAAGGATAGCTTTTACTTAGTTATCTTAATCTTTTTTATTATAGTTATCTTAGTAATAGTTTATATTTATATAAAGCTTATTATATATATTCTCTAGCTAATCTTTAATACTAGGGCTAGGTTAATCTTTTTTATAATATTTATTAATATTAGGTAGTATTATAGAGTGTTCTAGTCTAGATATATTAAAAAAAGTAGTAAAAGCGTATCTACCCTAAGGTATATCTATTTCGACGCTATTAGCAAGCTTAGTTTATATATATTTAGGAACTAAAAAGTAGTAAAGAGTATTCTTCTATTATAGAGTAGGCACTATAAGCTAGGGCAGATATTATAGTATATATTAGGACGTAGCTAGATAAGATAAGCTTTACTTAACTACCTAAGGATAGCGTAAACTATATAGTAAATTAGGTGTTTTTAAACTAGAGGGTTTTAAGGGGACTTAAGTATAGTATTATAGATTATAATAATCTTTAATAAAGAAAAAAACTTTCTTAAATCTAAATAAGTCTTATTTAATAGCTGCCTAATTAGTAATATTAGGTTAGAAGTTAGAATTTTCTAAGACTATATATATACTAGATAGTAAGATATTATTACCTTAAGTATAGTATAAGCTTATTTAAATATATTAGCGTACTTATATAAAGCTTAAATAAAATTCTCTTATTTAAAGTCTTTTTTAGACTTTATAATAGCCTTAGTTATTAAATCTAGTACTATTTTTAAAAATAGGCCTTGAAAAAAGCAATATTAAGCTTAAAACTAATAGGGAGCTAGTAACTATTTTATTTTTAAGCTATGCTAGATTAATTAGTTTAGCTTAAATTTTGCTATAAATATATTATACTTACTATTAGCTTTAAGTTTAGCTTTACCTTAGTGTGCAAGCTACTTAAGCTTTACTATTATAAATTTATTAGTTAGGTAGTTTACTTTAAGTATAGTAATATAGTACTTATACTATTATAAGTTATAAAGAATTTCTTTAAAGTAAAACTTTTTTAGTAGTTTAATAATGCTTTTTTTTCTTTATAAGGCTAGGGGCAAAGCGACTAGTTATCTAGAGAGTAGCTATTAGCTACTTTCTACGCTAAATAAATAATAGCTTACTAGTAGAATTAAGTAGAGAAATGTTTTTAAGGTAAATATTATATAGATTATTATTAGTAGAGCGTAGGTAAATATCTATCTTTATATTATTATTTTTGGAGCTATTTAGAAGTATAGAGAACGTAGGAAATATTCTAAAAGTTTCTTAAATTAAAAGGTAATAGTTAACTATAGTGTAGATAGTAGTAGAGTTAAATAAAGTAGGAAATAGTAGAGAGGATATAGTAAATAGACCTAAAATAGTAGATTTTATATAGTGTGCGAGCTAGCGTATAGTCTAAGCTAAGAAAAATTAGGTAAAAAGTAAAGTATGAAATAAAAATATATAAAACTTTAACCTTTGTATTATCTGTATAGCCTAGCTCTAATTTCCTTAGCTTTATATCTTGTACCCTTAATATAATAGCGCTAAAAGGTAGTTATTAGGCAAGTTGGCTCTATAGGGTGTAGCGTAGTAGTTATTATTTATTAATTTTATTTTTATTTTTAGAATATTAGGGCTTTTTAGAGTAGCCTTTTTTAATAGACCTTAAGATAGTAAAATATAAACTTTCTAGTGCTAGAAATCTTTTCTAGTAATTAATAAACTTCCTACCCTTATATAGTAAACAGAGATAAAACTTAGAAGTAGTCTTTTTTAATAGACTTTAAAGTAGTAAAATATAAACTCCCTAGGGCTAGAATTTTTTTTTATAACTAATAAACTTTCTACTCTTATATAATAAGTAGACGTAGAACTTAGAAGTAGTTTTTTTATTAGACCTTAGAGTAGTAAAATATAAACTTCTTAGTGCTAGAAATTTTTCTTAGTAACTAATAAACTAATATACCCTTACTTACTTATAGTAGATAAAGAAGTTATATTAGTAGTTTTATAGACTTTAGATAACTATCTAGTATAATTAGTAACTAATAAAGTAAAACTTTTACTAATTTAACTACCTATAGGCAGCGTTTTAAAAAAGAAGTAGATATTATATTACTATTTATAGGTAAATAAAATAGTTAGTCTTAAAATAATATAAGAATAGAATACAGCCTTATAGGGCTAATTTATTAAAAATAGCTAAAATAGTTAAAAGAGCTAGTTAAATTAATACTATTTTAAAATAGTAAATAAGAAAAGAACTAAAGGGGCCCTTTCTTATATAGAGGGTAGCATAGAGTATAAGTCTACACTAACTACTACGCTAACACTAACTAAGAAAGGCGTGTTTAAAAAAGTAAAAGGCGTAAATAAAAAAAAATAAAGTGTAAAAAAAAGATAATAGAGAGTGCTTAGTAAAAAGGCTAGTAGTTACTATTATAGTTATAAAAAAAACTATAAAAGTAGTTAAGACCTTAGCACTACTATAATATTAGTAATAATAAGATATAAATTTTTTATAATAAAGTAATTTCTAATAAAAATATTATAATAATAGTAGTTATTTCTTTTATTATTATTAATATAGAAAAGCGTTTTAAGGTGTTATAATAAGATATAGTTTTTTTTAGCAACTAAGCAAGTTTCTTATAGAAATATTATAATAATAGCAGCTATCCCTTCCACTATTATTAATATAGAAAAGCGTTTTAAGGTAGTATTAATAAAAAGGGGTTATGTAATAAGATATAATAAATATATATATTAATAGTAAAAAGGTATTAATTTTACTTTTACTTAGATCTCTTTTTTTATATACTTTTAGAAAGTAATTAAAGTTACTAATCTTATTACTATTAATTTTATGTAGTATAAGTTATATAACCCTAATAGATACTCTAACTTAATCTATATCTAGAAGTCTATATAAGCTAATTTAACCTATACCTAGAGTCTGTGTAATCTAATCTAACTTATACCTAGGGTCTATGCGACCCCAACCCAACCCTATACCCAAGCTGGGTACCCCGAACCTATTTACCAGCCTAACTAGGTAGTAGATAAGGAAATTAACTAGGCTGCTTACCACTATAGATTACAAAGTCTTTGTTATTCTACCCCTAGGTAGTTAATTTAACAACATATAGCTTTGTTTCTAAAAAAATACACTAATTATACTCTATTAATAGAACGTTATAAACTAACGATCTACCATGTAGCTACTCGGCTCTGGTTCACGTTCACAACAGCTCGAGCTTCCTAGAAGCTGCACAACCAGGCAGATCCACTCCGAGGAGGCCTCTGTCTATCGCATCTGTTGCTTCCGGACCTTGACATGTAATTCGCAAAGTCCCAGACGAAGCAAAACGGCCGTATTAGCTATTGACCGTGGCTTTTTGCTCAAGATCTTGCAACTCAATACCATCAAGCAAACCCCCGTCTCTGCTCTGCCTCTGCGGTTTTGTGCTCTTTCCAAGCTCCTTCTCCTGCCAGATCCACTGTTCTACTAGACTAATTGGCCACAAAACGGCAGCAGCTACCAGGCAAAACCCGGCCGACCAGAATTGCCACAACCATATCAGTATCCAGCTCAGAGGAATGACGAACTTGACGAACTCGTCTGTCTGGTACAGGTCATCTTGGCTCTGAATATAGTATTTCCGGTCCCCGCGGTTGTGTTTGAGCTTCAAGACGGTTGTGAGATTTACGGGCGCGCGATGGAATGGGACAACCCAAATACTGAAGACCTGGGAGATGTTGACGTAGAGGAGGAGGTTTGTTTCGTCGTACGCTGTGGCGGCACTTTAGCTCACGGTCCGGAGAGTGCTAGAGGGTTTTCAGATGCCGCGCACAACTGCGCCCTCAGAATTGGGCAGGCAGGAGCCCCCGGGGTCCGCTACTTACCCACGGAATTCACCGTAAGCTCGATCTTGGGGCTCAAGATCTTATACCATTGGTATATCGCCCGGATCAAGAATCGCGAGTTGTCCCAGCTTCCCGTCCGACAGAAGGGGTGTGTGAAGGAGGCATTGGGCGTAAAGTATGTTTCTATCGTGTCGCGTTGTATCGAAGGTGGCGATTGTGCGAGAAGGTGGATAACGCCGGTGATTTCCTTGACTGGGAGCAGTGAGTCGATTGTGGCGCGCATCGGGGAGTAGGGCACGGCAAACCTGGATTCTCCATGGTGAATGGCTTGAATGTGAGAGAAGTTGTCGAGGGAATCAGAGTAGTCTAACAATCAATGGAGATGCGGCGACGGGAGACGGGGTCACGAAGTTTGGGGCTCGACTTTCACATGCTTGCGCTTGGATTGACGTCATCCTTCACAGCTTCGACCCACCCATCGAAGCCTGGTCTCGCACTCCCTCGACCGTCCCGTCTGCTTCACTGTGAAGATCACTGCGATGCTCGAAATTGCCTGTTTCAACGTCGCTTCCGCGCTTGCAGCGGCGCACGCGGGCGCCGACCGGATTGAACTCTGCGCCGACTACGCTGCTGGCGGCGTCACGCCTTCCCTGGAAGCTCTCGCAGAGATCCGCAAGGCGACCGCGATCCCTGTCAACGTTATGATCCGACCCAGGCCAGGCGACTTTTGCTACACGACTTTGAACTACTACCAGATGAAGCTGGACATTTTGCAACTCAAGGCAGGCGCTAGTGGATTCGTCTTCGGTATTCTGGATGAGCAACGCCGCGTGGACGAGGCTCGAAACCGTGAATTGGTCAAGATGGCTGCACCGCTTCCGTGTACTTTCCATCGAGCCTTCGACCAGGTAGCAGATCAGAGCGAAGCAGTGAATCGCATCATCGGATGTGGCTTCACCTCCATCCTCACAAGTGGAGGACAGCTGGACGCCATGTCTGGCGCTGCTCAAGTTGCTCAGCTCCAACAAGACTTTGGTAATGGCCAAATCACCTTCATACTCGGTGGAGGCGTCCGATCTACCAACATTATGACCCTACGACAGCAGACCCACGTTTCATGGTTTCATTCTGCAGCCATCACGCAGCCCGGAGAGATTGTTGACCAAGACGAAGTCACAAAGCTCCAGGTTATGCTTCGCCATGACGAGTAGGAATGTAATCGACGTGCAACTGCTATCGCTGTGTAGCCTTGAGCCAGGAACGATGGGATGCACCATAGTAGATGCGGACAGCACGTCATCTGTCGCAAAGTTGGAAGCCCTAATCTATTTCCGCCCCAGAAGACTCACGCAACGATCAAATGGCGTGCAGTCTTGGATCTTCGAACCTGATCCATGAACTCTACGCCCCTCTCCCAGTCATCAGATACTCCAAGAAACTCCGGGTATACCTAACCCCACTAGCATAACAAGCATACCCCCATACTATACACGTCTCTTCATTGTATCCGTAATAGCTATAACTCATCATGCTCCTCACTTGGCATGACAATCGGCTCTTTGGGCCTGCCCCACTCTTCATCCAGCACCTTCCCACTCTTCTTCCTGTACTTCTCCCACACGTTCCAGAAATCCTTGGCCATGCCCTTCTCCATCTGATCTGGCAGTATAACCACATACTCGACATGCAAGCTGCCGAACTGCTGCTCCGCGTTGTTCTCCAATTGCTGATGCCAAACCGGCATGCCCTCGTCCGCGATGATCTCGACTTGGTGGGGTTGCACGACCTCGCCGCGCTTGCGGGATAGTTGCACAATGTGCCCGTCGAGATGCGTGATGTTGCGCGTCCAGTCACCCATCCATGCTTCCCGTAGGGAGAGTACTTCGCGCCAGAAGAGGTCCTTGCCGCGGCGTCGGAAGAAGGTGCCGTCCGTCCGCTCGTGATCTGCCTGGCCCATACGTGGGTCTGTCTCGACAAGATGCACAATGAGATCGCCAGCCACCCAGTCGGGACTCTCGTCTGCCTCATTCTCGTAGGTGATGCGTACGCCATGCGGCATGCCCTTTTCGATGTGCAGCTCGTGCTTCTCTGGCTCGCGGACCACTCTACTCCCGCCGCACACGGGACACGGATGCTTGATGGTCTTTCCCTTTCCGGCGCACTTGTCACACTGTACTTGCATCTGCTGGAACAGCCCCGGCGCCAACTGCTGCCGTTGAATGCGTGCTCCACGTCCACCGCACGCTCCGCACGTCTCCACGTGTCCGTCCTCGCTGCCTGTGCCCTCGCATGCAGAGCAGATGGCCTGCTTTTCCACCTCGAATTCCGTGACGCGTCCATTGTAGAAGTCCCGGAGCGGGACGGCGACGCGGAGCTCCATGTCTGGACCCTGTCGTTGGCCGCCACCGTGCCCAAAGTGACCGCTACCACCAAAGAAGCGCGAGAAGAGATCAAAGGGGTCGTGGTGCTGGCGCGGAGAGCCTCCTCGTTTGTGCTGTTCTATGCCTTCATGGCCATATTGGTCGTATATGCGGCGGGATTCTTCGTCGACGAGCACTTCGTATGCTTCGGCTACGGCGACGAACTTTTCATGCGCCGTGCCGTCCCCACTGCTTTGGATTAGCTTATGCGACTCGCACATGGCGGGTGGAGGCGTGTCGCGTACGGGTTCTTGTCTGGGTGGTACTTTTTGCTGAGGGATCGATATGCTTTCTTGATCTCTCGCTCGCTGGCATCTTTTTTGAGGCCGAGCAACTGTAGCCCACGTTAGCCATGGTCCGCTCTGGGTGGGGGATGCGGCCGAGTCGTACCTTGTAGAAGTCTTCTGCAGCCAGCACGGCCAGCGCCAGGCAGCTCAGCAACACTATCCGCAAGAGCATTGTGTCCAACGACGCTCACACCAGCGAATTGCACTACAAAGGGCAACGAACGAAGGCTAAGCAGGCACGGATTCAGTCCATGGAGACGGTTGAGCAGCGGGACAAGACAGTATGGTATATACGTGGCGCGGGAGCTGGAAACCATTATCTGGCCAGTAGCTGTTGCGCCCGGCCAATCGGCGCGCGGCGTGCGGCTGGCGCACTGGCCCCTTGCCAGGGCTCACTTTTCAGCAGAGGGCACCGTGGGATACCCAGTAACCAACCAAGTAGAGTCTATAGACGATACTAGATAGATAACATTCATCTTCCACTCTCGCTCGCCGCCGCTCGACCCGCGAGACGCATTCGCTTGCCGTCTCCCACCTGGCAGTGCCCTCCACCGTCACCATCCCCGCGCCCGTTCGGCGGCCACCTCCACGGCCATGTCGAAGCAGGCCGCACCCATAGTCCGCAAGCTCATATCGAGCTCGCATGTGGGCGTCGTCGTGTCGGCAGGCCGCATGCTGCGCACCGTCAAAGTGCGCGTCGCCGGCCAGGAGTGGAACAAGAGGTTTCGAAAGGTGCGTCGGCCGCGGTCAAGGGAGCAGCGCATGCTAACAGACGGTCTATCCAGCACTTCCCCTCGGAGCAAACCCACCTCGTAGCCGACCCCAACAACTCCCTCGTCCAAGGCGACGTCGTCTGCATCGCCAGCGGCTGGCGCACCTCCAAGAACGTCCGCCACGTCGTCACCTCCATCGTCGCGCCCTTCGGCGAGCCTGTCGAGAACCGACCCCCTGTCCTCACCGAGGAACAACGTATGAACATGCGCGTCCGGGCCCGGTTACTCAAGGATGTGCGCAGCGCAGCCAACGGAAGGCAGACCAGTATGCAGAGGCTAGCCCACGCGAGGAAGCAGGGCGTCGACATCCCCACGTTGGAGGAGGCCATGGCCAACGTGCGGCTGGCTGAGCAAGACGCCCGGCTGAGCAAGGAATCAAGGGGGAAGGGAGGGAACACAGAGCCTCATCGAGGGGCGGCCGCCCAGGCTGCTACGAACAATGAGCGGCGGCTTCCGCCAGGGCGACACACAAAAGAAGAGGAGATATCCGAAGCAAAGGTCAAGGATGCAAGGGTGCAGACGACCTAGACATCACGGCTTGCCAGACCTGTGCCATGACATCTGTAAGATAATCGTGTACAAAAGAGCCGTTTCTCAAATACTAGCATTGGGCGTCCGCGGACCGTACCGTAGTACCCTGACATGTAACATACTCCTATCGACCCGCTTGAGACAGCCCGGCAAGCGGTTGACCAAGTACAACTGCCTGGCTATTATCTGTATCAGGAATCAATACTCTGAACGTGTGCCTATTTCATACAACAGCTGAAGGGTATCGCAACAACAAGCCCGCCCGCCATCCCTAAATGCAAAGGTAGAACAACTCCAGATACCGTGCCTAGAGGCAGTACGCCATCCCATGCCGCTCAATGCGCTGACTAATCCCCCGTGAATAGACATGATAAACCGTACAACTCTTCACACCTCGACTAGGTCAACCATGTCATCATCCGCTTCGCTGTCCTCGTATGCTTTCGTGAGGAATGGGTGTCGTAGAGCCTCGTCTGCCGTCATGCGCCTAGCGGGGTCGCATTCCAAAAGCCGGTACAAAAACGCCACCGCTTCCTTCTCTTCCTCATCTAGCTCCTTCTTTGGGGCATTCTTGTCGGCATCGGTGCGGCCTGTGCACCACAAAATGATTTTCTCGAGACTGTGGCCATGCTCGCTGTAACTCGGGATGTTCGTTTCAAAGACTTGGCCATGAAGCAGGGCGGCCTCCTTCATCTTCTTGCGTCCAAAAATTGTGGTAATCTCCAAGAGGGCGTCGATATCATCGGCGCTGTGAAAAAAGGGGAAACGCCGAGTCAACAACGTCAAGAGAATGACGCCGGCGCTCCACATGTCGATGATGGTAGTCTGCTGTGTGCATTTAAGAAGCACTTCTGGGGCGCGGAAGCCACGAGTACCAGCCCGATTCGCCCGACGGCTACTCCGCGTGTCGTTCTTTGGATAGCTGGATGTCTGATGCCCAGCTTGCTGATTCTGAGCATAGACGCTGTGCGCAATCCTGTAGCGGCGCTCATCGGACGTAAGGGTACAGCTGCACTGGTGTGAATCGGTGCCTTCCCGTTCGGCAAGACCGAAGTCGACGAGGACTCCTCGAGTCTGCCATTTGTTGTAGAGGAAGTTGGTTGGCTTGACGTCACGATGCAGAATCTTCTTCTGGTGCACTGATCGCAGTGCAATGAGCAGACTCTTCATGTACAGACGCATCTCGGAGACCTTCATGTCCTTGTAGTAATCACGGAAGTCTTGATGCTGGAAGTAGGGAAGCACGGCGACGACCTGGTCCTGGTGGCGGAAGGCGGTGATCAACGGACATACCGAGTCGGAGTTCTTCAGGTCGTAGAGCAGCTCCAGCTCGTTGAAGATGCGGATGGGACTGCTGGTGACGTATATCTTCTTGATGGCCACATAGTGAGGCCGCCGCGACGACCGTTTGGAGTTGCTCGCGGGCGACGACCACTTGCGCTGCTCGCGCTCGTCGGCGTCCCAGCGGTTCTCGTACTTGTAATACTCCAGGTCCTCAGCTTTGTATACGGTTGAGAAGGTGCCTGCAAGCTCCTATTAGTCGAGCCGTCCGGCTGCAGTCCGGGCCGATGGAAGACTCACCCTCTCCGATGCGGTTGAGGACTCGGTAGCGCTTGTTGATGCCGACGAAACTGTTCTCGAAGCGTTCGATGTCCTCAGCCACGAGATGGTCTACCTCTTCCTCCTCGCTCGTGTCGACAGTGCGCCCGCTCTCTTCGAGCGGGTCGGCGCTTTCGTCCAACGTCTCTTCGGGTTGCTCCTCGACATGATCATGATGCTGGTGGATGCCTACGTCGTCGGCACGGCGCTGCAGCGGCACGCGGGCTTTGGCCATGCTTGTGGGCGCGTTGCGTGCGGTCACTGCTGTCACTGCTGTTGCTGCTGTCACTGCTGTGGTGGTGCTTTGCCCGGGCGGCGGCCAATATAAACACGCGGGTCGCGCCTGCAGCATCGAACTATGGGTCCCGCAGGCGGCGCTACGCCGCGTTCGGCTAATTCACAACAATGCGCCCGCCGCCCGCCGCCCGCCAAACACAGCGGCAGCCATCACATCTGGCGCGCACAACAGCCAACAGCAGACGCGCGCCCCTCCGTCCACTTCCTCTCACACTCCTTGTTTGTTTGTTTGTTTGCTTGTTGGTCTGCTTCCTTCCTCGCCTGCGACTCTGCACTGCGCACCATGGACTCGCGCGTGGACTTCGACATCAACGAGGCCATCAAGAACTACGACAACGACCCGGCCTCGATAGCCACGCCCGAAGCGCCACAAGCGCTGCAGGACTGCGAACATGAGCCAGAGTCGCTGAGTTCGGCGGCCTTGATCAATTCGGAGCTGAATCCCGTGCTCGATGCCCTCGCAGAGAGCCCCGAAGCCATCACTCGCAGCTCCTGCTTCGACACGCTGCAATTCCTCCTCAAGTGCGTGCCTGCCTTTCCTGCATGTACCAGAACTGGTGAAACAGAACTCGGCCGCTGATTGTTGATCCAGATTCTCCTCGCAGATACCTCCAGCCACGCTTGGCAAGATCCTCGACATTATCGTATCCTCACTTTCCACGCAGGCCGACATCGTGCACGCGGACAAAGAGGATGACCAGGATGCGGTGCCGCATTATAAGACGCTATTGGAGATGTACGCCTTCCTCCTCCGCTGGACCATATCCGCCGTCGAGACGAAAGCGCTGGAAAAATCGGCCTCGGCGCCCGCAGCGCGAGGTCGTGGAAAGGGTGCCAAGTCCAAGTCCGGCAAAGACGACGTCTGGGATGCATCGGCACAGCTCGAAGCAGCTCTAGACAGGATCAGCAAGGTGTTGAAGCTCAAGCTTGGCCGCATATTTGTCACAACGTCTGAACGAGATACCTTCATTGGCCTCTTTACAAAGCCTGTCTACTACATATTGGAGAACGAGGCGAGAGTCAAGAATAATGCGATACGCATGCACTGCTTCAGAGTGCTGTGCATTGCAATCAAGCACCATGGCCACGCTTACAGTAAGTCGTCATTGGCGTAACAAACACAGTACACTGACACATATTCCAGCTGCTCAAACGTCTATTAACCAAAGTCTGACCTATTTTGAGCATTTGTCAGAACCCATGGCCGAGTTTCTGCAGATACTGGCGGAGCAATACGACTATCCACAGCTCACGGAAGAAGTCCTTCGTGATGTCAGCAGCAAAGAGTTCAGCAGCACAGATCTGAAGGGCCCAAAGTCCATCTCAACCTTCCTGACCCGGATCTCGGAGCTGCTGCCACACCTTGTCATTAAACAGATGGCGCAGCTTGCAAATCTGCTTGACAGCGAAGTACGTGTTGATTTAGCCCACCTGTCATGAGACAATTCTGACCCGATTGCAGTCATATACTTTGCGCTGCGCCATGATTGATGTGTGTGGTAACTTGATCGCTATGCTCAGCAAGCAGTCTGGCGATGAACGGAGTGAAACCTACAAAAATCATATCAATCTCTACTTTGATGTTCTCGAAGAAAGATTTCTCGACATCAATCCGTATTGTCGGTGCCGAGTCCTTCAAGTATACGTCAAACTCTGCGACCTTGAACACAAGTATAATAAGCGGCGGCAGACGGCTGCTGAGTTGGCAGCGCGGAGCCTGGAAGATAAAAGCAGCAACGTTCGTCGGAATGCTATCAAGCTACTCTCAAAACTCGTGGAAACACATCCATTCGACAAAATACCCGGGATATGAAGCTACTGTCGATGAAGAACATGACGGAGCGTCTAGAAATGTTCGAGGGCCAGATCAATGCCTTGAAACCACCCGAGGCGTTGCGGGAAAATCTCACCCCAGGAGAACAAACGGTAGATGAATCCTTGCTACAGGATGCAACCCAGGCGGAGAACGCCGCTTCAGAAGAACCAAAGGCCTTTGACGAAATGACCGAAGAAGAGAGACAGGCTCTAGCCAATAAACTCCAGGAAGAAGCTGCTACTGCCCAGAAGATGGACGTCTTACAAAAAGGGAGAAAGTACTACATGGACGCCTTGAAATTTGCCGGAATCGTGAACGAGGCAGCTGACATCGTGACGCAGCTTCTCTCAGCTAAGAACAAGAGCGAGGTTATCGAGGCAATGGACTTCTTCACCAAGATCGATGCATATAAGATCCCCAATGCACGCAACGGTATCCGGCGAATGCTCCGACTTATCTGGACGAAGAGCAACAACGACGAGGGGAAAGGCGTCCAGACACACCTCATGGAGTGTTACAAGACGCTCTTTTTCCTCCCTCCGGGTGACCTCGATGCAAATGACACCGCTAGGTTCATCACCGAGAACATGATCAGTCTTACATTCGGCACAACTCCCGCAGAGCTTACCTCACTTGAACAGTTGCTTAGTACGATGATGAAGCAAGGTCTGGTGGACGAGCGAGTCAAACACAAACAAGATGTAGTGACAGAGCTAGTCATCCAGAAGCTGTGGCAGATATACGGGTATCAGAGAAAGGCCTTCTCGCGTACCCAACGTCGAGGAGCCATTATAGTGTTGGGAATGCTTGCGCTCGCTCGGCCCGAGATAATTGTTCAAGAAATGGAGCTCTGCCTGCGCATCGGTTTAGGTGAGCTTGGTCGACGTGATCTCGGGCTAGCTCGGTATACGTGCGTTGCACTTCGCCGCATCAGCCCACCACCCGGCAAACAAGCAAGCAGCGCTGCTCCAGCACAAGTAGCCAAGCTGCCCAACGACCATGCTGTACTGGTCAAGCTTGCTGCCATCTGCGAAATAGTCTCCGACGACAAGGAGTGGTTCGGAGTAGCTGAGCAGGCCATTAGTGCCATCTATGTCCTCTCAAAGCATCCGGATGTTCTATGTTCCGAGATACTGCGACGACAGACGAAGCATGTCTTTGCACCTCAGGCACCCTCACGACCTACATCTAGCGGATCGGGGACGGAGGAAGCCAACCAACAGCTCACGCCCTTGGAAGAAGGGTCGCCTCAAGCCCTGGCGGAGGACGCGCAACCTAAGAAACAGAACCCTGCTCTTGCCCTTTCCCAGCTACTTTTCATTGTCGGACATGTTGCAATTAAGCAGATTGTCCACCTCGAGCTTTGCGAGTTGGAGTTCAAGCGACGCAAGGCTGAAAAGGAAAAGAAGACTATGGCTACTCCACGCAAATCTCTTGCTGCAGGGAATCCTTCACCTGTGAAGAAGGGCAGGAAAAGGTTGACCAACAAAGAGCAGACGCCAGCCCCCGAGGAGGTAGATGAGCTGGACCTCATGGCTGGAACTACCGAAGATGATTTCACCGAAGCCATTGCTCGAGTCCGGGAACGAGAGCTTTTGTACGGCGAAAAATCTCTCCTGGCTAATTTTGGCCCGCTGGTGGCAGACATCTGCGCCAACAACACCTCGTACAACCATCCAACCCTGCTAGCCCAAGCCGCTCTCTGCCTGGCGAAGCTCATGTGCGTGAGCTCGGAATACTGCGAAAGTAACCTAGGGTTATTGTTGACCATCTTGGAAAGGAGCAAGGACGCGGTGGTCCGCAGCAACCTCGTTGTTGCGCTGGGCGACATGGCTGTCTGTTTCAACCACCTCATCGACGAAAACACCGACTTTCTCTACCGCCGACTCAAAGATGGTGACCCAAGCGTCAAGCGTACATGTCTCATGACGCTCACGTTCCTCATTCTAGCGGGGCAGGTCAAGGTCAAAGGCCAGTTGGGTGAAATGGCTAAATGCTTAGAATAGCGACAAGAAGATTGCAGACATGACGCGGATGTTCTTCTCCGAGCTTTCAACCAAGGACAATGCTGTTTACAATCAATTTGTAGACATGTTTAGTATCTTGAGTGCGGATACTGCTCTGGACGAAGATGCGTTCAGGAGAATTATCAAATACTTGGCAGGCTTCATTGAAAAGGTATGTAAATTCGCAATTCTCAATAGACGTGATGGTTGGCTCATTGAAATAGGACAAGCATGCAAAACAGTTGTCCAACAAACTGGCAGCACGATTGCCAAGGGCGGAGAACGAGAGGCAGTGGAACGATGTCGCGTTTACGCTAGGCCAGCTGCAGCACAAGGACGAAGAAATCCAAAAAATGGTGGCAGAGGGATTCAAGGTTGTGCAGGCTACGGCGTAATGTGGATGACGGTATCTTGGGTGAGGCGCATGATTGGGCATGATACCTTTATGATACCTGGGGAATCGGATTGGATATGGCGTTTGATGGATTCTGCATTGTTATGAGCACCGACGCGCTAATTGATTGTTCTTTCTTATGTGTTGTATACTTGTTACATTCTTTTGTCTATTCATGTACAGCTAATCCTCGAACTCGCTCCGTAATGAGCTACCAATTGTGAAGAGTTGACGAGCTGTTTTACCCCGAGATTCGCCTCGCATTGCCCAACAAGCGGTGCTCGGAGTTGAGGTCAAGCACCGGATCAGCATCATCCGCAACGTCGTGTCTCGATTGGCTTGTTCATTGCGACTTGTGCATGTTCGATGTGATACGCCAAGCCAATAATACTGTTTGCAAGCGAGAAGCTGACAAACAACTCATGTGTGAAATTGAGGAGGCTAACTCAGAAATGGGCGGCCTACATGTTTGATTAGGGGAAAAAAAGCAAGTAGAGCATGTTCGCATGTGGCGACGCGCAAACAGTGGTTAAGTGAGCTGCTGCTTCCTCGACGTCGACGTCTTAAAGACGACGCAAATGCATGCCGGACGGAAACGCTCTGTTGGTATCATGATGTGCATCAAAAAACAAGTCCCTCCATCCAAAACGCCGCGCTTCCCTACCCAATATGGTTACAGTGTATCATTTGCAACAAAAGCCGACTCCTGATCAGGGCGGTACATGCCGCCGGTCCCCGGGTTCGCCTTCTTCGTATACACATTACCCGTACTTCGTACTTCTTTATCTCTCTTTGATCCCTCCAGCAACGCGTAGAATGAGGTCATTGAGGGACGAGCGCCCGAGAATGTCAACGTGGTCGCCTGCGCATAGTTAGTGAAAAGTATCGCAGATGTAAGATGATGGCTTACCAGTGTTCGGTCCGCCCCTCGGACTGAATCTGTCGGGCTCATGGGGCATCTCGTACGTCTTCAACTTCACACCAGCCGGATTATACCGCTTCATCTTCCAGCCTTTCGCACACATATACCCCGTACTCAGCAAGTTCACGGTGCCGTCGCCCTCGCCCAGCACAACACCATGATCGACATTACCGTTGGTGAATGCCGTGTCGATGGTAACATTGAGCTTGCTCAGCGGATCTTGATCGTCCCTGTAGTAGTATGCGCGCTCCGTGGGCTTGCCTACGCCGTAGAAGCAGTATATTTTCAGATTAGGTGCGAGTGGCAGCCGAGTTTCGAGCGGATTGACCCATTTGGCAGGAATGAGCTGGTTGTCTTCGACTTCCTTGGCGGCATGCGCGACGCCGTGGGAGTAGCTCTGCTGGACCATATCCTTGTACCAGGTTTCGCTGTTCTGATAGAGGTACGGGAAGCTTTCCTCTACGGTCAAGTTCTTGACTGTGAGAGTCGAGTTGCTTCCCCGCGCAAAACGGATGAAGTTGCCAAACGACATTCTGGCCCGGCTGGTCGTCTGGTGCCCAGCCATTGTCGCCCCAAACGGCGCTGCCGCCGAGAGGTAGCATAGACGAAATTCCAGGCATGGCGCGGAAGATTTCTGCGCGTTCGTGGCGTGAGAGAAACTTTTCGAGGCCGTAGACGGCGAAGGCGTTGAGTTGAGCTGTGTCTTTCATCTCGCCGGACAGAAGAGCGGGCATGCCTTTCAAGGCGCCAAGCATGCAGCCGCTGATATTGATCCAGGAGTCGATGTAGGTGTCGACCCAGCCAGGCCCACCGTTTCCGTGCCCCTCGGCTTCGACCCAGTGCAGGAAGTAGTATAGGACCTGCGAGCCCATGGAATGCGAAAGCAGCACCACCTTCTTGTCCTTGACGCGGACTGCGATTTCGATGTGTGCTTTGAGCCTCGTAAAGTACTGATCTCGCCTCTCGTAGTTCATGTAGGAAAGACGCCAGTCGTATGCGGCTGTGAAGGCATTGGTCGGGTCGTAGCCCACCGTGGCCAGATTCTCAAGGATCTTGTTCCATATCCAGTAGCCCGTGATGAAGAAGTCGGTGGCGTCAAAGCCTTGGGCGGCCCTCAGCTTGACGCCGGGCGGGTCCAGTCCCGTGTCCATGTCCAACATGATGTGCTTCTTCCAGTTCGGCTTGTCCATGACGAGGGCGCGCATCATGGTCCAAGACCCCCACAGGCGCCTGCGAAAGTACTGACGCGATTCGTCTTGGGTGCCCCACGACTCGAGGCCGGTGGATATGACGCCGGGGATCATGATGACGGGGTGGACGGCCTCGATGCCCTGCGAGCGGGCGTGGAGGCCCACGGCGAACGAGTCGTAGTTGACGGCGTCGCGCTCTTGCTTCTGCGGGGCCGGGCTGGTCAGCACGCATGCTCTGCTGTCGGTATGGCGACGTGGTGGCGCGTACCTGCAGCTGCTGGGCATCCCGCAAGAAGCCTGCGGGCAGCGCGTCCATGAGACTATCCAGGTTCACGCCCTCCAAGCTGCTCAGGGGGAGCATGTCGTTGCTGCCCGCAAAGAAGGCGGCGACCAGCACGCCAAACAGGCCGCCCAGCCCAAAGATCCAGACGGTTTTCCGCTTGCTATGCTTGCCCTTTTTCAGCGTCGCGAGCTTCTCGGCCGTGATGACGCGCAAATCCGCAGGCCGGACCGAGGCGGGCGTGGGTTCGCGGGAGACATGGGGGGAGTCGTCGTTGTTGTCGTCGTTGTCGGTGGGGGCGCCAAAGCGACGCCTGAGGAAGGACATGGCCAGGTGTAGCGCAGCGGTGGAGGGGTGGAGAGAGCGTGAGGGCTCTGTCGCATGTGAAGACGACCCGGAGCCAGCCGCACCAAGCCGTTCCAAGCCGCTCTGACGGCCGGCCCCGCGCCTGCCCCTCGCGCCTCCCTCCTGTGCCTCCAACGCGCCTTCTCTATCCGTTTGAGAAGGCACGCAGGAGGGCGACGCGACGACCAACTTCAACCACGACGTGCATGACGCGTTGATTTTCTTCTTGGCTATTCGCTCCTTTGGCCATTGCCAACGCGTCTTTTCCATCTGTTCACTGTCACCGTCTTTTCCATCTGTTCACCGTCACCGTCTTTTCCATCTGTTGCACAAGGCACTCACCGTCTTTTCTCTCGGTTCGAGAAGACATGGGCGACGACACGGATGCAAAGCACAGCACCGACGCGCTGCAGTACGTGCAGTACGACGGCGCCAGCGAGGAGGCCTACCTGCCCGCCATCCGCCAGCTCATCTCCAAAGACCTCTCGGAGCCGTACAGCATCTACGTCTACCGCTACTTCCTCTATCAATGGGGCCATCTATGCTACATGGTACTGCGCGCCCGTCTCGTCATCGGCATATCCACCTACCTGCTAGGTACAATGCTGCGGTTGCTGACGCACACGAGGCCCTCGACCCGGACCACGCCCTCGTCGGCGTCGTCGTCTGCAAACTCGAGCCCCACCGCAGCGGCACCTTCCGCGGCTACATCGCCATGCTCGCCGTCCAGGAGTCGTACCGCGGCCGTGGCATCGCCACCAAGCTCGTCTGCATGGCCATCGATGCCATGGCCGCCCGCGCCGCCGACGAGATCGTGCTCGAGACCGAAGTCACCAACAAGGCCTCGCTGAAGCTGTACGAACGTCTGGGTTTTCTGAGAAGCAAGCGCCTGCACAGGTACTATCTCAACGGCAACGCCGCCTTCCGCCTGGTGCTGTATCTGCACGAGGGGGCCGCCCTGAAGACGCCGGCGGGCGGGAACATGGGCAGCCATGGGCCTATGGGCACCGCCCCGGACGCGGACGAGTATAGAGCCGAGGGCTATGCATTGGCTGCTGATCGCGAGCCTGTCAACTAAAAGAGGCGCAAGCTACCAATGACGATCCACGGGTAGCCCCATTGTAAAGCCGCCTACTTCCTTTTCTTCACACTCACCTCCAACCCCTGCTTTTCCACAAACGAGCACGTCTTCTGTTCCTGCCATACCAGATGTCCAGCCCGAGCATCCGCCTTCCCAACATCGAAAGCTCATACAGACCTTGACAGAACCGGTTTGATCTCCAGCAACGCCAACGGCTTCCCAATGCAGCTTCTGGGTCCAACGCTGAACGGCTGCACCGCATTCCGGTAGTCGTTGAAGAAGACACTTCTGGCATGGCTGCTTGCGTCGGGAAGCCAGTGTTCCGGACAGAACGAGGTGGCGTTGTGAATGCGCTTTGGGTCCATCGAGAGAGCTACTTGACTGATACTAATGAACGTATTTCCGGGGACGTAGTTTCCAGCGACTAGACCTCCTTCTGGCCGCGACAAGCTGGGTTGACTGACCGGTATCGGGGTGCATAGTCTCATGCCTTCCCAGAGCACGGCATGCAGGTAAGGCAACGTTTTGAGGGCCACCAGTGTTATGCCCTCCTCCGTCTCAACCCGCGTGCGGATCTCTTTCCTCAAAGCAGCTAATTAACTGGCTCGTGGACGAGCCAATTCATCGTTCCGGTGAGGACTGTTGCCGACGTCTCAGTCCCAGCTATCATCGTTGTCAAAGCATTTGCATATACCTCTCCCATGTGCAGTCCATCTCCTACCTTGTCGTCTGTCTGTCACAACTCAATGAAATCCGGCGCTCTGGTTTCTTTCTTCATCCGAGCGTCGACTTTCGCTTTCACGATTTCGCAATGGTGATCACTCTGTTCTCTCACAACTTTTGCCAGCATGCGGTCCAAAACCCACGCTACGCAGCGATAGTGCCAAAGCGTCTCAAAAAGGACATATGCCTTGATACTGTTAAAAATGACGCTCATCCAATCATTCATCTGGCTGTGCTTCAGGCACCCGAAGTCCTCTCCGAAGGCGAGCTGGCTGGTGATGTCGAGCGTAACGAATTGCGACACATCGAGAGCAACCTCACCCTTTTCAGAGCCCGTGACGCGTTCCCGGACCCGGCGAATGAAGAGCTCGACGTAGCTTTGTATGATACCTTCCTGACTCGCGACGGCTCGTTCGACAAATCCAGGCTCCATCTTTCTCTGCATCTGCGCATGTTCGTCTCGATCTAGACAGTTGGTAATGGCCTTTGGACGCCCAGGTTGCGCCTACGGATCCATCAAATCACGGTCATCCATTGAAAGAGATACGCAACACTTACGCCATGCCAGCTTGCCGATTTGGCGAATGCTGGGGCAGAGCCACGATTTGAGAATATATCCTCCCATGCTTGACTACCGGCAAATGAAAGCTCATTGGGCGCCACCCGAACCACAGGTCCGTACTTCTTGTGCAATGCGACGGAGTCGATGTGATATCGGCCGCTCTATACGGAGTGCATGTATCCCAGACGTGAGCTACGCCATAGTAGAGGTCCAGGAAATCCTGCAGCGTAATATTGCAAACGACGGTATGTATACGATACTGCAAGATGTCAGTTGCAACGACCCCGCAATACCGCTACGTGTTCGAACATACGACTACACCTATCGCCAGTACCACCCAAAAAGCGCCTGAAAGGTGTTCGGTGAAGATGGTGAGCATACTTCGCAAAACTGTAATGTTGGAAGAAGCGTCATCAAGGGACATCAGCATTTTTTATAACGTTGCGCGCTGACTGCCGTCAACAATAATGCCGTGCAAAACATCGACAATAAAATTATTATTATTTTATGTATATTTTGTTACTACTACTATGTGCTAGGTACTAGGTTTTAGTGCCTTTTATTTTACTCCTCTCTATGTATAGTGCAGACTCGACCTTAGTTAGAATTTTAATATAACGAAGATGTTCAATAACGTTAGGCGGCGCAGGGCGTACAGACATCTCGGGTGCACAGGATTCATCAGAGTATGAGCGACGGCTTACCTAGAAAGTAGTCGAGGCCGTAGATTGTGCGTAGATCGTAGATCGTGTAGGGAGCTGTCGTCGCATCATTGTGCAGATAGCCGCACTCCGTACACGCAACAATGCATTTGAAAAGAGATTGATTTACACAAGCACGATTCACATCATGCATCAAGTGGAAAGGTCGAAATGCAAGGGCTCACAATACACATAGTCGCATACGCTAACATGGCATTTTCCTCTATCCGCACACAAAGGCAGGCCAAGGCGAAAGCCGATGCTATACCCAACCTATTTGGACCGCACCCGCTGCCATCCCAGTATCTACAATTCATCTCTCTTCCTCTCCGCCTCCGCTTTCCGCTTCTCCTCGACCTGCATCTGCTCCTGCACATCAACCGCCTCCTTGGCACTCTCCCCCTTGACTCGACGCGCCAACGCAGCCACTTCCTCATCATACACATTCCACTCCGGGACCTGTCTCCTCGCCCGTTCCAATTTCGGCTCCTTGGTCTGCGGATTATTACACAAGTCAATCGTCTTGGCTTTGCTCAGGTCCGCCTGCACACCACGTCTCGCACCACAGCCACTCCTGCGGCAAGCTCTGATCTCGAGGTTGAATTGCATGTGGTTGGGCAGATCCTGATCGAGGTTGGACAAGGATGCGGGATCCGCAGAGAGGGAGTGGTATTGCTGGCGGAGGCGATCGCCCGCCGCGAGGCGTCGGAATTGCACCAGGTCGACGACGTAGAGCGCCGAAATGTGGTATGGTCTTCCGCGGAGGAAATTCGCCCAATAGCCCGTCTTCCAGAAGCGGAAGCCCTCCATCTCGGTGCGCGAGTCGCACATGGGTGTGAAGCCGTACGGTGCGCCCTGCAGGTCGAACTGCACGAGTTCGTACATGTCTGTGCGGACAATTTGGTCGGCGTCGACGAAGATGACCTTGTCCAGGTCGAGGGGGAAGAGCACGTCGAGGAAGAGAATCTTGTAGCCCCAGATTTCGCGCTGCTTTTCCGATTGAGCACGCAGCCAGTGCGGCCACTTGTATGTGACCATTTCGTAGTCGAAGCCGTATTCTGCGGCCATGTGCGGGAGGAAGGACTTGAAGGAGGGGGAGAGAAATTGCTCAATGAACCAGAACTTGACTGTGTGGTTGGTGTGCTTCATCACGGAGAGCATCATGATGTTGAGCATGCGCTCGTACAGATGACCCGACGCAACAGAGAAGATGTTGATGTCTGCCTGTACGCCTTTGCCGGAGGACTTGGCGCTTTGAAATAGAGATGCGCCCTGCCTAAAGACCTTCTCTGTGTTGAAGTTGAGGCCGACTTTGCTAAGGAGCTTGTTTACCTTTTGGCTACCTTTCTCCATAAGCTCCACGGCGAGGGAATCTTCCGATGCAAGAACGTCTGCGGTCTCTTGGCCAGGCTTGCGGGAGAGGCGAGGAAAGAGCGTGAGGCCTTGAAAGGACATGAGGACGATCTCGGTTGTTTCATCGCCAGGGACAGGAGCCCAGCCTGCAGGACCGGCACTATCGAAGGAGAAAATCTCTTGACTTCGGCCTGCCTTTAGCTGGATGTTGTAGAAGCCCGGATTAGCTTTGAATTGGAAATATCCCAAATTGGCCATGATGATGGTGTCGGCAAAATGAGGGTCTTTCTCGGTACTGAGGATGACTTCAGCACCGCGAGGAGGTTGGCCACTGTTGGAGGTATCGCGTGAGTGGCCTTCAATGAGAATGCTTTCGAGACCGTAAATAGCGTCAATATTGGCGCCAGCGGACAGGGTGCTGAGCTTGATGTTGTCCAAGTCTTGAATGGACTCCTCGGGTGCAACAAGCCAAGATGGTGGAACATCCATGCCCAGATTGAGAAGTGCTTCTTTGGGAATACCAGAGAAGTGAGCTTCCAAATTGCCGACTGAGCCATCCTCATTAAACTTCGGCTTAGAGTCGAGTAGATACCGGTAGAAGCGCTTGACAGGAAGCTCCTGCAGCATTTGCTTAGGGTTCAAAAACAGCTTCAGATAAACGCCGTCCATGTCTGACAGTGCTTTCAAGATTGGAATCCACTTCTGTGCCAGTTCTGTCGCAGGATCAATCGAAGCAACAATCTGAACTATGGCAGTGTTGTTGTCGCCTTTGATTATTGCCGTATGAGTGTCGTCCCAGACTTTGAACCTGTCCATTCTAAGAGTGGATGCTGACTCGAATATACCTTCTGGAACATCTGAGATGGTAGAAAGCGCGACAAGTGACTGGATCTTGGCAACGTCAAACGGAGACGCAATCTTCTCTGTTAATTCCAGAGCTTTAAGAGCCTTGCTTAGGGGTTCCATTCGCTTTCTCGTCTCGTACGTGACCAATGTCTCGACATCAGATTTGGAGAGGGCTTGCTCTGCGCGAATTGGTCCCACAAATCGACCGTTGACCAGAATACCATGCTGACCAGGCTGGAGGCCGAAAGCCTCGTGGATGGGCTGTGCCGCCTTCCAAAAGATTGTGGAATTTGCTTGCGTTGGAGAGAAGCTAGGCTCTCGAGTAGCGATACTCTGTAGCTGGTCGATGCTAAGATCGTGTAGCGATTTAGCCCATGCTTCCAGAATATCCTCAGAGGCACTGGATCGCTCGGCGCCTGCTTGCGGATTGTGGATGAGCACGACTTCGACGTTTGGGTTCTCCTCGCGGTATTGTGCGGTTGACTTGAGTAGAGTCAGTCCGATATCCGAGTCAAAGTCCCCAATAAGGGTAATATGCGCCCAGTCTTCCTTGTTAGCTGACTCGGCAGCCTGAACACGAGGCATCATGTTGAAAATGGCTCCGTGTGTCTCTTCAAATTCTGCCATATTGACCAGCGTGATGTTCTTCTCATTCTCGGGAATGATTAGTGGATTGCGCTTAGCCGCAGCCTGGAACAAGAAGTACTGCGGAATCCAGGAGTCCTCTTGGAATGCTTGTTCAAAGACACCCTGCTGGATATGACGGAGATCGGTGCTGATGCGCTGGCTCATGTATTGCAACCATGCCTCATCTTTGCTGATGGCCACTCCGTTGACGAATATTGGGGCACCTGGCCCATCTGCTGCCAGGCGCTCGAGGTACCTCTTCGCACTTTTTACGCGTTGCCCGATCTCTTCGGAGCCCAGCACATCGGCGAGCAGCAGAACTTCATGCTCAGCACGGAGCGTGGCGTCGCTGATAGAAGCATCGAAAATGGCTTTGTCGGGGTGAGCCAACTTCTTTGCCTCTAGGGACTACACACGTCAGTAAGTACCGTTAGACAGTATCATGCAGGCTCACTCACAGCCCCAAGATATTTAGTCAAAGTCCTCAGACCATAAGTATCGAGTAAATGATATGCGACCTTTGCTTGTTCCAAAGCACCTGGTGTGTTAATTTTGGGGACAAGTCCCCACCGAATAGGGACCATGCGCTTGACAAGACCCAGTACAGTCTCGGTGACCATGGAGACATCTTCTTCCGAAGTGAAGTCAACGGGCACGATGGCATTGTGGATATCCCGACGGATTGAGGGTAGTTGACCCGGATACGTCCGTTGCAAGAGCTAGACATCCGTTAGTAGACATTTCACCTTTGAGTGGAGGACCTTACCGCTTGAAGGCCCGAAGGCCAGTTTTCGTATCTGGAGTCCTTTTCAATGTCGTTCATCCAAACAATGACGTTGCCACCTTCGGTCTCATCCCGGAAATCGTACCGCTGAGGCTCATCCTCTGCTTGCGTCTCTGTGATGGCAGAATGGGAAAGTAGAGAGATGGCGTCAGGTCCAGAGAGACCTTGGCTGCGCACTCCGTTTATCAGACGACGCTCTCGGCGCAGATGCTCCAGAAGCGCAAAAGGGTTCACGTCACGCGCAGGCACCTGTACGCCGTTGATCCAGATGATGTTATAACCGGAGGGGAGCAGTTGCTCGCGATTGTATACATGTTCTGTGACAAACTCTTCGGAGGCGTTGTGGGCCACAATGGCAGATGAGTACTTTGGGAAGTCCTGCACGAGCTTCATAAGAGTATCCATGGGTTGGTCGCTCTGCATTACAAAGCTGGCCGCCTTCAGTCCTAAATCGGATACCTCATCTTTGGAAAGCGGCTTCAAGTCCGAGACGTCGCCATCATCATGCAGCTCCGCGTGCAGTGGCTTCTGCGGCGCAGGTGTGTCTCTTTGTTCAGCTGGTGCACGATCATCAATAACAATGTAGTCGGTCCTTTTCAGCTGCAATGCTACCCCGTAGCCATTCACCACCAGGGGCGACTTTGATGTGTTGCCAGACGGCTTGTGTCGAACACGGTACGACGTCTTCCCGTCCTGTGCGGTTTTGCTCAGTAGCTTGTGGAATGTGGCGAACGAAGGCGAGGTGATGTCAGTGTATAGGATTGAAGGCAACGCATGCGAGCTGTTTCCGAGGACGCGATCAAAAGGTAGTTCGTAAGGTCTGCTCGTGTATCAGCCACCATACGCAGTCTTGTCTTGCCTTGTGTGGTACCCACCGCTCGCTCTTCACGCTTCCGTGGCTCTCCTCCAACTGCGGAGAGCAATATTGCTTCCCGCCAAATGCTACCCACGTGGCACAGTCCAGCCCCTGCTCCCCCTGCAACGACGGTTCCACCGACGTGTTGTAGAACTGGTAGTGTGCTTCTATCCGCGGCGCGGCCGATCGAACTGAAAGCGCGAATTGGAACGACGAGAGGGTCTCGGCCTCTGTGATATGGCCGTCTGCCTCTAGTAACTGCACAAATGACGTGAAAAGATCCAACTCCGTCTTCGCGTCTTCGAAATACCCGTCCGCTATTCGATCGAGGAGGGGAAAGTATGCGGTCGAGTTTTCTTCTGCCGCGGTTTCCCTGCGAGTTATCAGTAGGCAGACATGCAGAGACAGGCGCCAAACTTACAGGAGCTCCACCAGATATGGGGCAGCGTTGAAGGAAGCTCGCAGCGCAACATTGATAGTCGGTCCCGCGAGGGCACCGAGATGCCCACATACGCTGAGCACAAAGAGGCCGCGCACGCCCCGCAAAGAATTGAGCGCCCGCATTGCGCTACGAATGGATCGAAGCCTCAATGAGCTGTCAGCTAGACCAGCAGGGTGGAGCTTGGTCGTGGGCGCGAATCGTCAGCTCCAATATCAAGAGAAGTTGCAACGTATAGCTTTCGGCTCTGGCGCCGGTTGAGCCTCAATGCTGCATCGATGGGGCTGCACGCACACAAGAACCCTAAAATGTATCCCAAGAATTGTAGAATGTGAATGTAGAGATGGTATGCGTTCCCCTGTACGTTTCCCTAGAATGATATGGTGGGAAATAGCGGGCGCGTGTCTACAAATCGAAGTGCGGCGCATAGATACCGCACCGCCACTGTGGCACCTCCGCGCCCGCAAGCGGAACGTCAGACGTCAACCTCGCTCTACAGGCGTGACACGACCCTACCTACGGTGTCATGATACGCATAGGTAAAATGCGACACCTGCCATAATGCTAAATGGTGACTTGGTCATCACGTGAGCGTATTTTGGTCTCGTACAACTTATGCATAAAATATAAACGTAGATTTAGATTACATTCTACTGGACACTTAGTAATCAAACTTCAGCTTCTCGGCACCCCTCTTCACCAGCCTGATAGGGATCGTGGCGCCCCGTAATTGCAAGGTGATAATGCTCGCAGTCTTCTTCTGTAGTAGATACCATGCTCGATCCGCCGCCTTCCTGAAGACCTCCTCCCTCTCTGACCCACCCTCTGCCATCTTCTCAAGCTCGGTTTCACTTACCCAATCGTCCAATGCCAGCTCAACACTGTACTGAGTGAAAATTATTGCAAGTGCTGTCAGGAGCTCCACCTGCGCGAACCGGCGCCCGAGGCATGACCGGAACCCTTCGCTGAAAGGGATATAAGAGCCCCTCACAGGTTTGAAGAGGTTCGATGATGTGTCTTCTCCAGAGGGACCCCGAAGTCCCTCGTCGTCGTAGTTGATGTCCTCGAAGGTCTCGGTAGTCGTGTTTTTAACCAGCCAGCGCTCTGGCCTAAAGTTTTGTGTGTCGGGCATACCACTCCTCCCCTCTTCGCCAGTTGACCCAGGCCAGTATTTCGGGTTCTTGTGGATGGCGCAACTGAGCGAGACCTGAGTATCTTCCGGCATGGTGTACTGCTGGCCGCCCATGGTGAACTGCTGCGGCCGGCCCGGCGCCGTTGATTTCGGAATATTGTTGATAGGTGTGACAACGCGAAGCGTCTCATTTATGACGGCAGCAGGCATGCCATGAAAGAGCCTTTGAAACACGTCCTCATACTTCCAGTCTTCCACAGGGCGCCCCTGAATGATCTCGTCTATTTCCTCTTGCAGTCGTTTTTGAGACGACCAGCGCATGGCTAGAAAAATGAGGGAGAAGTGAAGTGCGTTTGCTGTGGTTTCATGGCCTGCTAGCATCACCACGAACGCGTTCCCTAAAATGTCGCTCTTCTTAACAGTCGTCTGATTTTCATCGACTATCCCAGAATTGCGTATTAGTGCTTGGAAAAGGTCCATGCCGTGGGCACCCTGCCCCGATGCTACTTGCTTCTTCTTGGTTTGGAATATCTCATCCATATAAGTTCCCCATTCTTGCATAGCTGTTGCCACGGTACGATGAATTTTGAAAGGAGATTTTGCTAGACGAAGCATCAGCCTTGGTGATGGTATGAAATAGGGATTGCTAAATTTCAAACATGAACATCAGGAAAACAGACTTACAAAGGTACTCGGGCGGTCCCATGAACGTCCACATCATATTGTGGAGCAGCTCACCGAGCGCCTCTCGATAGGTCATTTTATGTCCTGGCGGCGGCTGGGATGCCCCGAAGACCGAGTCGGCTGCATCGATCTTCTCACCTTGGAGCATGGCTTCATCATGTGGCCATGTTACGCGAACATTGAAGCCTGCGCCGCTGATGATATACAGAGCCCAGGTCATGGTATCAAAACCGGTATTATCAAGTCTTCGGTTTGCGGTACCATTGGCGCCAGCCCAGAATCGAAGTAGAGACTGGGTGTTGTGCAGCGTTTCTGTAAAGACTAGGTGATTGTTGCGCTCTCCAAAGCTCGGTGCGATTAGCTTCCGGTGCATGCGCCAGTCTACTCCTTCGGAGGAAACTAGATTCTTGCCATAGATGTCGAGGCGAGTGTATAACTCTAGCGGTTTCGGAAAGTCATTTCGTCGCGTAGTGATTTGCATGACGACTTCTGCATCCGCTACAAAGGCTGATAGTTTTGAGGGAGAAACGACAAGAAACACATCCGCGCCCATCTTCTCGAATGGCCTGTGTCCCAGCCTGTGAGCCCATTCTGGGTCCATAAGCCTGGTTGCCACGATTAATGCTTGTTGACGGGGTTTGGTTGTGGCAGCACCTACTCGAGCCACAGTCCCTTGCATGAGGCGGGCAGCCTGTTCAGAAGCGGGAGCCACAGATAATACGAGGCCAGCCAAGCCACGCTGAAGACATGCACTGGTGTTACTACATAGGGAAGACCAGAACTCTTTGCGCGCACAATATTATGCTTGAGGCCCTGGTACTTGAGGAGGCCGTGATACAGAAGCACGCAGGCGATGGCGCTTGCCGCGAACAGGTAAGCCATGGATACCCCGCCTTGTGCGATGGCAGCAGTGGACGAGAGACGAAGGTGGGATACAACAAGGCCACGACGGATGATGAGTGGGAGGGAAAGATGTGCGAAAAGTCGCAGTCGAGGGACAAAGGTATGTCGCCAGCTGTCCCAGTGGTGATGTCATGGGTGTACGGTTGCGCCTGCCTCAAGTGTGTTTGAAGGGGGCTCGCCTGTCACCCGGCGACGACGGTTCTGTGACTTGTCATCTTCTCGTCGGTCGAGACGTTGCTGTCCGCTCTGTTCCTTCTACTGTGTTGCATGCAAGGAGGCGACGGGAGGTTCGTGAGAGGCTGACGGCGGGGCCATGTTATTGGGTTGGGCGCGCGTACCACGTGAGCTCTCAACTTCCCAGGTTCCCAAGTTCCCAGGTTCGGGCAGCAGGAGCAGCGAGCAGAGGCAGACACGGCCAAAGGCGGCGAACAGAAGCAATCTAGGGTGCTGCATGCGAGCGAGCATGTCCGGCGATGTACTTTCTATATTATCATGCTTCGATGGCCATGGACAATACCTACCTGGGGACGCTGGCCGGCGCGAAGAGCATCGAAGACCCCGGGCTCTCGTGACACGGCGCCGTTTCAACTTTGGACGTGGCTAGCGAATGGCGGGCACCTGATGGTGTTTCTGTTTCGCGCCCTCAGCGCCGGACCGGCAGAGTAGTGAGTGAGGCGGGCGCAACTACGTCGGCATGGATAGTAGAGTACGGCATACGGAACGCTCTGCGGCGTCGGGGCTAGTCCTGGTCGCTTTGGTGCCGTCTGCGAGGGCAGCTGACCTCTCTGCCTCTGCCGGGCTCCCGGCTGCACCTGCACGCCAGTCTCCAGCCATCTGACTCTCTTTCTCTGTCCGAGTCAGTCGGGCCGACGGCCAGGGCCACGAACAGGGGCCGTGGCAGGCGAAGGCTACACCAGCACTTGGTGAGCAGCGAGCCGTGAGCAGCGGGCGGCCTGCGAGTGCGCCGACGCAGTCTGGTGGGTGAATTGCGTGCGCGCCTGACTCGGGAAAGAGGGGCAAGATGAAAAGAGGGTGCAGATTTGAATCGCATCGCTTGCATCGCAAATTCGCAACGCGCGCGGCGCCTTCGCGGCGAGATAGGGCTCAGCAGGGAGCGCGTTGCTGCCACGGCGCTGGCGTCGGGAGGACCATGGGCGCGAGGGGTGCTTCACCTGTGAGGAATGGGCGCTGCTCTCGACGGCGGTCGCGACGCCAGCGGCGAAACGTGCTGACGGGGAGACGAAGAGACGGTCGACGCGCCGACACATGTCAGTGAGTCTTCCAGCGGGCTTCTCGAAGAGCGCGGCGCAGGGCGCCAGGCTGGAAGCGGTGCGGTGTGCAGGGCGCCGGGCGCAGGGTGCAGGGTGCCGAGTGCAGTCCAGCGAGGTGTCGTGCGCACAGGCAATCCATGCATCATGATGATTATTGCCGCGGCTAGCCCGCGACGCTGCGCCAATGCTGTCTGCGGTGCGCGCGTGCGGAGGACAGCGCAGGTCGGCCGGCCGGCCGTGGCACGCTCGCGGGCGATCGCACGTTGGGCCCGCGTGCTGCGTGTGTGGGTGCCCGTGTGTGCGGCCGCGTCGACGTCTGCCAAACGCACCGTCCTCGTCCTCTCTCGTCCTCTCTCGTCCTCGTCGCCGCCATCGAGGCCATCGAGGCCCCGTTGGATCATGGATGGGATCGAGATGCGGCGCACGGCGCGCTCTGCGCCTGCGGCCCTTCCAGCGCTCCGGGCCTGGGGACAGTGGCTGGACGAGGCGCGCTCATCGCTCATCGTACGGCAGAGATGCGGTAGAGAAGGCTGGCGGCTGACTCGGGCAAATCGCGTGCCTCTACTCGCCCCCCAGCGTGTTGTGCTGTTGCGCACATTTCGAGCAGTGCCGTGTCCCCCAGCGTGTTGAGCGTCCCCCAGTGTGTTGAGCGTCCCCCAGCGTGTTGAGCGTCCCCCAGCGTGTTGAGCGTCCCCCAGCGTGTTGAGCGTCCCCCAGCGTGTTGAGCGTCCCCCAGCGTGTTGAGCGTCCCCCAGCGTGTTGAGCGGCCCCCAGCGTGTTGTGTGTCCCCGCCCAGAGCCCGCCGCCCGTCGCCCGTCGCCCGTCGCCCGTCGCCCACCGCCCAGTCCGTCGCCGCCGACATCTCCAGGCCACGCCATCCTCGCCCGCCGTCGTCGTTCTGTTCTGTGCGTGCATCTGCATCTTGCTTCTTGGGCGCACGGCCCGTGCAGCAGCCACGCCCACGCCGCCCTCCACGCTCACGCCCACCGTCGCCGCCCACGCCCGCCGGCAGTCTGCTCCGCCCCAGTCTCACTGGCCTGTCTCAGCACCAGCACCGAGCAGCGCCCACCCTCGCTCGCTAGACGCGCCTTCGCTGCCATCGCGCCTCGCGTCCAGCACTGTCCCCGCTCCATGGTAAGCCGCCCATCGCTGGGCCCTCGTCGCGCGGCTTGACCGGCTCCCGGCTCCCGCCTCTGCACCGCACCAGCACCCGCACCTCTGCCCTACGCAGCTGGGCGCCAGGTGCTCTGGAGTCTGTACATCCAACGCCTGCGACGCTTGTCAAACTCTTCTCCCCCAGGCATGACGCGGATTGGCCCGTTGTTCAGACCCTCTCCGCCTCACCCATCGCTTGACTTGCTGCGCGGTGAATTGCCCCCCTCGCCTCTCCAGCCCGCCCGGGCCCTTGCACCCAAGCCCAAGGCTTCCACCCTACTTGGTCCTGCGAGTGGCAGTAGGTAGCTACTCCGCAGTGATATAGCCAGTGACGGAACCCAGCCGCGTGGCCTGAGCGGAAACGTCTGATATAAGGATGGACGGCGGTGATCCGAACCCGCCCACCCACAAGAGGCCCCGTCTGGATTCGGTCAATCCCGTGTATAACGGCCACCCCCCTCCGCACCGGCCTTCAGCCCAACCTTCCCGGCACCCATCACATCCCACCTCGGCTCAGGCCTCCTCTCCTCCTCCTCCTCCTGCTGCGTCCCGCTACTACCCACATCACAACACCCACCACAACACCCACCACAACACCCATCACAACACCCATCACAACTTGCCGCCTCCCTCGCCCTCGTACCCTCCCCCCGGCCCTGGACAGTACGCGCCTCCTCAACCATCACCTTCGCTTCCCCCCTCTGATATCCGCCTGCTCCCCGACCCCAGGAGCATTCCTTCGCCTGGCCACCGCACCCATGGCCTCCCCGCCACTCGGTGACTCTCCCCGCCAGACACGTACCCCAAGACACCATCTCCAGCTATCGCCCTCCTCCCACCCCACAGCCTACTGTCGCCCCGGACCAGGGCTTGAGGTCGGCCACCCTCACCATCACCGTCGACGCCAAACCCCATCCCAAGACATGGAGCATGGCAGTCCCAACGCATGGCCCACGAATCATCCTGATCAGCGTGATCAGCGTCATGCCAGCATTCCCAACGGCTACAACTCTGCCATGAGCCCTCCCAACGATTCAGCCTTCCAGACCCCCCCGCTACCACAAACTCCGCATTATGGTCAGCCCCGATGGCTTCGTACGCCAACACGCCTTATATGGGCTCGTACAATGCTAGCGCTACCGCTCAGATGCGCCGGAAACAAGTTCGAGCCACGCAGGCCTGCAACCATTGTCGTTCCAGGAAGCAAAAATGCGACGAGGCCAGGCCGTGTCAATTTTGTAGGGAGAACAACTTTGACTGCCAGTACAAGGATGTCCCCCCACCAAAGTACGTTTGCAAGACCCATTCTCACGACTCGGTGACTGACATTGCATACTAGGCAAGATCGGAGCATGATGCAGCTACAGGACAGCGTCAACAATATTTCTGACACGCTCAAGCACTTTGTGGAGATTTTAATATATGGAAACAGCACGTGGACAGCAAGCTCTCCGAACCAAGGCCAATAGAGAACACGTCGCCCGCATTCGATCACGCGTCTCCGCAGCACGCTTTTGGCGCCCGCACCTCGATGAGCGAACCGCATGCTTCTAGGGTACCCACCGCTGTCCAAGGACGAACGCAATTTAGCCGGGTTAACAGCATGAAAACCGAGTCTCCGGTGGCAACCCACTCGCACATATCACCGGGCGCTGCGCATGCGTCTACGCCCATCAAGACGGAGACGAGCTATCCCGCTGCCCCACAACCACCTGCTACACCCGCTGATAGCGTTGCGACAAATCACACGCAAATAGCCGCAGACAAGGAGCGAGTCGGTCTCCAGAGCGATCACACTACGCCGGCTCATCGCTTGCTGGAACAGTGGCCCTCCATGGAAGGCTTTTGTGCCGGCATTCCAGAGATCCAAAGGATGCTTGACGCTGGCAAGAAAATCGAGGATTACCCCATGCAATTGGAACAAGACCGCGGATTGCTTCGGTTTGGGGTGTTGGAGAGGGACATGACCTGAACGATGGTGCTCATGGACCAAGCAGTCCGGAGAATTACGTCGAGTCGGACACTCCTTCCCCTGCCTCTATTAAAGAGGGCGTGTGGGGATACCCACCCGTAGGCCACTCCAGTCCTAGCACCGTAAATGGCGACCTCCCGCGACGGGACGCTCACCCTGGCGGCCTTGGTCCAGATGGCAAGCCTGATTTCCGATCGCACGTTTTGTGGACACTGCACGAATCATACCAAGCAAACATTCACAACCTGCATCCATTTCTAAACCCAAACAAGTTACGGGCCATGATCAAAGAATTCAGTGCCACATACAGCCCGGATACAAAGAACAGCGCCATGTCTCCCGCAGGCGTAGCTGAGCGTCTTAACGGTGGCTTGAAGCGGAAGCGATCGAGCACCATGTTTAGTGACGGGTACGGACTTGCTGATGATCTCTCTAGAGGTAGCATCGAGAGGTCTCTACGGAATGCCATCATTCTCCTTGTCCTTGCACTAGGCAAAGTCTGCCAATTCACGGACAAAACGCTGCCTCATCCCGAGGGTGACAGGAACCCGACGCTGAACGGAGCGTGGGGCTATCTTCACAACTCGCCCGACCCTGCCAACCCTAGTTTTGGAAGCGACACCTCGGACAACCGTGCAAGAAACATTGATATATTGCCAGGCATGGCCTATTTCTCCTATGCGACGGACATACTTGGGAACCAGCAGGGCGGCAATACGGTAGCTCATGCGCAGGCAATGCTTCTTGCTGCTTTGTATCTGGGACAGTTTGGTCGAGTGCTTGAAAGCTGGAGCTGGATCAACAATGCCTGCAGAATCTGCCTGATTCTTGTCAAAGCGTAAGCGCTCTTTTTCGCCGTGAAGTTATTCAGCCAGCTGACCTCGGCCAGGGATTATGCAAAGATCAACCGCGACCAGCTCAACTACCCTGGCAACCCTCCAGCAGTGGAGCAACCACCTAGCGAAAAGCATCGATTGAACCTAGTCAAATGCGTCTACTGGACATGCCTGCAAATGGAGAGGTGAGCCTCACGGCCCAAGTATGCATGCTTTTTTACTCACGCAAGAACAGTGATATTCTCGCCGAGATGAGTGAACTGCAACCAAGCAATATATCGGAATACCAAGACAAAATCATGTATCCTTCCGGCGTCTTCGACTCTTTCGGCGAGATGCCTACTACCGATGATGACTCGCACAATAAACTAACAATGTGGATCTATTCGAGTCAGATACATTTACGTGTGATACTCAATGGTGCACACAACTCGTTATACGGTAAGCGTATTGAATCGTACTAGTCCACGGGTGCTCACTCATGGTACCTAGGCGGCCGACTCGGTTTTGATAGCAACAATCTCGCCGAGATCGCAAAAACGGCACGTACTCATGCCGACATTTTAGCAACATGGCGACGACTCTTACCTCCTGCATTGGCTTGGGCTGAGAACGACCCACCTCGACTAACATCAACATTGCCCGGTTACGTGCCAAATTTTACGGTGGCTACTATATGATATTAAGACCGTTCCTCTACATGGCCGTCCACAAGCTGAACCTCCCACCTACTGTAACATCACACACTAGTTCCCCACCCGTTTTCGCTGAATCCTCGACAATGCCTACAAACACTCATCGAGACATTATGGATCTCGACGCCGACCACGAAAAGGCCTTGACGATCGCCCATAACTGTATCACCAGTGCTATCCACAGTACCGTTGCATTTGATCGCGTCGGAGCCGACGGAAAGACGCCGTACGAGAACTACGAGAGCCAAAGGACGACCAGACTAATTGTCCCAAATATCTTTGGCACATTGCATGCGTAAGATTCTGTGAAACCACTCTTTGCATTGGCTAACTTTATAGCAGGCAATTCGGAAATATCATTGTCCTCACTGCGGTTTTCAAATCCCACCTTCGCAAGTTTCTCCCCGGTGACACCCCACTCACAAAAGAGAATCTGTCTGCTTTGTTCACACGGACTTTGGCGATTCTCCAAGAGGTTCAAGATAATTCACCGATCTTGAAAATGGACTTCAAAATCCTCCAACACCTCAAAGATGTACATGGCTTTTAACCCTTTTATCCCGTACTCTGCGCCGCAGCTTCCATCCATCACTATTTACCCATCGGCAGGCGGCGATTTCCCGATTTGCTTACAGCAAGCGAACTCATACATGATTAACAACGAAGAGAAGGGACGGATTTTACTCTATTGACAGCGCGCAGCTGTTTTTCGTATTGTTATTTTCTGCATTTCCTACGGCGCATTGACACGGATTGTGTCTCACTTAATTACATTCGGCGGCAAGCGCTCGATTTACGCATCGTTGCATCGTTCAACTTTTGTTGATCATTTTCGTTTTACATCCACACATTTTAGGCGGACATTCTCGACTTTCTGCACTGTCTTCTGGATATGTATACCCGGATGGGATTGGAGCGTTTTGGGCCGCAATACGAGCCACTCCCTGGTATGGAATGGTCCTGTTATTCATGATTCTATTTTTGCTCATCGCTCGCATATGGTTTGTTGATATGTATTTGGGCTAGTCTTGGGAGTGGCATTGGAGTGGCATGGGCCAAGTTTCAGTCCGTCTTGTTCAGAGTGCGACAGACTTGAGGAATACTACTACAGCGCTTGACCCATTGGAGCGTAAGCTTAAGCTCAGTGGGGAGAAAGTTTGATCGAAGAAATGCCGCGTCACTCATCACACCTTTGCACGACTGTGACGTCCCATTCGCTAACCGAGACACGTTCTCACTTAGTAATGGAAGCCGGAACACCCTAACGTCTTCGATGCCGTGCTGACGGACCCCGTTCTCCTCCGTCCGCTTTACAGACTCCCGAGCATAAAGTCGAATCGTATCACCACCACGGGCGAAATCTCTCTGCCGATTTGGAATACGACGTGAAGGTTAAGAATGGACACACGGGACAGCAGTAATACGATACATACGGTGTGTAGGCCGTGGCGCGTGACGAGAGTGCTTTGACCCGCCAGGATCAGGGTGGGTTCTTAAAGGATGAGCATCCTGGCGGTTCATCCTCCCAGAGTCCTCTCAGCCGGCAGACACATGCGACGCCGAGGGAGGGCCCTTTGCCGTTCCGTAAAACGCGGCCTTGGGCTGCAAATGTGGAGAAGGACTCGTTAACAGATCATGGTTGCCCATGGGAGGAGGTGGGGGATGCCTTGATACGACAAGCAGTATATGATCAACATAGCTCTCTGTGAGTCTGTACCCGTGTTAGGTAGTAGTTTCGCGCAATTTTTGCTTTGCTGTAGCTATTACAGTATGCTGGGAGCCTCATGCACGCAGTTGATCGGACAGTCCGACGATAAGCTGTGCATTTCTGATGATTATGATTGTGAATTTCGGTATTTGGTCCCCATCTCGGTTGGTATATAAGAGTGGGATGGACAGTGCGGATCCCTGGGAGGCTGGGACCTTTGTTACACCTACCATATGCATGCACCACAGAAGATGGGCGGGGCGCGCGGAGATATGCATAAAAAAGGGGACCCTGCACGGTTCGCTTGCGGATGGAATTTTTGTTCAAATACTGGTCCCGGACCCCTTCCTGGTAGCGAATCATTCGGCATCGGCCGGATGCTCCGACCGAAAGGATCGGCCGAGACTTGGATTGTGCTTGGATGTGCCCTTGTCCACGTGGGGTAAGTTGAGTTTTTTTGTGCTGCTGGCTGCAGGAAGAAGCAGATGGTTGGGCAACTTGGGGATGGATGGGCTCGTATCTGTCGGCATTTGGGACCCATGGATTTTGAAACACCAGATTTTGATGGGGGCTGGCTGTGCATGTAGGGTATGAAGTGCCAAGGTAGTCTACTATTCAGTATAAAGTGGTGATGGTGGTGATGGTAGATGAAGTCAGCCCGTGATTCTTCATCTGCCGCTCCACTGGAGGCGTCAGCACTTTGATCACTACCGGTAACAAGGACAAAAACAAGAACAACAGCAACAAACACGTCTTTCCAAAAATCGCTAGATAGTTTTCAACTTCCACGGTCCCCATGCCACATCTGTTATCAGATTAGATGAGAGATAATCCTTCATTTCGCCAGACGACAACATACGAGACACCCGTGCCTGGGCGTCTAGGCGTGCCTTGCATCATACAAAACAGGCAAGGTGGGCGTCGTGCTTTGACACTCGGATCCAGATGCCTGACAAACCAGAAACACGGGAATAATTAAAATCCTCGATGGGTGTTGGCAAAAGTCCATGTCACGTCCAGGTCCACGTCCTTGGAGTAGGCTATTTGTCCCGCCGGGTCTCGCATTGCGACTCGCGCGCCTCACTTATGTATCTCCTTTTATCCCGTACAGACTGGTGGCTGGACGGTTGACATTGGACTCCGTGCACCCCACACACGGTCTGATCCTCCGGCCGCGTCCTCGCCGATCAACCAGCCCCGTCGCAATCGGTAGACCGTGCGAGCGGATATGGCAGCCGAGTTGCGGCTTCTCCAAGCGGCACTTCGTGCCCGTGGAGTAAATAGGATAGAAGATTCAACGTAGGTAGTAACGTACGTTGAGATACAGTATGTTGGGGAGGAGAGAATTGAAATTGTTATTTTATGCACGCGCTGCATAAGATAAGCATGAGCACCTCAGCTCTGCGCTTTATCAGAGCCAAGCAAGAGATTGGAAATCGAAATATCGGCCCGTCTCATCATCATCATCATCATCATCATCATCATCATCAGTCAGTTACCTTCCGCCCGGTATGCACATACAGCTCGGGCTCCAACCGGCTTGCTTGCATCCGTTTCTTCGTTGCCGTTGCGAGGCGAGTCACGAACCGATAGTGCAGGTCACCTAAAGGATCGGAGGCTCTAGAAGAAGTAGTTTATACATACGATATTTGTGATCACCTTTTTACGCTCTTTTTAATTACTAAGCAGGCGGCTCTGCTTTTTTTGACATGTTATTTGAGATGAAAGCCTTTATCGTCCTACCCCTAGGTAGATTAAATAACGCCACATACATACGGTATATCGATGTGAGACGGGGAGTTGTGTTGGTGGGTGCCCGTCATGTCTACTGCCTAGCCTAGACAGCGCGTATCTGAACCTTGATCTGACATCAACTATTAAAGAGCCGGAAGTTTCAGGTGCTTGGATGGTGGTGCAACTTACGGAAGTGAGCGAGAAGCCATTTTGCATTATGACTTCAACTTCTGCACCCCGCACTTGCATCGCAACCAAGGAGTTAAAGACTACCCAACATCTCCGAGGAGTAAGCTCGCGTATTCGCTATCGTACTGATGTGAGACTCCCATGTGTAGGGCTGCCACAATATCCTCAGGCCCCCACACAATGCCACGTTAATTTTTCCTCTTTCGGTTGACCCTGCATCTTCCTTTACCTATCGCGTCTCTCTGGTCATCATGCTTTCTCTCTCTGGTTTTTTTTTCCAAGCCAGTCTCGTCAGCGATACTGTCTCACCGTTTTCATGCAATGCGACGTTCCTTCAGTGAAACACTTCTAGATCCTTGGAGGGATGGGAGTGCCGAACTGCCCTATAGACTACTGGACAATATATGCACATGTACCCTTGATTTTTTGACCGATCTAGAAAGAGGTGCAGAAATCTCAAACATCTGGCAACTGAGGTCGATGACTGGAAAAGCAGTCTTGTCAGCCTGGATATCTTTTGCTTGTGTCGTAATGACGCGGCATATCTTTATCTATTATGATGTCTATTGACGCTGGACTTGACATTCTACGGATTATAAGACTTGATGGTTCCAACCACGATTAAGCACTCAAAAAAAAAAAAGTAAAAATAGGCATATTGTAACCGACTTTACTCAAGACCAAGTCTCTCCGATGTTATATCTCGCCCTCTAGATTGAGTTGTCCTAGGCTTTGGGGAGGGTTTGGACTTTTGGTCTCATGATAACTTCAAGAGTTATTTTGAGTTCGTGTGGTTTTGGCCAGAACCTGCACGACTTCATGATACTTCTTCTTACACTTTTCTTTGGTTAGCAAGTATCAGGTTCCTTTTTGTCGCAATCTTTCTATCCTGTCATGCTCTTTTTTTACGACTGCGTTTTGTCTGAACCTTTACAGCGTTCACTGTTGCACAACACAAAAGACCAGTATCCGCTCAAAGTCTGGTTAGTCTCTGTTCCTATATGAAAAGGTGCCGGACGCAAGCACGCTGATTGCCTTTCGTCTGAAGTTCCTTTGGTTGGTGGTATTGTGCAATCTTCCACATTACATATGTCAGAATCGACCTACTGTCGCTCCTTCTCCCCTCCAAACCACTCGGTCGCACCCGCACGTGCAGAAAACGAGAAAGCAAGATGGGATGATCTTGTACAACAACCACAGCTGCTTGTGGCATGCCTGCCTAGCTGAGGCAACCAAAGTTTGACTCAACGATGCGGCCACGCACAATGTGTCCGCATCACTCTCTAGCCCTTCATCATCACTTACCTCAACTGCTACCCTGTCTGCATTCAACGCCTCGCCTACAAGCTATCTGTATCTAGCGATACTCGACACGCTCGCTTCAACTCCTCGATACGGGAACAATCCTGGGTTGCGCAAGGTCGCGCGAGCGCAAACCACGACCTCTGGAAAGCACGATGCCTCGCCACTCGCGCCCTCAACACCACGACGAGAGGCATCCCGTCTCCCGAGGCCATGTTGTCCCTCGTTCGCACCGGGAGCGCGAAAACGCACGGTGGCCCGATCGAGCCGCCTACGCGCCCGGCCACCCCATATATCCGTCCATGTCTGCACCACCGCCGAAGCAGTACCACTACATCCAGGTGCCCTCCCCGGCCGTCTTTGTACACGGCGTCGCAGAACGCACCGCGAGAGAAGCCCCGCCCCCTAGACCTATATACCAGCGACACGCGCCCAGAGTCAACATCCCGAAAAAACAAGTCCACTTCAATCTCCCACCGCCGGCCACGTCCACGTTACACAGACAGCCCACCCGCCGACCGAGCCATCCAAATCTCCGCCGCCCCGCCACTCCAGCTCGACTCCCCATCTCACCACCACCAGACCCCCGTTCCACGCCCAACCCCTACCCCGCCCAGCACACCCTCCGCCGCCAGCCCTCACACCGCACCCTAAACCGCCAACCACCAGACCCCCGTTGCACGCCCACCCTCCCCCCCCACCCAGCACCTCCCAACCCACCATCCACATCCTAACCTACGCCTCCACGCTCGCCAAAACCGACGCCGCCCTCGACAGCATCCTCTCCACGTACCTCCCCCACGCACACCCCACCTCTTCACCATCCACGCCTACAACTTCACGCCTCCGCCCGCCCACCTCTGCAAAGCCTACTCGGGCGTCTCCCCCATCATCCAAGACTCCGTCATGCGAGATGGGCGCGCGCAAAAGGCCGTTGCCGATGCCATCGACGACGTTCTCGCCTTTAGGCGGCGCGAGAAAAGCAAGGAGCGCGAGGGCCGAGGCGTCGCGTCCTTGGATGTGGCGCTCAGCGTGTGCTGCTTGTATGGGACACATCGCAGCGTGAGTATTGCTGAGAAGATTGCGGCGAGGGTTACGGGCTTGGGGTTGGGTGTCAAGGTGAGAGTTGTCCATGTGCATCGGGTTAGGGGGTACAAAGATGATTATTAGAGATGGGGGGCTCGAGAGCTGCGGCATGTGAGGTGTGGCAATGGAGTGGAAGTCTCTTTCTTGTAGCGACGAAGATAGATAGGTTGGGATGGAATTTGCATATGACGGAACACTGGTTGGAGATACCCTCGGAGGACTGGATTTTGTTCTTGTATCATTATACCCCTCTTCATATTATCTTAGCGTACATGACTTGAAGCCTCGTGCTCTAGTCTTATCATATGCGTCGATTCGGTGATATATCACTAAGAAATCTAGGTCAACGGTGCCACTGTCCAACCTGCAAGCTGTTCGCATCCCACTGCTTGGATGAAGTGTCTCGAGGTAAATATCATCCAAGTGCTAACAAGGTTCACTCCCGAGACGGCGACGAGAAAGGCATCTTAGGTTGACTCAACAATACGGAAAGAATAGCAGAACAAAACAGCGACAAGCAGAAAAGACACCCAGCTCACACCATTCTCCACCTTCACGCACATACAGAGACCACGCCTCCGTTCGCCAACGGACCTCTTGCAGCCATCCTGTCCTCTAACTCCGATAGAGTGAATCGAGGCCGACGGTATGTATACCCCACAAAAGCACCTGGTGACGATGAGCGTTAGTGTCTACCGATCACGTATGCCTGGGTAGCTCACCTTTCTTTCGCAACTCCAACACCGTGCGTCCCACATTTGGATCACGAAGCATTTTGTCCCTTGGTCTCTTCTTCTCCTTCTTGCGCCGTTTCATTTTCGCAGCAGCTTTCATAGGAAGCTCAGAGGCTGGCGAAGACGCGGGCTCTCCGCTCGCGCCACCTTCAAGCAGCTTTGGTGGATCAACAGCCCCGCAGCCTTCAGCCGGCGAATGCTCGTAGCTCGAAGAATCGAGATGATCGGAGCCACTCATAATCTCTGCCTCGTCATCGAAGTACTTCGTGATTGATTGCCCTCCGTGGACTCGCGGCACGAACGGCGGTCTGGTGAGATGCAGGTTTGACCATTGGACGGTGCGAAAGAAAGGATGGTTCTTGATGTCTTCGGCGTCGTTGGCGAATACCATGTGCCCGGCGCAGTTGAAGTTGCGCGCTCGACGTGTACCTAGTGTGCGGTCTCGGAGGACCCAATCGTTTTCTCGATATCGTTTCGCGGACAAGCGATCCGCGCGCTCGTCTAACAGTCGCATCATGAGGTCGATCGCGGTACGAGAGACAGGCATCAGAGGTATCTAAATGCGGGATGCATGTAAGTAGAAGTGATCAAGTGCTTCGGGGCTGCGTACGCGATCAATGTTTGGTCTGGCGTAGCGTTGCTCTGGTGGAAACCTCAACCAGCGCTTGTGGTCCTGTCCCAGTCAGTCATCCAGAATCACTACGTGTAGAGGCACATACTAGGATCCTTGTCTTAGTTGCCTGTCGATTGTCGCAGAAGAATGGGGTACATCCGTAGAGGCACTCGTAGAGGATGATGCCGATGCTCCACTAATCGCATCTTCCATCATAGCTTTCTCCCCTAATCACCTCTGGCGCCATATACTGACTAGTGCCAACCTGGACAGATAGCAGTGAGCAAGTTCCCTGCATGTATTGGGTCAATGGGCGACTCACCACGCTCTTCGCAAACTGCCGTCTTTGCGTCCGATTGAGCCAATCGAGTATAGGCCCACTTGTGCCATCCTGCTTATCTTTGAATCGCTCAGGAGCAATCTTCGAGCTGATGAGTTCAAACGTCTTGCGTTGTTCTTGTCTCTCGTTTGCCTCATCCAGGTCTTGTGCGTCGCCTGGGATGTTATCGTACAGTGAGTTTGTGTTACGGATGAAATATATATCGGGGTAGACTAACCTTGAATATGCAGATCCAGATCACGGAGCAGACTATAGCGTTGCTCATTGTAGTACGACTGGTTGTGGGACCAGTGGCCGTCAAACGCAAGGCCAAAGTCCGAGATTTTGAGATGACCCGAAGAAGTGATGAGGAAGTTGTCGGGCTTCACGTCGCGATGAACCCAATTCATCTTGTGCGCTTCCTCAATGCAGAGAATCATCTCGGCAATATACCATTTGGCGACATTTTCGTCCAGGATGTCTTCTCGGAGCAGCAGGCCTAGGAAGTCACCACCAACCATGTACTCCATGACCTGAATAGTTGGTTTCTGATTAGCACAACCTATGTTTGCAGCAGAGATCTTCCAGACTCACCAAGTACAGGTTGTGGCTGTCTTGGAAGCTGGCAATAAGCGGAACTACCCATTTTGAGTTCTCCGAAGCGACGAGGAAGTCGCGCTCCGCCCTCAAATGACCCTCTTGGCTATTGCGAAGCATGTCTGATTTTCGGATGACTTTCATTGCGTAGACTTGTTTCTGCTGCCCCGAACAACTGGTGTCGCGAGTGTCATCGACATAAGTAACCTTCTCTGAACTACTTCTGGTGGATTGACTGCTGTCACCAGCGATATCACTCTTTTCGCGCACAAGTCGGACCACCCCAAAACTGCCCTTACCCAGGACTCGCACCATGTCATAGTTTGAAATATGCACGGCTTTGGCCTTCTGTCGCGTGAGGCTCTTGGACTTCAGCACGCGTGTCTGACGAAGATGGTTGGTTTCCGCAAGATACCATTCCTGCCTCTTCTGATGACGTTGTTCATTAGGAAGCGCCATAGCGAAAAGCTTTCGTTCCACGTTACGCCTGCGCAGAGAGCGAGGGCTTGTTTTGGCTCCCAGTATCGTGTTGAAATGGGACTCGAAGAAGACCTTTGCTGCCGCAGCGTTCTCAACCGTTGCAACAGACGGCCGTGACAGCCTCGGAGCATCTTGGCGTGGAAATACTAACCACTGACTGTTGACGTGCTCGACCGTCGGCTCATAACGGGGAGAGCCTCCCGTTGACACATGACGAAACCCATTGTGACCTCGCTGGGTAGTTTCGCCAGACCGAGGGGCGCCAGACGACACAAGCGAAGTCGGTGCTGTTGACTGAAGACTGAATGGATTGCTGCTGCCGACTAGGCTTGAGATCTGAGAAGGGAGGGTAGGAATATCGCTCACTGTGCCCTGTTGCTGAGGCGAATGGGGCGTTTCGTCAAGCTGATCTACCTATCAATCGAAGTGCGATTAGTATACATTCCGTGGACCCACGCCTCTGGACTAACTCACAAGATGGGCAGTGAGCACGGTAGGGCGTGAGTTCAGCTTCGGTCGATGTATTACTGTCGGATTGTGTAGGAGATTGGAAGCAATGCGTCGAGTGAACTGCTGTGACAGACCTGGCGTTGATCGGCTTGTGTGCAAGATGGCGGGACGATCTTTTCTCACATCCGTAGCTGGTTCGGACTCGCCATCAAGGCCGGCTGCGCTAGGCAGCTGAAGCATCGACGAGGCATTCGCCTGTAGCGTGAGCTCTGACTCCGGTATAGGGATCTCTCGGACACTGGGACACTGCAGTGCCGTCTTTGTGTCAGGACCATCGGCTAGTATAGCATCGGGACACTGGGTGTTATCGGAGCTGTGTGTATTGGAGCCATTGCTGTCTGCAGTAGGTACAGGGCTGGGCGCTGAGCCATTGTCAAATTAGTATTAGGCATTCTTTGTTCGGAACACACATACTTTTGCCGTTTCGAAACAGGGAGAAGATCTTGACGCTTCCTCGGCGCAGATTGCTGAACGGACGAGAGGTTGGAAGACTTGCTCGCAACGGAGGCGCTTTGGTATAGGAGCCGGAGTAGCCGCTTGCGTGGCGCTCAGCGACACGGACTTTGCCTTTGTCGTGGGAGGCGACGACGGGATTGTTGGCTTCTTTCTTCTTCCTAGCGGCAGTGAGAGACACCATAGTCGGGAGCTAGAAATGGATAGGCGCCTGTTTCCTGTAAAGATGACATGCTATGAGCATGGGACTCGCATGCAAAGCATTTCTGAAGGAGACTTACGTTAGTGAATATCCGCGTCGGAGAAGGCCGTGATGCAAGCAATGCGATCACTGGGTGAATGGCATGGGCTGGGCGAGGCGTAGTGGAATAGGACCGTCGCTCATGGGTGAGAGAAGAGCACGGAATACAAGGAAACGGCGTGTGTGGCATTCAGGAAGGAACAACAAGTGACGTTTCAAGTGCTGGGGCAAGAAGCTAGCGAGGGCGGTCAAGGGAAGGAGCAAACGGTGCAACCGATGCACAGTGACTTCTCGATTTAGACTGTGCGCAGAACGGGCCAGGTATCTGATCGAGATGCATCCATGTCACAGTACCGAAGATGCTTTACATGCTCACATGGCCAACCGCCCACTCCCAATCCACGCCCCCGCCCACACTCCCCCAACCTCCCTCGCCAAATCCTCCGCCGTCTTCCCCGCCGCATCCCTCATCCCCCTAATATCCGCTTTATCCTCGGTCAACCCCCGCATAATCCCCAACGTCTCCGCCTCCTGGAACACCTCGGGCGGAAACTCGGCCAGCGGCAAATTGCTCGCCAGCAGCAGCAGCAACCAGGCTACCTCGCAGCTCTGCGCTTGCACCGCAGCATGCAGGCCGGACTGCATGTCGCCCATGGGGTCCTGGTACCGCAGTAAGGCGTCGATGCCGACTTCGTTGCCGTCCGCGTCGTCTTCCGTGTCCATGTCTTCGTCTTCGTTATCGCCCTGCAGCATGCCGACGATGGCTTGCATGTCGCCCTCGCGGCAAAACTCGAGGAAGGCGCGGCATTTGCGCTCGCTGGGGTACGCTTTGAGGTAGCTCTCTTCGGTGAGGAGGGGGAGGATATCCAGATCCTCCTGCACGCCGCCTTCGTTGCGGAGGGCGCAGAGGACCTGGGGGGTGCCGGCTGGGGAGGTGGACGCCATGTTTGCCCCGCAGTTGGGGCATTCGGTGATGTGGTATGCTTCGAGGAGGCAGTCCCTAGAGGTTATCGCCGTGGTTAGCAAGCGGAGCTGTTGCGTCATGGTAGCGAGGGCGCGGTGCATACCAGTGGAAGTGGCAGCCGCAGTTCAGATGCACGTCGTCAGGCACTGTTTGGGGTGCTGCGGCTGGCGCTTTGCTGCATGAGGAGCCGCCCCTCTCGACATGGTCTGCTTCTTCTTCTTCATCCTCCAGGTCGAATTCTACCTCGAGCGGCTTTTTGCATGCGACGCACACGGACATGGCCATTTGCTTGGTCGTTTCGTTCTTGTTGCGCCATGTTTGTGCCGACGTGGAGGGGCTGACGGCGGCCCAGGGAATTTTTGTACGTCTGTGCGCGCTTTCTTTTGGGCGCGTAACGCGTACGCGTCACTCGCCCTGCAACACGGGATGTGACTTTGTGGCAGTGATGGGGGCGTTACTTGTTTACTCATTTGCCAAGCCTGCTTACTAAGGCCTTTTTACCTTCTAATTTATAGAATTAATAATAACTAAGATTCTAATAATATAGGTCTAAATAATAGCTATAAAAATATTAAAAAAGTTTTAAGTAATTACTCTTACTCCGAGTCGTAAGTAATTACTTATTTTTAAATTTTCTTTTCTAAATATCTTTTTTAATTTTTATTATTATTTGTTATTTTTTAAATTTTTTTATATAATTTAACCTTATAGCTATAAAAGTATTATAATATATATTAACTTTTATAAATGTGTTGTGTTTTTTCCTTTGGCTATTTTCACTGTGAGGAATGTTGTTAGATATCAGGTCACTGGAAATCACTGTGATTTCACTGTAAAATCCAGTAGTCACGTGCATCCAATTATATAGTCTCCTTATAACGACAGTTAGTGTAACTCACAGTGATGTCACAGTGAGATCACTGTGAAATACACGAAGGAGACTGGCGTACTACTGTTACACTACTCCGCACTAGTACTAGTGCGTCTTGGCGCTAGGTAGATATTGCGTACGATAGCTGAGCTTCTCCAAGAGAGATCACTCCACAATCAATTATCTCAACCATCATCAAAATCAACCATCTTTCATCTGAACCATCAAGGATTACTAAGAAACACTGTGAAAACACAGTGAATCTGACAGATGTCAGCCGGCCATAGTAAGCGTGTACACTTAGTTATTAGTCACGTAATAAATTACGTAATATTAATTATATTAGTTAGGTGTACTATGCCTGTGCATATATTAGTAACTACATTAGGAAAAGTTTTGAGCGAGCGTGAGCACCTGTGGCACCTAGGCGGCTCTGCGCACGCCTGCGCACGCCTACGCACTAAATGCGCTCAAAGCGCACTAGCGATACTACTTTTTTCTTAGCGTGCGCATGCGCAAGGTTGCGCAAGAATGCGCACCTATACTACTAGTACACCTAGGGCAGCTAGAGCAGCTAAGGCTCCTAGGGTATATATAGCACCTATGCTATTAAAATAATGCTAATTAATAAGCAAATAAAGCTCTTTAACGTGTTCCACCAGTCATCCGGCAACACCACTCATCCGGCACCCCACCAAAATCGCGACGCGTCTCTGCACAACAGCTCTACAACGTCACAAGAAAATATATAGTACATAGATTTATATAATAGCTACGATCTCTAAGTACACTAAGTCCTTCTGTGGCCTTGTTTATGACAGTTGCTGCACATAGGTGGTGCTCGTTGTCGTCCTGCTCGCTCGTCCTGCTCTACCTACTAGACTACCCTTTCAGCCTCTGCAGCAAGCAACTGACCTTCTGCAGCCTATAGAGCGCCTCCACGGGCAATATACTGTCGCCGCTGCTGCTGGCGACACTGGCGACGCTGACTAGCCTGTCAAAGCTTCATATTATCTGCTGCAAGGATCGTCGCTAAGTTTATTGCAATTTGACAACCTTCAACAAGCTGGCGGATAGCCTAAGTAGTAGGGCTCTAAGACTAATTAACTGTTGGCAGTAGCTCTCCCCAAGTAGCTAGCGTTGTTACAGGGGTTCTACCCCTAGCCTTGCCTCCTTGTTTGGCCAGTGTTTGACAGGGGGTCTGCCCTATCCTCACCTCCACGGTGAGGATAGGACAACAACTTACAACCAGAATCTTTGACTATCTATTTATTACTGTTTACCGTGTATACACGACCCGACGTGGAACCAACACTAACAACAAAGCAGGCCCTGTATATGTCGAGCCTACTGCTAAAACTAAGCTATTATATGCGGCGTCTCTGCTATCCATGCGCCCTCAGCGCCAGCCGCTGTCGCTGGCCGTACTGCCCAAAAGCCAGCCTTAATGTTCTACTCTATAAATACTATTTCTCTAATACGTGGATAGGTCTATAGGAAGTCTTGCTTATTAACATAGAAGACGCCTTGTCGCGCGAGCCCCTAGACCTAATCCCTATACGCGCGCTTTAACAGCAAGAAGCAGCCAACATTAAGTGGCTAGAGGAGGTAGGACGTGTGCGCCAGCATACAGAGGGTGATAATCTTATTCTCTATACAGTACTAGTTAAACTCTAGTGTAGCGTGGCTGCTATGGCCGTCAAGTATAAGCAGTCAGTAGGCGCCAGACGTACGCAACGCCATGTGTCAATTAAAGTGCTGTAGCCAGGTAAAGCCAAGCTAATCAGTCGTCCAGCCATTGTCGCTAACAGCAACTACCCAGTCTACAGATAGGTCGTAATACCAGCTGGCCTGGTGCAGCTTTCCTAACAGGATAATAAAGGGTGGGATAGACTAGCCAGTCGCGCAGACACCCTCAATTGTTGTTACCCACTCACAGTCGCCTGGCTATATAGTAGTTGCTCAACCAACTGTAGCAGAGCTTGTGACTACTTTTAACGTCGCTGCGACACCTATGGCGAACCCAGTCTCGCCAAAGTTATAGGTATCCTTGTCTAGTATTCTATACGCCTGGCGCACGTCCTCTATACGTCTATACCACGCGCCTATTGTAATAGGATCCTCGCATAGAGCGCGCTGTAAATAGAACTTGCAATTCCACTTTATCTATAGCTCTAGCTAGGTGTTAATAAAGCGCGCCACCTAGTTCTTGCCAACTAGCGCTAGAGGAGGATACTAGCGCTCGCATTGTCTATCTGTTATACATTATAATGAAATCCTCATTAGTCAAGGTCTAGGATCCACTCTACTAGAGCCTGCTCCTCTATAGGGTGTAGCTTTCGTTTCTAGGCGTTGGCTTGCGCCTAAGGTAGGGCACCATTAACGCGTCCTTAAAGAGTCAATTAAGGGATATTATATAGCCGTGCAGCTTTGCTAGTATTTATAATCTGTCTTGTTTGAATCGCCTGCGCTGATAGAGTAAGTCTACCTTCTTTTTAAGACTGCTGAGTACTCTAGATAAGCGGCATCGTGGGTGTTGTGCAGAGACGCGTCGCGATTTTGGTGGGGTGCTGTAAGATTGTGGGTACAATGCTTAATCTATTAATTCACTACTAAGGCGATCCCTTAAAAAAGTAAAGTAGGTCTAAAGGCTACAAGGCCTAAGAAGAAAACTCTGACCTAGCCAAGGCTAGTCTAGGCCAGTCTAGGGAAACTAGGGGGTTACGCTGCCACAGGGGACGCGTCGTGACAGGTGCCGAATAAGTAGTGTTGCCGGATGACTGGTGGAACACGTTAATTAGCTAGAATTTAAAAAAGCTTAGTAAGCTACTTAGTAAGCTACTTAGTAAGCTTTAAAAAAATTTTAAAGTATAAAGTTAAAGTCTCTTACTAGATAGTAATTAGTAGTTAATATAATAGTATTAATTACTAGCGTGTTATATAGAACTTCTGCCTAATCCTAAATTCTAGGTTTTATAGGTTTAAAAATAGAAAAAATATAGTTTTATAATTATTTAAAAGAATTAGATTAGGCGAAAATTAGTAGCTTAGTAAAAAAAACTATTTTAAAAAGTAATATAGTTTACTAGCAAGTAACCCACACTAGTAAGCATACTACCTTTGCCAAGACTCTATTATTACTAATAATACTATTATAATATAACTATCTAATAAAGCTTAGTTACTTATTACTATTAGAGCTATTAAACAAGACCTAAATTTTACAAAGTAAGCTATAATAGGGCTATATAATATTAATCGCAAAACGCTTAATTAAAGACGCAACAGAATAACTATACAACGCAATAACCTACCTAAATTAAAGAATTTTACTCTTTTTAAGGAGCAGGCACTTATTAATTGTATAATTAAGCTAGACACGCGTGGATTCCCTTTTACAAAGCTTATAATACGCATAATAGCCAATTTATTATATTTATAGAGAGGAAAGCTATCTATTAGTATTAACTAGATAAATAGGTTTATTAAACGTAGACGTAAAGTTAAAACACGTTAGTCTTAGTTATATAATAACTAGAAAGTATAATAAAAAAATCTTAAGGTTATAAATACGTAGTTTAAGCTTATAGAGAGTATTAAAGTTAAGTATAGTATTATAGATAAGGACACCTATAACTTTAATAAATCAGGCTTTCTAATAGAAGTTATAGAGTCTTAGCTTATAGTTATAGTATTAAAGAGGCGTGCAAAACCTAAATTAATATAGCTAGGCAACTACTAGTAGATTATAGCAATTTAGGATATCTGCGCTACTAAATAGACAATCCCTCTCTTTATTATCTATGCCGGCAAGTATTATATCTCTACCTAGTATAAAGACGCGTTAATTTCTAGCGATTAGATAATTGCTATTAGTAAGAATAGCTAAACAAATAATAAGCTTAGTATTATATAGTTAAAATACTTTAACGCGTATACAAAGAAACGCGCTAAAGAAACCTATTAGCTACTAGTTATTAATAGCTATAAGAGCTATAACTTAATTAAGTTCTAAGATTACTATAAAAAATATAAGATTATTACTCTTTATATACTGCTATATTTATTATACCTACTATAGCTATTAAATATAGGCTATTTCTCTCTACTAAAAAAGGTATATAGTGCTAAGATTTTAGGCTTAGCGTATTAGCTAATAACCTATATTATAAAGATTAAGTTCCTTCTAGTCTTTAAAATTATATTTTTAAAGCTTTTCTCTATAGAGATAATTAAGAATAGTTTTTATAGTGCTGGGCTAGTTCTATTAAATCTAAAGAAGATATTATAGCACTTTAATATCTATATCTATATATCTAGTCTACCTATTAAAGAGCCTACTACCTAGAAGTCTAAAACACTAAGTAACCTACGCAAATTTAAGGCGTAATTAATACTAGTTTATAAGAAAATTAGAGATTACTTTAATTTATTACTAACTTTAACTATATAAGTACTTAAAAAGCTTAAAAAAAGGCGCTCTAAGTGTAATATATAGTTAGGTACTAGTGTTAAATAAAATTATAGGCCTTTACAAGATAATTAAAAAGACTATAAGATAAAAATTATAAAAAAAAAGTATATCTAGTATTAGAGATTACTTATAGTAGTAGAGAAATCTTAGCTAGCTACTTCTAAAAACGCTAGTAAATAGAAAAAGAGTAAATAGTTATTAGGTACTAGTCGCGCTATAATAGGACTATTAACTTAATAGTATTATTGTTATAACGTGTCCCCTATAGCAGCATAACCCCCTAGTTTCCCTAGACTAGACTAGACTAGTCTTGGCTAGATTAGAGTTTTCTTCTTAGGCCTTATAGCCTTTAGACTTACTTTTCTTTTTTAAGGAATTGCCTTTGTAGTAAATTAATAGATTAAGCATTATACCCACGATTTTATAGTTATAGTATCTATAGGCAACCTAAACACAATACGCAAACCTACTAGAGAGTTAAAGAAAAAGAATCTAAATTAGATATATTAACTTAGTATATATTTTTAAGTAGTGTTATAACGCAGTCTAATAATAAATAAAATAGTTTAGTAGGGTCTTGGCAAAGGTGGCGTGCTTACTAGTGTAGGTTACTCGCTAGTAATCTACATTATAACCTTTAATAACTTTTTAACTACTTTATATTTATTAAAACTTTTTTAAAAATTTAAATAATATAGTATGAGTACTATATTATTATATAATAATATTACGTAATATATATAATAACTAGTAAAACAAATAGTTTTTTATTAATTACTAACTAATTACGTAATAAAAATAGTATTTTTAATTTAAATAATTAAAGACTAGTATTTTCTCTATAAATCTATTAAAAAATTAAAATTATAGCTTTACTAGTTAAAAAGTTATAAAGCTTTAAAAAAAATACTTATTTAGACTATTTGTGCATATTTGCGCAAGTCTGCGCATCTTTGCACATCTTTGCGCATCTTTAAGCATTTTTGTGCTAACAAATTGCTTGTGCAAAAATGCGCACAAATGTGCAACTTTGCGCACGTCTGCGCACGTCTAAGCAGCCTTTTTGAAAAAACTTTCCTGATGTACTCTATACTTATATGCTGTAAGTACATGTGACGCGTTACTGTAGGCAGAACTGTCGACCGTTGACCGGCTCCCCGCAAGCCCGCACAATGGGTTGAAATACTCCCCAGCGACGCTGCTCGCTCGCCTCATCCTCCGCCTCCTCCTCCTGCCACCATGTCGAACGCGACACCACGGCTGAACCGACAACTTTTATAAATAGCTAGTAAAAAGTAATAATGTGAGTAATTTTCTTGGCAAAAGAGCGAATAAGTAACGCCCCCATCACTGCTTTGTGCCATATCTGCACAAGCCACTCTATTGAAGCGCAACTCTTCTTCAAGGTTTCTGAATCTTTTCTTTGAATTTTTTGACATGTTTTTCCTACATAGCGTTGCATCGTCCGTCACTCTCGTCTCCCTTTTGCGCCTTTGCGCGTCTTCTGTATTTTCCTCGCTTGGAATTTCGTTCAAGTATCCACTCCCACCTTCTCGTAGTCTTCTTACTCTCACAAGCCACCCATCTCTTCGTGGCACTAGCACCATGTTCCTTGGTCCAACGACCTACGTGATCGCTGCCCCGGGAATGCGAAAGAGAATCTCGGTCGGTATGGTGACAAGGCTGTGGCCTAGCGTATAGTTGGACATGGTTGCCGTGGGTTCCACGAAGCCCATAGCTATATCCAAGACATGGTTGCTGACATGATCATGAAGGACTGAAGCGTGGTGTACGAGTATTAGGGGTGTTGTTGTATGCACGCTGGCGTCGAATGTGGCTGCGTGAGGAGGGCTCGACGGAGGTGTGTTCTGGCTACCGCAGCAGCTTTACATAAAAAAGGCGTGTAGAATCCAACTGGACGCGGTCCAGTGGTTGTAATTGCGAGTGACCGTGGGCAGCAGCGGTCATGGAGTACGGCACGGAACCTCTCATATTCAAGGTTATGACGACCGCGGCGACCTCGACGACTTCGGAAAGTATGAGTCCTCGAGTGGGCTCACAGCCAGAGAGCTCACACCAAACGGCAATGAGTTCCTGCTGTTGAGCGGCGACAGTTCAGGAGCCGAGACATGCAGCGTGGGTACTTCACTGCACCGTGACTCCCTCAGCTCATCAGCTTCACCACGCGCCTGGCTCGCGGCGCTCAGCCTATCGCCTGCATGCTCTGCACCCAACTCTTGAGCGACCGGCACATGAACCCTCGTGGGCAGTTCCGGCATCTGACCGGCGTCCTGACCGGCGTCTAGTTCGTATATGTGCTGGGCATCTGCTTCCACCGGTGACGACGGCGGTATCACCATCCACTTCTTCTCGGGAGGCAGCCGTGCATTTTTCTCCGTTGGCAAAGGGGGAAGTTCTGCGTCCGGAGCGAGTACTTGTTGTTGCTGTGCCTCGCGTTGCTTGCGGCGGCGGCGTATGGCAAAGAAGGCGAGAAGCGCGATGAGAATGAGAGACACAGAAGCTGCTACGCCGACCGCGATCCCGCGCTTCATACCCGGCAGGGCTGCTGAAGGCTGCGGCTCTGATGATGTTGAGGATGCGGTGTCGCTGGGTTGTGGAAGCGGCGCCATGGTCAAGTGACTCAAGTCTACTTCAAGGCTTCAAGCAGGCCTCCACCAAGTTAAGAATGCAAGAAAAGTAATGTCGAATCTCGAAATCCAGCAGCACACTCAATTTTTGGCGCCCGCGTCTATTTGTTGCTCCCAGTTTGCGAAACCATAAGACTCGCCCCTGCGTGCGGCGCAGCCCCACATGCGACGTCCTGAGCCGCGAGGCGAACTTGCTGGCGCTTCGAGCCTCCACTTGATGCTCGGAGAGCAACGAGGGCGAATGAGATGCGCATCTCGGGCGGCACACGGTGCCGTCGCTCGTGCAGCCTTGCAGGCAGCGTAGACGTCGTTCAGCTGGTCTGCCTTTGCGAGGCAACACGACGAGATCTGCGGTCGAGGCTGTTGGAAGGGCGCTCTGTGTGCCTACGCTAGGTCGATCAAGGCGCCGATATTATTCACATGGCCTTTTCGTCCTGTATGTATTTGAGGTTCAGTGAATCCTACGCAGTGTTGGAGAGAGCGTGGAGGTCAAGGAACAGCCTACCGTCGCTAGTGTAATCTATCGCGTGCAAAAATCGGTAGAAATCTTGGCGGCATCCGAGAATTTGCGCGCGCGCGGGGAGCCTCATACAAATCGTAAATTTGACTGTGACGCATCGATAACAGCCTATAAACTGTTGAACAACTGTTAGTAAGTCGTGAGGCTGTACAAATACGTGTATAGGGCTATACTGACGCTTTTTCTGGTGGAGTAGTCCGTCGAAATGGCTGGAGATCGCCCACAGAGGGTGCGTAGGGCCCCCTCACGGCCTGGAGAGCAAACTGAGGGCGACGGAGCAGCTGAAAGGCGCGTACAGCCCGTAAGAGCATCAAGAAGGCCCCTAAGAAAGCTCCCAGTGGGAGTACTAGAGGGCGCCTGGCGAGCGGTACCGGTAAGGGCCCAATAACTCGCGCGCGACGCTGGGCTAACAGTGCCCCAGCAGTCAATCGGGCTGCCCTTGCTTCAGTTAGTACGCAGAACACTGCAAATAGACAGCAGGCTCTACCCTTGTCATCGCCGCCACCAGTAGAGCCTCCCCATATTGACCTCACCGTCGAGAGCACGCTGCCGCTGTCGTCGCCCCCTACGCCGCGCGCGCGTGAGCCTCTCCGCCCTCCACTACTTGGTTTATCGTCGTCGCCAGGTTCGCGAGCGGAATTTGACCTAGAGGTAGACTATAAGCTTATCGTCAACGGCAAGAGCGCTGTTCACCGCCCACCAGAGAGACACGGCCGCTATTTTTGGTGGCTCGATATAGCGGAGAAAGTTATAAACGATATGCTGGAGCAGCCAGATGCTCAACTTAGTGGGCGTGAGTCTGACTTTAAGAGCCGTACGGTGGCTTTTCGAGCGGGGCGTAAAGTCGCGAAAAATACTAGTAACGCTGGCCGACTTTAGCCAGGTGGAGGAGGACAAGCTTTTTAAAGCTATCGAGTACCAGGTCAGCAAATCGCCAGGCGTCCAGCTTGTAGAGGTTACCTTTGAGGTGCGCGTCAAGGCTAAGGCTCTCGAAAAGGCCTTCAAGCGTAATCAATCGTTCAACGACCCATCGTCTGACGTAGGTGAGGTGACTCCACAGCCAGAAAAGCAGACGCGCCGTCAACAGCAGCTCCTTAACGAGTCAAGGGCTATACAGCGCGTAGAGAGCTTGTCGTCGGCGCAGGACTAGGAGAGAAGCCTTCATCAGCACTAGCTCTGTCGCAATAGTGAGTGTACAAACTTTAGGAACTGGTGCTAGGTAACGCCCAACCACGAGCACTACGCTATTAGAGCTGCCGACTCGAAGTCCTAGGCGAACGCGATCGTTGCTGGCCAGGCTGAGCTCCTCGCGCCGCCAATAACTCTCATCGACTACTGGCGGAGCCCTACTGGCGGCGGCAACCAGCTAAAGCGTCGGAGAGGTGCCGGTAAAAAGCGCTCAAAAGCCCGGCGTGGCGGCTATTATAGCGACTCGGAGAGCGATGGGAGCGACAGTGAGGGCGACTTCTGGCGTAACTACGAGCGACGTGAGCGCCAGAAGGAGCGCCAGAGAGCTATTGACGAGGCTCGCTGGCGCGACGAGAAACACGAGCTGCTCAAGCTCCAGCGTGAGAGAGCGTCCAGTTACAGCAAAATACTGTCGGATTTGGTCAGCCTGCAGTACCTATGGCGCCCCAAATGGGTTATCCTGCTTACTCTATACCGCCAGCTCTTCCATCGCAGCTTCAACAGCTGCAGCAGTACTACTCACCTCTGCCAAGTCAGCGTCCGCGTACACCAGGCAGCGCCCTCCCAATCGTCAGCTCAAGCCCTGTGAGTGGCCAGGAGGATACAAGGCAACAGTGAGGGAGTTTTTCAGCTAGCTAATCAACCAGCAGCCGGAGGACGATCGTGAGGACTACGAGCAGGCTCGAGATGTGGCGATATCAGAAAAGTGGACTGTCAAAGATCTTAAGGAGATGTCAAGCGTTGGAGGAGAGCTCTATAAAATCGCGGTTAGTGAGCGCTTTAAGCTGAAGGATGGAGTCGTTAGGCACCTGCGAGATGACCTGAAGAAGTATAAGCAGCACTGTAAGACAGCTACTGCCGCCGCAGGGTTCGTAAGTATGGGTAGTAGGGGCGCTGTGGGTAGTGGGGTTACTGGCTGAGTTGACGATAATTGCAGAGCATGGACTTTACGTAATTACGTCACTACTTTACTTAGTATTCACCTTAGCAAGTTTAACGTCTATCCTAACAACTCTACGCTCTACTCTACGCTCTACTGCCACCTCCACATCTCCCTACGTGCCTCCCAGAGCTGCTCCTGGTTCTCTATCCTATACACGCCGTCGGCAGCGTGCTTAAAGTGCTTTTTCGCGAACCGATCGCAGCGACTTTCGCGGATAGCGCCCCTTAGAAAGTCGCCAAAGTTGTTAAAGCGCCACCGTACATGGCAGTAGTTGCGGCGGATCCAGGCCTTTAGGACTCCAAAGGTAAGCTCAATTGGGTTAAAATCAGGCGAATACGGTGGCAGAAATCTAACAATATGGCCAGCTTCCTCAATAACTCTCACCACCTCCAGTTTGTATGAATTGAGACGTTGTCGAGTATTATAACCATAGGCTTCTGGCCATACGCCGCCCAGAGCGTGGGCAACAGCGAATCGCGGATCCAATCGATAAAGTCCTCATAGCTGAAATAGCCCTCCTTTATACCTGTACAGGGCAGGTAACCGTCAACTGTATACACTGGGAGAATAGCCCAAGCTTTGCCACGCCGTACGTCCTGGAAATATCGATTGGTAAACCCGATTGGGGCATACGCCCTGTGGCGCCAGCCAGTCTTCTCGTTGAAAATAGACTCGTCAAGAAACACCAAGTCGGCGGCGATAAATTGCCTCATACTCCTTCGGTAAGCCTCACGGAGCTCCTCATTGCGCAGTATTAATATGGGCCGTAGGGCTCGCTCGCTCCAGTCGCGATCCTTTAACAGTCAACTAATAGTGGATCGGTGTACCTGAACGCCTCTCTCCATCCACAGCCAGTATACAATCTCGTCCTGATACATCCAACCGCTCTGAAACAGCTCATCGTACAGCGCCTGCTCATCGTCAGACGATAATTTACGCAGGCGGCCAAGTACAACGTTAGGGCTGCTAGGTTTGTGAGTGCTCCCATGAGCTTCAAGTTTCGCTCAATTTATACACCTCTGACAACAACACGTCTACTGAATCTGCGATATCGTCATAGCGCCAGCCAAGTAGCAGAAAGCGATAAATATCGAGGCGACAACGGGGATCCAGCCCACGGCCTTTAGTTGTAAGCTCTCGGGGTATAGTTGGCGGGCGACGCGCCTGCGCGGCAGTAAGAGGGCGAGGAGCGACTCCGTGAGCTCGAAACATGGACTACTCCACCAAAAAAGGCGTCAGTATAGCCCTATACACGTATTTGTACAGCCTCACGACTTACTAACAGTTGTTCAACAGTTTATAGGCTGTTATCGACGCGTCACAGTCAAATTTACGATTTGTATGAGGCTCCCCGCGCGCGCGCAAATTCTCGGATGCCGCCAAGATTTCTACCGATTTTTGCACGCGATAAGCTAGCGCAGCCGGTTGTGAGACACCCAGGGATATGAGACACCGCGCAGAAATCCTCCACCCCTCAAAAAAAATCGCGATATCTCCACATCCACCCTACCAAAATGGCCAATCGTGAGGCAGCAATTCAAGCAGCTATTACCGATCTCAATGCTGGCGTTTTTCCTAGTCAACGAGCTGCTGCAAAGGCACACAACATCCCCCTAGCCACGCTCTCGAGGCGCGTACGCGGTTCACAAAACTGGCAAAACAGCCACGTATACCAGCAACGATTAACTCCACAACAAGAGGACTTCCTTGTACAATGGATACTTGAAGAGGACGCACGCGGGTATCCTCCTTCTCACGCTCGTACACGAGAAATGGCGAATCGAATCCTAAGGATGAACGGCGAGCCCACGTTAGTGGGTAAACACTGGATATCCCACTTCATCAAACGCAACCCACGCGTCGCCTCTATTGTGGGTAGGAAGATTGAGGCTGCGAGAGCTGAGGGAGCAACTCAGGAGGCAATACGCGAGTTTCTTGAGCTCCATGAGCAGCTCCGCGTTGAGCTGAACATACGCAATGAGGATACATGGAATATGGACGAGACTGGCAAGGCCCTAGGTGTATGTGCAAACACCAGAGTACTCGCAGACAGCCAGAAAACAAAGGCTTACTATCAGTCGCCAGAGAATCGCGAGTGGGCGTCGATAATCGAGTGCGTTTCGGCAATGGGCAAGAAGCTGAGGCCTGCGGTTATTTTCAAAGGCAAACACCTACAGAGCACCTGGTTTCCATTAATAATACCTGACTGGCTATACGCAACCTCAGAGAATGGCTGGACATCTAACGCGATTGGCGTTGAGTGGCTGCAACGCGTATTTCTGCCAGAAACTGCGCCCTCGGAGGATCGCTGGAGGATGCTGATTTTGGATGGCCACGGCAGCCATGTGGACCTAGACTTCCTGTGGATCTGCAAGCAGAATAAAGTCAGGCTTCTATTTCTCCCTGCTCACTCATCTCACGTTGCAGCCCCTAGATCTCTCTGTTTTCTCAGTAGTAAAACAATTCTATCGCCAGCAGATCCAGGAGTTATCACACCTTGATGATGCTGCCCCAGTCAAAAAGGAACGCTTTATTACTGCCTACCACGTTGCCAGAGAGGGTGCAATCACTGAGAGAGTTATTCGCGCTGGATGGGCTACTGCAGGCATCTGCCCATTAAACATTGAGCGAGTAATTAACTCATCTCAAGTCGCTCGAAGGCCTGTTACGCCACCTCGCCAGAATCAAGCTCAACAACCAATCGAGAGCTATCTCTCTACCCCCCGCGGCCCTCGTGATCTGTTTATAGCTCAGCGAGCGCTTCACAAAGAGCAGAGTATAGGCCGGAAGGTTCACCAACTGTTTGAAAAAGCTGGCAAGGCAATTGCAGTTGCAAATACTCGCTCAGTAGCGCTAGAAGCAGAGAACAAACGATTGCAGAGCCAACTTGAGACTCTTAAGCCTCAAGCACCACGAAAGAGGGTTCGTATGGACCCAAATCAACGCTTTGCCAACGTAGATACGATTAAGATAGCAGTAGAGGCCTCTAAGCTTATAGAGCAACAAAACAATAGTCCTGACAAAGAAAAGGAGGCAGAAAAACTAGCAGCAGAAGTAGCAGCTAAAACTCTGCAATCTATGTGTAGTGAGTGGCAATTGTAATTACGCTGAATCAATTATCGCGATTTTTTGAAGGGTGGAGGATTTCTGCGCGGTGTCTCATATCCCTGGGTGTCTCACAACCGGCTGCGCTAGCTTAGATACGAGCAACCGCCCGCACCAACATCCTTCGCAACCTCAGGTACCCAATGCAACTAATTGGCCCACAAGCAACCTCCCCAGCCATCAAAAAACGATACACCCCCAACATCACCCAAACAGGCAATTCGGGCTTCCGCCCGCCGACCCGGCTAGCCGCATCGGGAGAACACAGGATTCCCGACTCGCAGACATGATTCCCAGCATGTAAGGGCACTGACGGTACACACACTCAGCCTCTGGTACCTGCATGTGGATTAATTGCGCACTTCATGTTTGGTGCACCGAGCTTGGAGTTGTTGGGAGGCGTGGGTGAGAATGGGGAGCTATGTAGGAGGATTGTGCGCACATCAAGGATCGTCATGCAAGGCACATATGCCTAGGTAGTTGTATATATTGGAGCATGGAACATTCTAAAAAGATGAAGAAGCTATCCTACTACTGTACACCACATATATAACGAGATTCGTAATACTCGGAAGCGACCGGGCGTACAGAAGAAAACCCACGAAACAAACTCGCCCAGTAAGGAAAAGGCAGGGCATGACGCTGGACACGGGAATAAAACGCTGCGCCGTAAAGACTGAAGGAACGGTAGATGGCCGAAAAGGAATAGCACAAACAGAAACTCCGGCGGCACGGTAGTCAGTCAGTCAGTCGACGCACCCATCAAACAGCGATAGGCGCAGAGGGGGACAAAGGAAAGGACTACGAGAGCCGTCGGAGGGTCAATGGCACGGGCATTCTGCTGTAATCAGCTGAGCTTGGTGAGTGCAACGGATCTAGGCTCTTGCTGGAAGGAACGCACATTGGCAAAATTTTGCGCAACGTCAGACTATGGTGTCTACTTACATGTGCATAGGATCGTTCGCAGATGGGGAGCCTTCTTTGCTTGTCTTCTCGGACCCTTTCTCCATGTCGAATGCGAAGTAGTCGCCCTTCGCTCTGAAAGGGCTTGCGCCGGCTCCTGGCGTTTCGTGGACGCTTGGTATTGGTGGGATGGTCGTCAGAAGCGTATGCGGGTGGTCAGAGTAAGTAGGCAGCTTCGTAGGACAAGCAGCGCTGATGCTAAGCCTGAGGCCTCGCGGATTTGAGTCAGGCAGAGGCACCGAGCCGGCACGGCCCTCGGTAACAGGTGGCGATCCGAGGTTACTGTGGCTGAAAGCCTTCTTGAAGAGGCCGAAAGCTGATGCTGTTGAGGATTGTCTGCTGCGAAAGCTGCTTGCTCCACCCTCGGAGCCGACTGCGGAAGAAATGCTGAGATTGCGCGAAGGGTTGTTTGATAGGTTCGAGCGCTCCATCAGACTGAATATACCACGCAAAGCTGAGATCGCAGCGTCTACAGAACTCTGGATACTATTCCACGAGTACTCGAGACGAATGAAGTCGTCCAGGCTATCCTCAATGGCTTCCATCTCATTCAAACAGACGCTAACGGCATCTGCGATGATGGTTGCTCCTGTGATCCAGGCATTGGCGATTGCGTTTTGACAATGGACAGGCTGGGCCTCAATGAGCTGGACCGCCGAGTTGGCGGTCTTGTCGATTGCGTGGTCGGCCATGTCGCGCTGCTGGCAGATGTCGACTCGCAGGAGGGATCGTCTGCTGGATTGGGAGTTGTCGATCTTGTACATGGAAGACTTTGCGCTGTCGTAGACGGCTTTGAAGGCGTCTTGATGTACGTATGCGATTCCGGCGTTGAGGTTGTCGAGTGTCGAGAGGACAGAATCGGCCTCGTTTCCGAGCATTGAATGGAGAATTGCCACGTGATCCGTTCCATCAATGATGGCGTGTGTTTGGAGGGTTTTGAAGAATGTGAAGTCATTTGTTCGTCGAGCTGCATGGAGATTGTGCCTAACGAGTGCGATGCGTTGTGTCCAGTGCAGCCTTTGCGTTGCGTCAACACCCATTGTTCGGTGTCTTGTGGATGTGTGAGACAATGGGCTACCCGTGTTGCACAGCAGCTGTCAGTTCGGAGGTTGGGGTCAGATCGCCACGATCTGAAATGAACCTACTACGACCGTGAGTAACAAAGATTAGCATCTTCTGTGGGAGCCATGGGGGCTTTAAATGGCATCGTGATAGATGTCCAACATGTACGCAATCGACGATCCTGTCCTTGAAGATGACCGAACTTCGCATTTGATATGACGCTCGAGTGACTGAAAGTGACGGTAGCACTGTCGAGATCTTAGATAGAAGACATCTCCAGGTAGCCAGTGGACGGGAAGTCGAACGCGATGGTCATGATGCCGGGATGGAGACCAATTGCTTTGTTCTTTCCGGGAAGGGAACATTGTGTAATCCTACCCATGCTCGAGTCTCAAACCGAACTGACAAGCCTAGGCATACGTCTAGGTTGCACTTAGAACATGGTATGTTCTGGGCGTCCATAAGGCTGAGACATTGCGCTTCTAGTCCAATGTAGCACAGGCGACGTGACAAAACTAGTACCGCATCCCCGCATCCATGGATAGAAACGTAACCATCCAGTTCGCTCTTAGACAGTGGCCGTTCTCGAGATCGTTGAATAAGACCATTTTCGTCATGCTTCATTACTTTTACGATCGAGATCCATTCTCGACTCATCGAATGCGGAAGACATATCTTTGGGAAAGGTTTTCATTTCCAAGAACGGACTTGGAAAGAGATAGTTGGGTCAGGATTGAGACGGTAGCAGGCGCGAAGAGAGTAGGGCGTCCAAGTAGTGAATTCCGGTAGTCGCGGTGGATTGCGTAGCCTCAGGTTGTCTATACCCATTGATCGACGACTTTGAATGGATGTCTAGACTGTAGACAACACGCTTCGCAGCTGCCTCTATTAGTAACCTCCATACACAGTAGCTGGAAGAGTTGAGTCGTCATCCGGTGGTCGTTCGTGGGATCTACGATGGCCAGCGAAACATCGACGTTGCATCGAAGGAAAGAAGACACAAATGAGTCAACTCGCTGATACCACGGCCGCATTCGATGGAAAAGAAGGTCGACGGAGGAAAGCGATGCCCAAGGCGCAGCGATGAAGTTTTCGATCCGGCCAAGACCGACAATGGGCCGATCCGCCGCGCCAGCCTCGACAATGACCGCATGCGCATTTGTTACCATCTCGCAGACGCAGAGATTTTCGCCAAAGATGCCGCGGTAGCATGTACGGCCTTGTCCTTTGGCGGCCTTTGCGTGGTGAATTCGCTCAGTCCGGGGCCGGGGTGGCGAACCGTTCGTAACCGGCGCCATCCTTGCCGACTTTGCCTCGCCGCCCGCCATCACCGCGGCGGCGCCTGGACTGAGCACTCCAGTAAGGCCACGGTGGGACCACGATGAAGAAATTTTTGCGCAAGCTTTCCTTGAGATCATGGGAGGGCCCGTAATTACCCGTGGGGTGTATGCACGGTGCCTTGTAATAAATATGTTGCCCTCTGCGCAATGTTACCCCTTCGTCCGTGACTCGATCAAATTCATCATAATTCGCAAGGCATCGATTCGTACGGTTGACATTGTGCCAGGACATCAGCGGGACGGACGAGATCATCATGGACGTCTCTCCCAATTCAGGCAGTCTCCACGAGAGCATCGAACCAAAGATGGATGACGGCCGGTCGGAGAAGTCGCAGGTGCACTCGTCGAGTGACATCGAGAAACAGGGCTCTGCGCCAGCAGAAGCCCAACTACTGAGGAAATTGTCCAGTCGCCATCTGCAATTCGTCGCTATCGGTAAGCGCGACACCTACTCTGCCTCGAGCGTCGCTAATCATGAACAGGTGGAACTGTCGGTACAGGTATCTTCATCGCCTCTGGCAAATCAATCGCAACAGCAGGACCAGCAGGAGCGCTCCTAGCCTACGTTTTCATCGGAACCCTCGTATACGCCGTTATGCAGTCGCTCGCCGAAATGGCAACATACCTACCCATCTCTGGGGCTTTTACGCAATACGCGTCTCGTTTCGTGGATTCTAGTCTCGGCTTCTCCCTGGGTGGATATACTGGTTCTCTTGGGCCATCACGTACGCGCTCCAACTCAGCGCAGCCGCCTGATCATCCAATGGTGGGATCCGAGCCTCAATATAGCCATTTTTATCACCATCTTCTGGGTTCCCATCACAATGGTCAACTACCTTCCCGTGGACGTATTCGGCGAGTTCGAATTTTGGTTCGCGTCGTTGAAGGTTATTGCTCTGGCTGGCTTCGCCATCTTCTCCATCTGCATCAACGCAGGTGCTGGTCAGCAAGGCTACATCGGATTCAAGTACTGGGACAACCCGGGGGCTTTCGCGGACTACCTAACTACCGGCCCCACGGCCAAGTTCGTCAGCTTCTGGTCTGTCTTGATTGCAGCTGCCTTCTCCTTCCAGGGCGCTGAGTTGGTAGCCATTGGCGCTGGAGAGAGTACGAACCCGAGAGTGACCATGCCGAAAGCTATCCGGAGAACCTTTTGGAGCATTTTCCTCATGTTCGTCTCCACCATCTTCTTCATCGGCATCATTGTTCCTTATGACAATGAAGCGCTTGCCATCGGAGATACCAACGCGGGCTCCTCGCCCCTAGTGATTGCTGCCCAGCTTGCGGGTGTACAGGTGCTCCCCCACATCATCAATACGGTGCTCCTAACGGCCGTTCTTTCCTCTGCTAGCTCGGTGGTCTACTCTGGTAGCCGGATTCTGGTTGGACTCTCTGAGCAGGGCTGCGCGCCACGCATCTTCCAACGGGCCTCGAAGCGCGGTGTCCCGTATGTGGCAGTCTCCGTCACTGCTATCGTGGGTACCTTAGGATACTTGAACTGCTCGTCCGCTGGCAGCAAAGCCTTCAACTGGCTCTTGACTATCTGCAGTGTGGCGGGCTTAATTGCCTGGTGTTGTATATTCATCTGTTACCTCGCATTTACGAAGGCACTCAAGGCGCAAAACATCGATCGCGACAACCTCCCATACAGGGCATGGGGCGGCGACTGGCTCTCCTGGTACGGCCTTGTATTCTGCGTCCTCGTCGTCTTCACACAAGGTTTCACCGCTTTCGTTCCCTGGAACACTGAAGAGTTCTTTATTGGTTATATCAGTTTGATCCTGTTCGCCGTCCTGTATGTGGGCCACAAGGTGGTGACGCGGTGCAGCTTTATCAAGCCGGCCGAGGCGGACGTCCTCACCGGTAGATTCATCCAGGAGCCTGCTGAGACATGGGAAGAAAGCCCTAGGAGCATTTGGAAGAAGGTTCTCAACAGAGCTTGGTGAGCATCCAAAAGTTCTGTCGTTCAAGCCTTGTTTTGGTTCGCGTTGCATAGCATGGGTGGGATCGTCGATTTCTGTATGTCTAATTTTGGCGCCTCGTGCCACCGATACCGATACCTAATGTGTACAGGACTTTCCTCCTTCATCCCAATTCGTGTCGGATTGGATTTGCTCCTCCCGTGCAATCTTAGAAATGCACAATGATGTCAGTGTCGGCTGTGATGGGCTTGTTCCACGAAAACCTGATAGACCCCATGGAATCCCCTTCCCGCGTGGCGGTAGACTTGTCAACGGTTTCAGGAACAGACGTATGCACCCCATATCACACCACTCATGCCGAAGGATAGCCAAGCTCGGGTGGAAGAAGGCCGTTGTCGCTTCTTCCTGCCCAGCACACCGTCTGCGGAAAAGTAAACTTCAGATAGATTGACGTCGGCGCTCGATTGGTCGGTAGTCAAGAAATGCAGCGTTCCATGATGCAAATGGCGGCGGTTAGGCGGCGGGCAGGCCGCAAGGCGCAGAAACGGGGCAGCGGTGGAATCGGAGAATCGGTGACGTCGATCAGGCCAAAGGGTTTGTGGCGTGCGCCGCCATGTGGGCCGCGGCGTTCCCGTCACCAACGTCCCAACCGAACCCGAACCCTACCCTAGCTTGGCAGTCCGTGCAACGTGTCACTCCATGCAACACCCCAACATACCAACATAGGGCCTGTTTGGTTTCGATTCCGTTTTCTACTCCGTTTTGTACAGGTAATCGCCGAGTAAGCCGCCGAGGCGTACAGGGGTTTTCGACGGCGGCTTGGCTGACAGGCATAGATCAAACGGAGTACTGTTTGGCACGTCTCCGTTATCCATCGTCGTCCTGGTGTTGGCTCCTAGCTACCTTTGTTAATTTTTTAGTGATTGTATTGTAAAAACCATGTTGCAAACTCCATCGCAAGGTTTAATACGCCATAAGGTTCTCCAGCGCCTCGCAGCTGAGGCCCTGTCGTCGTCGTCGTCGTCGCCGTCAGCGCCCTCATCCTCACCGTCACCGTCGCCGTCGTCTGCAGAGTCCCGAGCGTCGTCGCGAGCCGTGACATGGTCGCCGTCACCCACCCCCGATGGAAATAAGGCCAAAAAGCTCATGTGGAGCACCACGATGCTAGAGGCTTTACTAGAGGCCTCAGCGACCAGGCTGACGCTGGCCATCGCGCGGATAATAGTTCAAACCTGAGGCGTGGACGTACGCCCGCGATAAGGTGGCTGAAGTTGCCACTGAGCTGGTGACCGTAAAACAGGTCAAGGATAAGTACGACAGCTGTAAGAAGGAGTACAGAATCTGGTCGGAGCTCCTCCGTCAATCAGGCTTCTCGTATGAAGATGGGAGGGTCGTCGCCGACGCGCCCGTACTTGACTCGTACTTTCATGCCCACAAGGAGGCTAGAAAGTATAGAAGGAGACCTCTGGATTTCCCTGAGTTGCATGAGAAGTTGTTCGAAGGCTATTCCGCCACGGGTGAGGACGCCACCACAATTGACGACTTCCTTGAGACACAATCGGAGCCGGCGACGTCAGTTGAGGACGACTTTTCGATGGAGACGTCAGGCAGTGAGGCCTCAGGTGGGCGTCGTAAACGCGCGGGCACCAGGTTACTCAGGAACCAGGAGAAGCGGGCGAAAAATAAGACGACGTCGGAGGAGCGTATGGGCCAAAGAATTGACCATTTGACGTCGGCGATCTCAGAGCTCGTTGCAGTCAACTCTAGGGACTATCAGCAAGACGCTATTGTACAGTTTATAGAGGCTTACCAGTCGCTGGATGATCGACTCAAGTACCCTATCCTCGAGGGTTTTAAGGACGAGTTTGACGCCAAAGTCTTCCTCAGTATGAAATCGCGCAGCGCGCAGAAGGCCTGGATAAAGCACCGCTGCAACGTTATACTTAACTCCACCGCTTTTGACAACAAGGAGACTCTGCGGGACGAGTTACAGGAGAAAATAGAGTCGTTAGAGTGGGTGGGGGATGGAGAGTTGAGCGTCAAAATTGACAAAAAAAGCTCAACTTCATGCCAAGACTGACGATAGTGGCGCGTGCGCAGCGCGAGTTTTCACCTTAGGAGGGCCGTCGTCCCTCAGTTCATCTAGAGTACTTTTTATAAGATTTTGTTCCGCCAAGACCAAGATTTGCCCGCAAAATTTATACTTTTAGTGAATCTTACTCCAAATCACTATAAATTACAATGAATCTCAGGACGACCGCTCTAAACTGACGCTAGCGTACTTTTTCAATTTCTTAACACCAAGCTTTTGCTCATCAACTCGCCCACCTCTCTGCCCACCTACCCAATTACTCAACTATATACGACTCTGCGAGCAGTTATATACTGCTCCCACATGTCCTCTGCTATACGATCCCGCCGCTCCTCTATCCCAGGGTCGCCGGCGTCAAAATCCCCATCGGTTTCGGCGTCGCCCGCAGGGGCTCTGAGCCCTCACCCTCATACTCCTCCATCAAGATCCTCGTCAACTTTGTACACCAAATTGATGAGATTATGGAGGGCAGCCAGGGCGTACACAAGCTTGACCTGAGTCTTAATATCGAACTCATGTGGCCTGTCAAAAATCCGCCAGCGCCTTTTGAAAACACCAAAACAACGCTCCACAATATTTCTCAGGCTCGAATGGCGATAATTGAACAACTCTTGCGGCGTCGCCGGGCTCATCCCCACCTCATAAATCTCTCGGAGATGGTACCGTACGCCGCGATACGGCACCATTATATCATTTCTATTGACGTACCCAGCGTCGGCGACAAAGTACTTGCCTGGAGGAGCTGCAAAGCCCTTATCCCGAGCGCTTTTCAGTACCCTGCCGTCATGAGCGCTGCCCTCCCACCCGGGCAATAAGTACATGAAATTCATGTCAAAATCGACGACGGCGAGGACGTTTTGCGTAAGATCTCCATGGCGATTTCGATAACGCCTTTGGGCGGCGACAGGCACATGGATTGCAATCTGGGTGCCGTCCAGAGCTCCGATACAGTCCTCGAAAAATGGGTATCTTTTTGGGTCATCTCTTATCCTCTCCGGCACCTCATGTACGTCCTCTGGGGACTTGACGACGTCCTTGTACAGCGGCAACAGGGCGTCAAGTACCTCATGAAAATTACTATAATCGTCAACCCAGTTCACCCTTACCGCTAGGTTACTTACCGACTTATCGACTCCATCGAATGCCCTACTTTACGCATAGTGTTACGCCATGAAGCCCCGTTGCTGCAAATATACAAAGGTAAGGATCTTCTCCTCCATGGAGATCCTGCCGTCGCCGACGAGCTCATAGGATTTCATGTACTCGATAAGTACATGCCACGCCGCCGGCCGGAGTCGTGTCTCCTGAAATAGCTGAGTTGGGTCGCCCAGGCAGTCATCCAGCCACCGCGCACCCCTCCCTTGATCGTTTGAACGGGATCTGACGCCCGTGGGCCTGGCTTTGTTATCCAGCTGGTGGGCTAGGACAGCTACGACGCTGCTAAGGGCACCCACTACGGCCATCATCATAGGTTGGCTCAAACGATTCGACATGGCCGCACGTGACGCCGTCAAAGTACTCCGGTACAGCTACAGGTGCCCTCAGGCATCTGTAGCTACACTGGAGCTCCGTTTGGCCTAAAAAAGTAGAAAGTGGGCTTTTTTCAGGCTAGCAAGGATGTTTTATTGCCAAGCTCCGGTACGCAAAACGGCATCCGGTACGGCTTCAAAACGGCGTTACAAAACCAAACACGGCTCCGTTTACAACTCCGTTTTGCTAAGTAATCAAACCGGAGGCAAAACGGAGCTCCCTACCGGAGGAACCAAACAGGGCCTAATAAGCCCCTTAAGAACAGCCTATAGACTAAAAGAGCTAGGAACGAGTTCCTAGTCCCCGCCCACTAAGAGGACAGCGCTTAAGCCCCTACCCTAATCTTGCGGCACAACAAGCGGCTCGCGCCTTAAGCTAACTAGTTAGACTCACCGCGCCTATAAGTGGCAGCCTTAACCTTGCTGCACTCTTAGCACAAAGCGCGAGATATACAGACTATACACAGTCCTCCTTATAGGAGGACATAACTATAGACAACTCCTCTAATTAATAAGGAACAACCACCGCAGATACACCCCATATAGGGACCCTAATATAAAAGTATACTAGACTAATGTTAGCAGAAGTAGCCTAGCACACACAGCCGCCCTTAAGATCGCTTTTATAGAGGGCATTAACATTATTTACATGCAAGAGCTAGCTACCTGGCCCAGCATATAGACTTTAAACCACCCTAGCTATAACCTCTATCTACTAGTGGACGGCTGGGACAGCTGGGAGACCTAGGAGGCAGAACGCCCCTGGGTCCTTATCTTCACCCGTAAGGGCAACAGACTAAAGATCACGCCCTATACCCCGCTGCATAATAGGGACCTGCAGTGGATTAAAGTGAACAGAATCTCTATACTTAACGTTTACTGGGCGCTACAGACTACGCCGGTACTTAACTACATCACCTGCCTCACCCTACTAAACAGGTGCCTGGCAGGAGGTGATCTTAACGCTAAACACGACATGTTTGAGCCTGGTGTCACAACCACACAGGGCGGAGCCGAGCTGGCCCAATAGGCTATAGACAGCGGTATGGATTATATAGGCGAACCTAGAATCCCCACCTATAAGGCTGGGCACGTTATAGACCTCTCTTTCTGCAACATCCCCTTCGCGACCACCGCGGTACAAACAGACATGAACTGCGGCTCAGACTATAACACGTTGGTTACTACAATCCCTAGCAGAGGACAGGAGCCCCTTGACTAGTTCTAATATAGGGTCCCCACAAAGAAGCTACCGCTATTTGTCGACACTGTTGCTAACAGAATGAAAGGCGCCCCCCGCTTAGACAGGCCACAGACCTGCGAGCACGTTGACAGGCGCGTCGCTGCCCTAAAAGAAGTCCTCACCAACGCCCTAAAGACAGCAGGTAGAAAGAAGAGAGGGACAGGCCACTCAGCGCCCTGGTGGACAGACGATTGCAAGACAGCCTATCGAGCACACCTCCACTTGCTTGACGGCCACACTAGCTAGGGCCCCTCTAATAAGACACGTACTTTCCTAGCAATAGTCCGTAAGGCAAAGAAGGAGTACTAGCAACACACTATAGATAACGCTAAAGGCAACTAAGAACTTTTCCGTATTATTAATTGGCACAAGCTAGAACCTATTAGAATATAAGCACTAATAGTGTTTAGAGGCGCGGAGGCGACTAAAGACAAAGATAAGGCTAAGATGCTACAATAAGCACTTCTCTGTAGATTCACAGCGGAGGACGATCTGCCGGAACTGCCTACCCCACAAGAACACCCTACTATCCCGTGGGACACGTACCTATCGATTGAAGAGACGGAGCGCTGCGTGATTGGGGTCTCTAGCACCTCACCAGGCGCTGATAGCATAACAGTCTGGCTGCTCACAGTATGCTAGAACTACATTAGACAGTACGTTTGCGACATCTACCGCGACCTACTATTACTTAACTACTACCTAGCCGCCTAGACAGACAGGGAGATTGTTTTTATTAAGAAACTTGGCAAGAAAGACTACACAATCCTAGGGTCTATAAGACTACTTGCTATGCTACTCTGCCTTAGCAAAGGTTTTAAAAGGGTAATCGCTTGGCGCATAGCCTACTTAGCTATGCTGCACAGCGTCCTAAGCCCCTAGCACAGGGGGGCCCTCCTAAAAAGGTCGGCTATGGACCTAATCACGGCCTTCACCTATAAAGCCGAACTCGCTTTTAGCGAGGGCAAACACGTCACCATAGTAACTATGGATGTACTAGGAGCTTTCGACGCGCTGCTAGTTAACTGGCTACTGCACCGCATAAAAGACTAAGGCTGGCACTAGAAGGTCCTAGTCCTCACACGCAACATCCTTACGAACCAACACATTCTTGTCCGCTACGGCCAACACCGTTCTAGCCGCCACCTAGTGGCCTGCGGCACCCCACAGGGCTCGCCATTCTCCCCTGTTATCTACATGTTATACCTTGCAGAGCTACTGCTCTAGGACACAACTATGCGCTTTAGCTATGCTAACAACATATACCTCTATAGCGCCTTCTACAGCCTCAACCTCAACGTTAAAATACTTGCTAAACAAGTCCGCAAAATCAACTTATACAGCCGGACCACAAGATTGCTTTCTTACTAGATAAGCTCGAAATAATCTACCTTACAAGACAGAACGGGGACTACGCGCCGCCCTGCGCTGTTGATGATTACCTTACTATTCACCCAATCCTCCCCATAAGTGAGGTACCTGCACTGCGCTGGCTAGGCGTATGGTTTGACAGGAAGCTTACCTTTAAGACCTACGTGGCCATACGCGCCGCAAAGACAAGGGTTGTTGCCCACCACATCCGCAGCCTCGCTCGGATCAAACACGGCCCCCCACCGGGGTCTTTGCGCAAAGCGGTGATCTCCTGCGTCCTCCCCTGACTCCTGTACGGAGCGGAGGCCTGGTACGGAGGAAGAACTAAACCCTCTAGAATCATGCGCTAGTTAAAAGGCGCTGAAGTGAGCACCTAACTGGGTTGGCATATAGAAACACTCGACAAGGTCCTTAGGCAGGCATGCAGAGCTATTGTTCTGGCCTACTAAACTACACCTACCACTGCTATCTTTAGGGACGCTGGACTCCCCTTAGTAGTAGTAGCCCTAGAAACCTGCAAGTTCTGCTTTGCAGCACACCTGCTAACGATTAACAAAAAGCACCCGCTAAGCCAGGGGTCCTAGTTTCCGACACCCCCGTGTTTCGGACAGCCCCACAACCGCGCCTCCTCATCATGCACTACAACCGAATATAAGTTCTTAAAAATTCAATTCTTTATTAATTTCAATTCTTCTTTTTGCATTATTTTTTCTGTCTTCTAATGGCTAGATATATAGAGGGCGACGTCCAAAATGCACTTGTAGACCTTGAATCTGGGGTCGCTTTGGCCACTGCTGCTGCTTGGTATGGGATACTATGGAACACTCTTCGCGGCCGCTTCAATGGTGCCCAACCTCACTGGCACGCTCACGACGGTGAACAGCGGCTTACAACTGTTTAAGAAGAGCATCTAGAGCACTGGATTCTCTAGTAGGAGGCCCTTGGTTACGCGCTAACGCATGCGCAAGTGCGAGCTATCGCAACTGGCGTGCTCAAGCAAGAGGGTGACCACAGGAACCTAGGGAGGAAGTGGTCTAATCACTTTTTGCGGCGCCACCCGGCTATTAAGACAAAGTTAGGCCGCTGGACTAACTAGGAACGCATAAATGCAGCCACTCCAGATAATATCAGGCACTTGTTCGACCTGTACAGGACCGTGAGCTGGATTCCCCCCCGACGGAGGTACAACGCCGACGAGGGCGGCATCATGGAAGGCCAGGGTATTAATGGGCTTGTCATCGGCTCCTCGCAGGAAAATCCGAACTCTGTACCAGTTAAGACAGTAAATGCCCGTACTTGGACCTCTGTAATAGAGTGTATCTCCGCGCTTAGTGTCGCTCTAGACCCCCTTGTTATCTTTAAGGCCAAAAGCATCTAGGAGCAGTGGTTTAAGCGGGAGTTTTTAGCTCGATATCCCAGCTAGTATGTTACCTTCTTGCAAAATGGATGGACGAGCAACGAAATTGCTGTTGAGTGGCTGGAGAAGGTGTTCTTGCCCTAGACTGAGCCTGACGATCTATCTGAGGCACGGTTGCTTATTGTCGACAGTTATAGCAGTTATACCTCGGACGAATTTATGACTATATGTTACCTAAATAATGTTTACTTGCTCTTTTTGCCTACCTATACTTTATATGTACTCTAGCCTTTAGATCTTGGTTGTTTCTTAAGTCTAAAGGCAGCGTATTGGCGGTTTTTTTGGCGAGCATACAGCTCTGACAGATGCAACGAAGGTTGGGAAGGCCAGATTTCTTGAATTTTATGCAGAAGCGCGTAAAATCGGTCTTCGAGAGCAGTGCGTACGAGCTGGGTGGAAGGCGACAGGGCTGTATCCTAAGAGCGTGGACAAGCCCTTAGGTTCTCGGTGGGTCGTAGTGCGCCAACGGCCGTTAACACCCCCCTCTTCTACCATAGATATCAGGACGCCAAAACGCGGTGGCGACATTGTGAAGCTATTTTCTAGGAAGAACAGCTCTCCAGCTACACGACGATATATTCGGCTTGCTGCCACATCGCTAGACTGTATCGCAATAGAGGTCTCTATGAAGGATCGTAAGATTACTTCCTTGCGCGAGTAGGTTAAGCAAGCAAATCCGCCAAAACGCCGCAAAGTCGCAATTAATCCAAACAATCGCTTCGCGAGTCTTGCAGAGGTTCTCTCTCAGACTAATCAGGAGCCCTCCTAACGTGTTCGCAAGGCGAGAAGCCTAACGCAAAAGGTGGAGAAGAGTTGCTCTAAGGAGGAAGCGGAGCAGGCATTAGTTCGACGTTCGGCACAGGATTAACGACTAACACAATAGTATCTTGCCCATAATTTAAGTATAGACGAAGAAAGCGATTAAAGCTCTTCAAATACAGTTTATTTTGTGTTTTTAGAGATTTATTTGACAAAGTTGTGAACACATTCGTAACCAGGGTGGTGACGGCGGCGGGGCTTTGCAGGGTGTCGGAAACACGGGGCTGTCGGAAACTAGGACCCTTGGCTTAACTGCCAGGACTCACCTTCCTACAGTTAGAAGAGGCCGAGGCGCAGGCCTCCCACAGAGAGCCCGCACGAAGGTACAACAACTAGCACAGGTCTTCAACCCGGTACCCCGACCCGAATTCCGCGCCCCCCACTACTCCCCTAGGAGCCGCGACGACCCCACAGGCCATGTAAATAAGAAGGAAGCCGCCCGCCGCTTTAAGGAGTGGTGGGCCCTTCTCCCGCCAACTGCTATCACCGTCTTCTCCGACAGCTCTGAACAATAGCTTGACGGCGTCAAGCACGTCACATACGGCTACGCTATATACGAAGGGCAGACTCTCACCCTACAGGGCAACAGCTCCCTCAACCCCAGGTCCCACGTCTTCGATGCCGAAGCTGTAGGCGCGTGGCGAGGACTCTCACACACGCTCCGCACGCCGGCCTACCAGCTCAGACGCATATACATGTGCATAGATAGCACCTCTATTATATAGTGCATCAGAGGCAACCTATCCCCCTCCTCGCAGTAGGCGTTCGTTAGGTGCCAAGAAACAATTAAGAACCTGGACATTACTGTCCGGTGGTCCCCAGGACACTACAATATAGAGGGAAACGAACAGGCAGACTAGCTAGTAAACAACGCGGCAAGGACCCCTAAACCTCCACACGGCATAGCAACTAAACCCACAGCCTCAGGCCTTAAGTTAGACGTTCGCGCCCTTACTAGGAGCGCAGAGATGGACTGGTGGCGCAAGCACACACCAAATCTGTCCAGGTAGTATATACAGTGGGACCTTAAGTATCGCCCTGCAAAACAGCTAAAGGAGCTTACCCTCTAACAACTAACGCTTGCAAAGCTACTATCTATACGCACCTATAGACCTATATATAAGAATTCAAACACAAAACACAGTACTTTATAGGGCAACCTCGCGCTAGACCACATAGTCTACTGCCCACAAGCAGTCTGGAAGTTCCGCTACTAGCTAAAATAACCCCCTCTCCCTCCTAGCACCACATAAGAGGGCGTTAAATACTTAAAAACCCTTAAGCCTAAAGATTTTCAACTCTTGCTAGAGCTTGCCAACCCTACTAACACTAACAAATAAATGTTAGTTCTATAGACTGCCTACTAAGCTACAGATGCTAGCGGCGCGCGACAATACCTCCTCCGCGTCTCTGAGCTCCCAGCAGGGGTGCCTCTCATCCTGACATCTTGCCACACGAGGCAACCTCCCCTACGCTCTCCTACTCTCCTTACCTCTCCTTACTGTCTACACAATCCTTACTTTTCCTATACTAGTTTTACGCTAAGGTCTTGGCACTTTTCAACACAGCTTTAGGGCAGCCAAAGCTGCCCCTGCTTTGGATTGTTATATGTATAATAGCTACACCCCGACATCTCAGCCTATAGGGATAGAGGTGCAGCTAGGTCGTTATCTGCGTTGAAGCAGCAGAGGATAGCTTGGCGGAGGGCTTCAGCCTTCCTCTCCTCGTCGTAGATAGGCGTGCCGTTAACGATTAGTGGCGCGTCTGGGCGAGTGGGCTTAAGGCGGTGCCAGCCAATAATTTTTTAAAGGTCCTTGTCATCCGCAACGTTGTCTATAGTGTGCCGCCAGTAGGCTGTTGTTTGTTCAAGACACTACTTGTGAGGGGCTGAGCGCCCTTCTATAGTTACTCGGCCTGCGGCCTCGGAGTTCTAGGTCCGTGCTCCTGCCAAGCCAGGAGTATATATATAAGTCCATAGCCGGAGTTACTATTAGACTCTATTAAATTCTTAAGTTTACCTAGGCGACTCTAACCTCTTAGTCCAAAGCCCCTTATATAGAATTCGATCAACTCCTTATAATATAGGAGCTCGCGAGACCTCCCTAATACGTCAAGGACGCCCCCACGGGACGAACACGTAGTTAAGTTGGACATCGAGATCCCTCAACCCCACGAACGAACACGTAGTTGAGTTGGACATCGAGATCCCTCAACCCTACGGGACGAATACGCAGTTGAGTTGGACATCGAGATCCCTCAACCCTACAGGACGAATACGCAGTTGAGTCGGACATCGAGATCCCTTAACCCTACAAACGAATACGCAGTTGAGTTGGACATCGAGATCTCTTAACCCTATAGGACGAATACGCAGTTAAGTCGGATATTAAGATCCCTTAACCTTATAGGACGAATACGCAGTTGAGTTGGACATTAAGATCCCTCAACCCCACGAACGAACACGCAGTTGAGTTGGACATCGAGATCCCTCAACCCTATAGGACGAACACGTAGTTGAGTTAGACATCGAGATCCCTTAACCCCACAAACGAACACGCAGTTAAGTTAGACATCGAGATCCCTTAACCCTATAAACGAATACGCAGTTAAGTTAGATATTAAGATCCCTTAACCCTACAGGATAAATACGCAGTTGAGTTAGACATTAAGATCCCTTAACCCTATAGGACGAACACGTAGTTAAGTTAGACATCGAGATCCCTTAACCCCACAAACAAACACGCAGTTATTGGATATTAAGATCCCTCAACCCTATAGGACGAATACGCAGTTGAGTTGGACATTAAGATCCCTTAACCCTACAAACGAACACGCAGCTGAGTTGGACATCGAGATCCCTTAACCCTATAGGACGAATACGCAGTTGAGTTGGACATTGAGATCCCTCAACCCTATAGGATAAATACGCAGTTGAGTTAGACATTAAGATCCCTTAACCCATAAACAAACACGAGTAGTTAAGCTGGATATTAAGATCTTTCACCCCTACAGGACGAACACGAATATAATAAAGGGAACACTAGGGCCTTCTTATAGAAGGGGAGATATCTTTGTCCCTTGCCTAGCGCAATAAGTTACTAAACTCTAATAGCAAGGAGCTATAGAGGCAGATATTACTGCTAACCTTACTAAGGAACTACGCATAGGAGGCTATAACAAGACTAAATACACATAGAAGATTAAGCTAGTTTACTAGTATCTACAAAACTAAAGGTTAATAGGGCCCCAGGCACCTCCTTAAAAAAGGGGGGGGGGGCTAGAATACAGGAGACGCCCTCTAAGACGCGCTAGCACAAATTATAAGCTGTCTCGCCAACTTAGAGCAACTCTAAGTCGCACTAGCAGCTCAACTAAACGCTAATAAATAGCTCTAGACCTCGCTAGGAGTAATCGCTAATTAACTCGCCTAATTAGAGTAAAGTGCTAGAGTAGGGACTGTGCCCTTGGCTCCCCCCTAAACAACATTGGCGACACCAGCGACTAGCGAAGCGCTAATAGAGCGCCGACGTCCCTAACTCCCTAACCCAGAGTTGTTCTTTGGAAGCTGGCGGGATTACTGGCGTTAGGAATACACAATAAAGGCTAAGATTTGTGAGGATTGCCCCTTATTAGGGAACGTAGTTAATTACATTATAAGCAGGCTAATAGGTAAGGCAGCAGACATCGCACTAGCCTTTGTAGAGAAAGGAACCTATTTTAAGGATGAATTCTAGAGCTTCTTAGATATAAGCTTCTATAATAAGTTAGCAGAGGAGCAAGCACGGAATAGATTATTCCTTAGCTAGCAGGGCAAAACCCTACTAATAGAGTTTAATGCCAACTTTATGCGCCTAGCTACTAAGGCTAACAAGGATAATTAGGAGAACCTAAAGAGTATTTACCGGAGAGCCTTACGCACGGACTTATAGGATAGGCTAATCACGCTAGAGATCTCTAAGGACTGGAACCTCACAATACTTATAGACAGAGTTAATATAGTTAAGGAAAACATTTACTATATAAAGATATTAAAGCCCTTTTACACAGCGGCCTCCTCCTCTACTAAGTTTACTAATACTATAGATTAGGAACCTACGCGCTCTAATACTACAAAGACTACTAAAGCAAATCCTCTAAAGACTAAGAAGCGCGCTAAATAGGTCTCTAAGGAGGAGTTAGAGAAATGCTGTAAAGAAGGAGCATACTTCTACTATAGTAAAAAGGGACATAGTGTCTAGAGTTGTTACCTCTAAGCCGCAATACCCCTAACGTAAGCTAGGGCTAGCAAGGCCTAAGAAATAAATAGCAGTAATAAGGATGTTAATGGCTTAGCGGAGTTAGAAAACTAGCTCCTCCCCCTAGAAGTTGTTAGAGAGAGGAGACAAAGCGAGCTACAAAGGAACTAGAGGAGAACTTTAATATATATAGGAAGACATAGCTAAATTTAACACTAATTACTGTAAACACTCTTGTTAATAATATTGCCTTTACGTATACTATGCTTAATTTAGGGTGTTTAACTACAGCCTTTGTGTCTAAAAAGTTTGCTAGGAAAGCTAACCTATAATATATTAGTTTAAATAATCCCTGTTAAGTGATAGGATTTAGAGGAATAACCTCCTTAGTCCATAAAGCCGCTTGCATAGAGATAGACATTAAGGAACACGTTAAAACAATATAGGCATATATTAATAGGAAGGAGGAGGACTATAAACTTGTCCTTAGTTTGCTATAGTGGAAGAAGAACGCTGTATTAGTGGCCCTAGGGAAAAGATTTATATACATAGGGTCCTTCTGTATAAGAGTTAGAGATAAGTAGGGAAAACAAACTTCTACTCCTAGTTAGAAAGTTTCCGCTATATTGTTTATAACCCTAAATAGAAGAAATATAAAAGAAAAGAATAGACTAAAGGTTTTTGCTGCTTCCCTTAAGGATATCTAGAAAGCCCTAGCCCTAAAGGTTAAGATAGACCTAAGAGACTACCTTCCCAAATAGCTCCTAGACTAGATAGAAGTTTTCTTAAGGGAACAAGCCGACAAACTTCCCCTATTACGAGGCTCTAGGATCGATTATTCGATCCCCCTTATTAAGAAGAATAGAGAGACCCTAGAGATCCCCTTTAGGCCCCTTTATAGTATATTAAAGGAGGAACTGCTTATTCTCTACAAGGAGCTAACAGAGTACCTTAACTGCGGCTTTATTCAGGTAAGTAAGTCTAGCGCTACGGCGCTAGTGTTATTTGCGAGAAAACTTAGGGGAGGCCTATAATTTTGTGTAGACTATAGGGCACTAAATGCCCTGTTAAAGAAGGACCGCTACCCCCTCCCCCTTGTTAGAGAAACGCTACAGCTCCTTGCTAAGGCCAAGTAGCTAATAAAATTAGATATAATTTAGGCCTTTTATAAGTTAAGGATAGTAAAAGAAGAGAAATAGAAAACAGCCTTTTAAACCTAATTTGGGTTGTATAAGGGGCTAGTAGTCCCCTTTAGACTGGCTAATACACTAAGCACTTTCTAGAAATATATTAACTTTGTTCTAAGGGAGTACTTAGATAACTTCTATTCCGCCTATATAGACAACGTCCTTAAATTTTCTAGCGGATCTTTAGAGGACTATTAGAACAAAGTAAGACAAGTAGTAAAGAAGTTAGGCAAAGCAGGGCTGCACCTAGACATTAAAAAGTGCGAATTCGCGGTTACTAAGACTAAATACTTAGGATTTATTGTAGAGTGTAGCAAGGGGATTAGCATAGACCTAGAGAAGGTTAAGACTATCTAGGACTAGGCCTCTCCTACAGACATAAAGGGTGTTTAGAGTTTTTTAGAGTTTGCTAACTTCCACTAGAGGTTTATAGAGAACTTCTTAGGGGTAGTATCCTTATTAATAAAGTTAACTAGAAAGGAAACTCCCTTTTTATAGAGGCAGGAGCAATAGTAGGCCTTTAACTACTTAAAGAAAGTATTCTGCACCAAACCTACGCTAGCCTATTTTGATGCTGAGAAGGAAGGAGTATTAGAGGCTAACTCCTTAGGCTGGGCCTCTAGAGCCTACTTCTCGCAGTTTAACGTAGAAGGAATCCTTAGGCTAATTGCCTACTTCTTTACTAAATACACTTCTGTAGAGGCAAACTATATAATTTATAATAAGGAGATACTTATAGTTATTAAGGTAACTAAGAAGTAGTATAATATGCTTTAGGCTGTTCTCCACACGCTTGTATACACTAATTACAAGAACCTTATATACTTTACAAAGTCTAGGAGGTTAGACAAAAGGCATATACGCTAGGCTAACACCCTTAGCAAATATAATATAACATTCTAATATAGACTAGGAACTGTCAACTTAAGGGCGGATGCCCTTTCGCGACACTAGTAGGACATGCCCACTAACGCTAAAGACAACTAGGTTAAGTCCTGTAAAATCTAACTCCTTAAGAAGGTCCCTTTAGGGAATGGAAATGTTAGGCTCCGAACATCTATAGCCCTAGCAATACGAGCTCTTCCTAGAAGGCTTGACCCCTCTAGAGAAGAAGGGAGCTAGGCCAAACGCGAGGACTAACAGTCCTCTCCTCCCCGCTTACTAGAAGAGTTTCCCCCTAGACTAGAAACGCGCCCTCTAGCGGACGTGGACTTAGACAAACTATAGGCTTACGGCTTAGAGGAAGATCTAGTATTAAAGGAGGTAAAGGAGTGTGTTCTTTACTATAAGCGCACTTTCCCCTCCTCCCTAAACCTAAAGGTTGCTATATAAAAATGCGACATTAATAACGCTAGTTACCTCTAGTACTAGAAACAAAGATAGGTCCTAGACTAGGAACCCTTATAGACAATGCTAGTTACTGCGGTCCACAACTCCCCTATATCTAGGTATTTAGGGAGAGAAATTACCTACAAAATAGTTGCTAGATTATACTTCTTCCTAGAGATATTAGATTTTATCTATAGATTTATTAAGAACTGCAATATGTGTAGAAGAACTAAGCTATAGAGAGATATAAAGTAAGGGCTACTAAAACTCCTCCCCCTTCTAGACTAGATATAGAAGGAGATTTCTATAGACTTTATTACTAAGCTCCTTATAAGTAGAGGGAACACGAACATAATAGTAGTGTGTGACAGGCTAGAGAAAGGAACAGTCCTAGTCTCCCTACTAGACCTAGAGGTGGAAGCTGTAGTAGAGGCGTTTCTCCGCTACGTTGTAGCCTACTATTAGCTCCCTAATGCTATAACCTTTAACCGCGGAGGTTAATTCGTAAGCAACTTTTAGAGGCATCTATGTAAGAGAATAAAGATATAAAGGAGATTATCCTCCTCTAAGCACCTAGAAACTAATAGCACTATAGAATATATAAATTCTATAATTAAGGCATACCTCCGCGCTTTTATATAGTAGGACTAGAAAGATTAGGCCCTACACTACCCTATAGTGCAGATAGCTATTAATAGGCAAAAAGCTACCTCTACTAGAGTAGCACTATTTTTCCTCTAGCATAGATATAATATAGACCTAGCTAAGCTAGACATAGAGATAGAAGCTATTAACTATTACTAGTAGGATTTGCAACTAGCAAAGTCTGCTAAAGCTTTGCTATAGAAGTTCTAGAAAGTTTTTGCGTTTATCTAAGCTAAAATAGCTAAGTCCTAACAGGAGTAGGAGCGACAAGCGAACTAATATTAGAGGGACGCTCCCGTATTAAAGGAAAGAGACAAAGTTTAGCTCTAGTATAGAGACTACCTGTCTAACTCCTACCCTAATAAGAAGTTAGACTAGAAAAACGCAAAGTTTATAGTTACGCAAGTAGTAGACTCCTATATTGTGGAACTAAATATTCTATCTAGAGTCTACCTAGTGTTCTTAGTAAATCGCCTATGCCTAGCTAGAGGAGACCCTCTCCCTAGCTAGGCCATAAATAATAGGAAACTAGAGGCTATTATTATTAAAGGAGAAGAGGAATAGGTTGTAGAAGATATCTTAGCCAAGAAACCTACCTAAAGGGGGAGGGGGCTATAGAGATTACTATACTAAGTCAAGTGGTTAGATAATGCCAACCTAACTTAGGAACCCGCTGCGAATCTCTTTGCTATAAAGGCATTAGATTGCTAGGAGATATACACCTCCCTATTCTAAAACAATAATAGAGAGTTACCTATAGACTTCTATAGGAACTTCCTAAACTAACAAACATGCTGCAGCTTCTAATATAGGAGTTGTACCTTTAGTAGAGAACTCTAGAAGCCTCTACTAGAGGGAGGCTAGAACAAGCCTAGACCTCTAGCCCTTCTTGCTAATCACTTAAGGATTAATAGGGAATAAGATTTTAATCCGCTTAGAAGAGTAGGGAATATATAAGGAAGTACTATAAATTATCTAGGAGTAGCGGCTCTAATATAAGCTAATAGGAAGAGGGAGGATTATCCTCCTTATAATAAAATAATGTAGATCCTAAGCAATAAGAAGTAGGGCAATTAAGAAGGAGAAGGAGAGCTATTTAAAGGAAGATATTATAAAAGAGAGGGAATAGATACAGTGTAACTAAAGAAATTAATTATTTAAGGAGATAAGCTTCTAGCTAAGCTATATCTACAAAGTTACAGACTACGTAGAAGAACGCCCCTAGACCCCTATAATAAGGCTAGATACAGGGACAGAAAAATCCTAATATCCTAGAAGAACAAATAGGAACACTACTTCTCCCCTGTGAATTCACCCTCGTCTAGAATGGGATTAAGGTCCAACCCCTTAACCTTTTTGCAAAGGATAGCGATTTGATTAGGACTAATAGCCGCAAAACCTAGAACCCTTTTAATACGCTCTAGAAAAGCAGCAACCTTATAACCTCCTAACATCTTACTAGTGCAGACAGTCTCTACAATATCTAGGATAAAATTGGCAAATTTAGTCTTAGCAGAGTCCTCTTATAAGCCGCCCTAGATCTAAGATATAAATTAGCAAGGAAAAGGTCTATTAGAGAATTATTATATCTTGCCTAAGCACTTGCTAGAGTAAATAATATAAGCTTTATAGTTACGCTTCTCTTTTATAAGCCTCTACACACAGAATATAACGCTAGAATTTTTTCCTAGGGGAGGGAGATATGTGAGGGGCTGAGCGCCCTTCTATAGTTACTCGGCCTGCGGCCTTGGAGTTCTAGGTCTATGCTCCTGCTAAGCCAGGAGTATATATATAAGTCCATAGCCGGAGTTACTATTAGACTCTATCGAATTCTTAAGTTTACTTAGGCGACTCTGACCTCTTGGTCCAAAGCCCCTTACACTACTAAGCGACCTAAGCGACTAGAGCAACCTAACTGTAATAAGTAATAAGACTAAGTCCGCGAACTATATGTCCCTTAAGCTACGTCTATTGCTACTGCTTCTGCGTCTAATAGTGGACGCCACGTGCCTAAGATGCTGGACTTAGAGAAGTTTAATAGCAAGGAAGATGAAGACCATAAGCAATAGCAAGTACTAGCTATTAATAAGTGCAAGATTGCCTTTAATAATAAGGACTAATGTATTGCATACCTTATAAATTACATTAAAGGCGACGCATAGGCACTAGTTAAGGATATAAGGCCGCAATATTACATAGAGTATATTAAGGCCCTAGACAAGTTTTACAGACACACAGCGATAGACAAAATCACCTAGGCGTTAAACAACTTAGCGGATCCCTCTTAGGCTCTTAAGCAAAAGGCTAGCGAGAGCTTTACAGCGTAGCGAATCCGCTTTATAGCAGTCCGCAACCTCATTTCTATACTAGATACTATAATAATTAATTACGCCTAGAAGCTTATAAACTAGTCAATTGCTAATGCTGCGGACATCTAAAAGAAGAACAGTGACAGCTTGTCGCAGTACTTGCGAGATGCCAGTGACATTAATAAACAACGCCAGTATACTATAGCGCTAAAGACAAAGCCTTCAACTACAACCGCCTCTACTTCCTATAGCAGCTAATTAATAACTAAGCCTTGAACTGCAACTACGTCCACAAAACAGAATCCAAGCAAAGTAGCGTTTAGTAGAACTAATAGGGAGCGGCGCACGCTAGCCTAGTTAAAGCTCTATTTTAAATGCGGCAAGGCAAATTACTAATAGTGTAATTATTACGCACCTTGTCGCAACAAACCCGCCGTTGTGTCTAGTGATATCCTAGCCCTGATTGCGGCCTTGCAAGCCTTGCACGCCAACATAGATAAGTCAGAAACCAAGGAGGAACGCGATAAGAAGGTTGAGGTTGACAACGACGGCTTTATCGTTAATTTAGAAAACTAGAAGCTCCTGCGCAAAACCGCACGTAGAAGCTGGACTGGTGTAGTGCTAAGAGAACATTAGACTAGCTTTAACTAAGTCACAATCAATTCGAAACCGCTGCCGCCCTCGCCGTCCCGCTCTTAAAAACCTGTCCTGGTGGCCACCAAATATTATCCTCGTCGTTATCTAATAGTCCGCTCAATATAACTAGTTAATTAACTTTCCTATGTTAGGTTAAGACACTATAAGGATGGCGAAAGACCTTAACACTTATAGACACTAGAGTAAGTGTATGCTTTATAAGTTATTACTAGGTAAAGCAACACAGCTATAAGACTATGTAAACAAGCAAACCTATAAGGCTAGCTTTAGCAGATAGAGAGGAAGTGGACAAGCTTATAGAAGCTGTTAATGTGGTCCTTAAGCACAGTAGTCACGTTTTAACTACGTTATATTACGTTATAGACATTAGACAATATGATATTATCTTGGGCATAAACTAGACTGATTACTACGAACCGCTAATCCAGTTTAGTAATACGCGTTCTATAGAATTTAAATTAGATTAATGTAGGACTAACTGTCTGCACTATAGACGCCCTAAAATAGTATATTACAACTAACTATTAAAGAACGAGTTGCGTAAGACATCCTTGGTTAGTGATATATGTCTAATTAGTGCTCACGTCGCTATCCGGTTAGCCGCTTGTGACCCTAATAATGTCGTCTGGGTAGAACCGCACCACTAGGACCTACTTAATTAACTACCTAACGAAGATAAGTTAGTTAATGCTTTTGAAGAAAGCTGTCCTAGATTGGTAGCTATTACAACTAAGGAAGACTTTAATAAATACGTAGACAAGTTGAACTAGGCCCCGCGATCTAACAAGGAACTCCGCACTATAGTTCCTGGATTTGTCCTTAACTAGTTTAAGCAAGTATTTAGTGCTGTTAAAGCTAATACCCTACCTCCGCGTCGCGAGGGTGTTGATCACGCTATTGACGTTAACCCGAGCGCACCCATTCCCTAATCCAAAATCTATAGGTTAACACGCACCGAAACTGAAGCCGTAAAAAGATACATTAACGAGATGCTAGGCAAGGGCTTTATACGTCCCAGTACCTCGCCGTAGGCAGCACCAGTGCTAGTGGTTAAGAAACCTAGAGGAGGTCTTCAGATTTGTGTGGACTACCGACAACTAAACGCTATAACAAAGAAGAACCAGAACGCGCCTCCCTCTATAAAAGAGACGCTCGCACGTATGGCAAAAGTCTCTATTATGTCTTTAGTGGACGTCGTCGCTGCCTTCAACACCGTACGAATTAAAGACGGTGACGAAGAGAAAACGGCATTTATGACAAGGTATGGACTATATAAGTATGTGGTCATGCCTTTTGGACTTTGTAACGCTCCTAGGACTTTTTAGACCTTTATTAATAAGACACTCTATAAGTACCTTAACAACTTTTGTACAGCGTATTTAGACAATGTTCTTATATATAGAGAACAAGAGGACGAGCATAAAGCGTAGGTACTAAAGGTAGTCGCTAAACTCCACAACGCTAGCTTATACCTAGATCCCGCGAAGTGCAAATAGAAAGTTAAACGTGTGAAGTACTTAGGGCTCATACTTACGACTGACAGTATCAAAATGGACCCTAAGAAAGTTAAGACTGTTGCCTAATAGCCTACGCCCTATTGCGTTAAAGACGTACAAGCCTTTCTAGGATTTGCTAACTTCTACCGCTAATTTATTGCTAGATTTTCACATCTAGCTAAACCTCTTATAGAGCTCACGAAGGACAGCGCGCATAAGGAATTTCTATTAGCACCTGCTTTAAGAGCTATAACTATATTTAACAAGTTAAAGAAAGCCTTTTGCAATACTAATAGAAAGGTCCTAGCTTATTTTAACCTTAACCTGGAAACTTAGTTAGAAATAGACGCCTCTAACTTTGTTTGCGCGGCCGTACTATCACAAATACATAACAGGGTATTGCGGCCTGTCGCCTTCCTATCTTATAAGATAACGCCCGCGGAATGCAACTACAAAATATACGACAAAGAGCTGCTTACTATTATCTAAGCTTTTAAAGAATAGCGCTTTAAACTTACTAGCACAAATAACCTAATTAAAGTTCTATCTAATTATTAGGCTTTACAGACTTTTATAATCAATAAGCGCCTTAACTACTAATAAGCCTAATAGGCTGAATTTCTCTCTAAGTTTAATTTTAAGATTACGTACTAACCTAGGGTTTAAGGGACTAAACTAGACGCTCTAACACATCGCTTAGACGACCTGCCCTAAGACGTAGAAGATGCCTATAGGTAATATTAGTGGCAGGTTGTTATAAAACCACACTAGGTCAATCTAGAACTTAGAGTCGCATATATAACATGCGAACAAGACGCTAGCGCACAGCAGGCTATACACCTGGCCTAAGTCGCGACCCTCTACTCTGTGCAAAGTATCATCTCTATCGCGCGTGACATGTACGACGACAGCGAAAAAAACAATGTTACGGAACGAATCGCGCTTAGTAGTGTCGCATTGAGCGCTTTGGGGGGGGGGGGGGAAGAAAGTTTATCCAGTGGAAACTTATCGCCGCCACTCGACGCCTCGTCAACAACCACGGACACCCACTCCTACGACAAGCGACTGACGAGCGTACCCGTGGAGGCGCCTCGCGATGAACGACTGTCGGAACTATCTATTGTGCCCGAACAACACTAAGACGAAACTGCCGCTCCTCCTAATAAGCGATTGTCACAAGCACCCACCATGCCTATTAGCAACTTACTAAATAACGCACCCGCTGCAAAACCTAACAAATAACTATTACTGTGTCCGTGCACTCAACGCCCGGATTCAGTCAACGCCCGCCTTTTACTAGGAAAATCAAAGAAAATAAGCAACTTCACAGCTATATAACTCTTTAGCTACTTTTTCTTTTTAAAAGCTTTCTTAATTAAAGTTATAGAGAAAGACTATCTCTATAACTCTAGAATTTTGGTTTTCTAATAATAATAAATTTTAAGAAAAAAGTATAAAAGTACTAAAACTTATGTAAGGACTGAACAATTCCTTACAGGGCTAACCTATCGGGGACAGCTAGAATAGTTGAAAGAGCTAGTTGAATTGATACTATTCTAAGACAGTGGATAAGAAAGGGACCTGGGGGGCCCTTTCTTATATAGAGGGCGGCGTGGGGCACGAGCCCACGCTAACTACCACGCTAACACTAACTAGGAAAGGCGCCTTTTAGGAAGGTAAAAGGCGCAGATAGGGGAAATAGGGTGTGAAGGAAAGGTGATGGGGAGTGCTTGGCAGGGAGGCCAGCAGTTACCGTTACATAACCCCCCTTTTAAGGTCCGAAAATAGGAAGGAAAGTACGTAAAAATAGGGTGTTTTGGCAGATTTTCAACGTAACCAGCACTATTTTAGGGCCAAAGAGGGTTGCAATAGGGGCAACAGGCCCCTACAGTTCAAACGGTGGCCTTTATATCCAATTTAGTTGCTATATAGTAGAGATATTAAGGAAAGTAGTTAGAGGTGAATTAGTAGATTTAGAATTAGTTAGAAACCACCTCTCAGCGTTCAGCGTTTTACCAACAAAGCGCATCCTCAGCTCCAACGCCATACAAAAACGCGGTCAGCAAAAAATTTTCCAGTCAGTTTGTTGCGCGCGGGCGCAATCGTGTCGCATGACGTTCCCCAGTACCATAGGAGAGCGTTTTGAAAAACGTGTTGACCCGACCATGCGGTTTTCAATTAGGGCAGGGCAGCTCCAAAGCCATAGGTGCTGCCGGCGATAGTGGGGACAGTCGGGGGGTGGAGGGTCTGTCGGGGGGTGAGGGTTTGTCCGGGGTTTGAGGGTACCGAAAAGCCATAGGTATCCGGCGACGCGCGCGAGCCTAAGGGCGTGCAGGTGTTGAAAAGCGACAGGCACCTAGCTAAGCACGCCTGATGCGGCGCTTCGACCCTGTCTTCGCGGGGACATTGTCTTTGGGGATAGGCTCTAGGAAGGTGTCTTGGAGGGCAGCGTCCAGCCAAATGGGCAACCGTTTGGGTGGACTGGCTTGTTTGGGGTACTCTTGATGGTAAGCTTCGATTAGCAGGGGAGAGTTGACGAAGTTGTCGGCAGGGTAGTAGGTCGGGTTGGGGTCATGCCCCTCCCACGCTGCCCGGTACTTCAGTGTTCCGCGGTCTACTTTGCTGTCAAGGATACGAGAAACCAGCCACTTGGGGACTCCGTCCACCTTAATAGGTGGTTCCAGAGGTTGCAATTGACCTGGTAAGGGATCATTTGGATCCCTTTGAAGCCTGTTGGCGTAAAACACTAGGTGAACTCTTATGTATTGTGGGAGTTTAAGTATAAAGGAGTGGCCTTGCTTGCCTACAATTGGGTATGGTCCTTTTATTTGATGATCTAACTTAACTAATAGGCGTTTAGTAATGAATCCCTTTGGGGTGACAAAGACCTGGTCCCTAACGTCGAAGTTAACAGCTCGTCTGCGTTTGTTGGCCTGCTCTAATTGCATTTCCTAGGCAGTAGACATGTTGGCGTGGGTGGTGTTATGGACAAATTTGTAGGCTTTGGCGCGGGCCTTAACCTACGCCTTAGCCTTTTCTGAAGTAACGTTGTCTAGAGATTTGGTGACTGGTTGGGTACGCTCGCGCCAGTCCCAGTGAAAGTACGGCTAATGCCCGAACTCAATCTCGAAAGGCGAAACTCTGGTGCTGTCGTGGGGCAGTATCGCTTGGGCCTAGTCCATGCTAGGCAGCAAATTAGACTAGTTGTCTTAATAAAAGTTAATAAACGGACGCAGACGCTGGTTGAGGTACTAATTTATAATCTTAGTTTAGCTATTAGTCTGTGGATGCCGCGCCGTAGAAAGAAGTTGCGTGATACCTATAAGCTAGCATAAAGTAGCTAAGAAGGCGGAAATAAACTAGGGGCCGCAATTAGAGACAATCGAGCGAGGGGGGCTAAAGACTCTAAATATGTACTGATAGTAGAGATCGGCGGCTTGTTCAGCGGTGACTGTCTTGCAGCAGGGCATAGCAAAGGCGCGCTTAGACAGACAGCAACAAGATACTATCGCGTTGTCGTACCCTTTCTTATCTTTAGGAAATGATTTAAAATCGATCGAGACATCCTACCAGACATTTTTAGGGATAGGAAGCGGGTGTAACAAGCCTGGCTTTCTATCCAGCAGGGGCTTGCTCTACCAGCAGTCTTTGCAATTAGAGATGTACCTATTAACGTCGGCGTTTATTCCCTTCTAGTGATACAACTAGCGTAACAGCTAGAGAGTTTTTTGTAGACCTAGATAGGCAGTGACCTGACAAGCATGCACCGCTTAAATCAGATGCGTCTAGAGAAATTCTACGGAGGGAACTACTAGGCGGTCTTTGTAGAGAAGCAACCCAGAAGGGGTAAGGGCGAAACCTGGTGATCCTAAACGGGCCTCTTCTCTAAGCGATTTGAGCACCTTGTGTGTCCAATTGGCATGCAGCAGGCGATCAATGAGCATGTAAGGATGGGCTCCTTTGGGGCTTATATTGACTTTTCCTTCCTCCTGGTCTGCGATCGTGACAGCTACTAGGGCTGCTTTGGCGGTATCTGGTGGGTGTAGGAGAAAAAACCGGGTTCGAGCCTCTCGATCCTTTTCCTTCTGCGACTTTAGCTCGTCCTGTTTCCTAGATAACGCATCGGCCACAACATTTACAGTGCCTGGTTAGTACGTGATTCAACAATAGTACTCGGACAGCTTCTCAGACCAACGGGCTTGCCATGGAGAGAGCTCACGCTTAGTGCTGAAGTATTCAAGGGCCCAATGATCAGTAATGATATCAAAGGGCTCGGCGGTTTAGAGACCAATCAGCTGCGCTCTCTATTCCAAAAGGCCCCGCATAACTGCTAACATCTCTTTGTCGTGAATGTCGTAATTTAACTCAGCGGGCTTTAGTGATTTCGAATACCATGCAACCAGGCGCCATGTGCCGTCCGATTGCAGTTAACTAAGAGAGCCCGCATTGACGCCGTTACTAGAGTCGGTTTCCATGCGGGTGATCCGAAATGGGGAGTACCAGGAGACTAGGACGTCGCTGGCGACGAGTTGCTTTGCGGCCTCGAAAGCGGCGCGCTCCTGTTCTCCGAAAGTGTGGAAGGCACTGTTTTTCAGTAGTTTGGTTAGGGGGCGAACGACCCGACCGTAGTAAGGAAGGAAAGAGCGGTAGTAGTTGCAGAAGCCCAAAAAGCTCTGCAATGCCTTGAGTGTTGTGGGCTCTTTCCATTCCCGAACCGCAGCGGTCTTCGCGGGGTCCTTACGGATCTTGTTGCGCATATCCTCCAGCCAATCTTCGATGCTGGGGCCAGGTTGACCTTTTCCGTAGTACTTGTCAACGTCGGGTAGCTTCGCGGAGCGTCCTGGCTTAGACACACTAGAGGGGGCGGCGGAAGCGTGTCTGCCCCAGGGCACGTCCATCCAGGCGCCGTTGGCGAGCTTGGTTTGCACGTATCCGGGGACTGGGGAGTAGCGAAGGGTGTCCTCCTGTTGTGGAGTGGGCACCGCGAGCTGGGGCGGATTTCGCGGTGCACGTTGGGGCGCGGCTGGGCGGGGCGTTCCTGGGCCGGGGGGTTTCAAGGGGACTTCAGTGCGGTGTTTCGGACCATGACGATCTTCGATAGAGGGGAGAACTTTCTCAGGGCTGAACAAGTCTTGTCTAATAGCTGCCTAATTGGCAACATTAGACTGTAAGTTAGAATCTTCCAAGACTGCGTACACTAGGTGGTAAGGTGTTGTTGCCTTAAGTATAGCATAAGCTTGTTCAAACATATCAGCGCGCTCGCACAAGGCCCAAACGAGGACCTCCCATTCAGGGTCTTCTTTAGACTTTGTAACAGCCCTGGTCACCAAATCTAGTGCTATCTCCAAAAACAGACCTCAAGAAAAGCGATATCAAGCCCGAAGCTAACAGGTGGCCAATAACTGTTTCATTTCCAAACCGTGCTGGATCAATCAGTCTAGCTCGAATTTTCCCGTAAACGCGTTATACTTGCCAGTAGCTTTAAGTTCAGCTTCGCCTTAGTGCGCAAGCCACTCAAGCTCTGCTGTCGCAAATTCGTCAGTTAGCTAGTCCGCTTAGAGTATAGCGACGTAGTGCTCGTGCTGTGAGTTATAAAGAATTCCTTCAAGGTAGACCTTTTCCAGTAGTTTAATAATGCTCTTTTTCTTTATAGGGCTAGGGTTAAGTAGGGAAATCTTCTTAAGGCAAATATCGTGTAGACTATTATTAGCGGGGTACAGGCGAACGTCCACCTCTGTATCTTCGATCCTAGAGCTGTCTGGGGGTACAGAGGACGCAGAGAACGTTCCAGGAGTCTCTTGGATTGAAGGGCGGCGGTTAGCCATAGTGCGGGCAGTAGTGGGGTGGTTGTTGTTTGTTGATTGTTTGTTGATTGTTTGTTGATTGTTTGTTTGTTCTCAGAACGTTGGGACTTTTTGAAGCGGCCTCTCTCAATAGACCTCAGGGCAGTGAAACACAAACTCCCTGGCGCTGGGGATCCTTCCCAGCGACTAACAAACTTCCTACCCTCGTGCGACAAGCAGAGGCGGGACTCAGAAGCGGCCTCTCTCAATAGACCTCAGGGCAGTGAAACACAAACTCCCTGGCGCTGGGGATCCTTCCCAGTGACTAACAAACTAATACACCCTTACCTACTCGCAGCGGGCAGAGGAGTCGTATTAGCGGTCTCGCAGACCTTAGGCAACCGCCTAGCACAACTAGTGACTAACAAGGTAAAACTTCCACTAATTCGACCGCCCGCGGGCAGCGTCTTAAGGGAGGAGTAGATATTATGTCGCCGTCCACGGCCAAATAAAATGGTTGGTCTTAGAATAATGTAAGGACTGAACAATTCCTTACAGGGCTAACCTATCGGGGACAGCTAGAATAGTTGAAAGAGCTAGTTGAATTGATACTATTCTAAGACAGTGGATAAGAAAGGGACCTGGGGGGCCCTTTCTTATATAGAGGGCGGCGTGGGGCACGAGCCCACGCTAACTACCACGCTAACACTAACTAGGAAAGGCGCCTTTAGGAAGGTAAAAGGCGCAGATACGTATAGGCATTTATTAAGTTTATATAGTGGAAGGAAGGGTACCTAGAGGATATTATCTCTAACTAGGGAGCGTAATTCACATTCTACTTCTAGAAGCGACTCTGCTCGCGCGTTAGTACAAAGCCAAAACTATTAACGTCTTATTACCCCAAAACTAACAGTTAAACTAAGAACGCAAATGCCTTTCTTAAGCAATACTTACGCGCGTTTGTTAATTATAAGCAAGATAACTAGGCGACGCTGTTACCTATTGTCAGATTTAATGGTTGAATGCGATGATGTGTCTTTATGGATGATGATGATTGTATTGTGTTCTTTTCCTCCACCGTGTTCAGCTGGTTCTGACTTCTTCGCTAGTGTGCCAAGCCAGATGGTCCCTGCTCGATTGTACAGATCTAACCTCACCACAGCTCGTTCTATCTGACACACCCCTCAGGTTGGGAAACTTCTTCTGGTACTTATGCGATTGTGAGGTCTTCAAGTTGCTCTTGAATCTCCTCAAAGAGGTACGGTATTCGTTACCTCCTTGGTCTCCACATTGACCAATCCAAGTTGTTGGAGGAAACCCTCCCACTTGCTCCCGGGGAGCACCTTTGTAAGGCCGTCGGCGATCATATCTGCTGACTGTACATACTCCACCTCGATCCTGCCCTTAGATACTTCTTGTCGGATCCAGTGGTTATGGATGTCCACATGACGAAGCTTGGTTTGGAGGCGGGAAACCTCCTCAGTTACCAAGCGTATAGTTTGTTTATTGTCGCACTGAATAGTGATAGTGCGCGCGTCCAGTTCGATCTGGAGTTCGCGGAGTAGTCTTGAGACGAAGAGTGCTTCCTTGGCTACCTGAGAAAGAGCCAGCAGTTCGGCCTCAGTAGTTGATGTTGTTACAGTATCTTGTTTGTTAGCCTTCCAGGCGATAAGTCCGCCGAAGAGCTTAATAGCGTAGCCTTGGGAGCTCTTGCGGTCCATTGTGTTATCAGCGAAGGATGCGTCGCTTGCAATCTGAAGTCCAGTGTCACCTCCAAGCTGTAGGGCTCGCTGCTTTGTGCTTTGAAGGTATAGGAGAACTCGGTCTGCTGCGTCTTGGTGATCGGGCCCTGGGTTTGACAGAAATCGAGCCAGTCGTGAAGTTGCGAAGGCAATATCTGGCCTTGTAGTGACTGCAGCAAAGAGCAATGATCCAATCTTACGTTGAAATTTGTTGATCTTAGTTGGCATTGCCAACCCCTTCCTTGGCCGTAATTCGATCGCAGCCATAGGAGTGTCATGTCGAATGTCCGTTCTGTCTGCTAATCGGCTAATCTTGTCCGAGTAGGCAGCCTGTAACAGTTAAATCTTGCGGTTTGTTCGGTCCCGTACAACTTCTATGCCAAGGAACTATTAGAGGTTGTTTCCTCCAGTGAAAGTATACTTGTCTTGTAAGCGCTTGATTGCTCGTTAAGCTTCTTCTTCTTTCTCCTTGTGATACGCGAGTATAATGTCGTCGACATAGAAGAATACAATAACTCCATCCTTAATTAGGCAGCACAGCTTGTGAGGCACTGTCTGGAAGCCTAGTACTTTAAGCGTCGTCGTGAATTCTTTCTGCCAGAGGAGTGGTGAAATGCGAAGGCCGTATAGTGCCTTGTTTACTTGCAGTATTGTTCTAAGCTTTTAATAGCCCCGAGGCATTCTTATGTAAACCTCTCGATCCACTGTTGCGTGGACGAACGCATTTGTTACGTCGTATTGCTTGAGCTCCATATCATAGTGAGCTGCTATTGCCATCATCATTCGGAATGACCGGCTAGCAAGCGTGGCTGCGTAAGTGTCTTGCGAGGTAATGTTGCGTTGTTGATCGCCTCGGACGACTAGTCGCGCCTTGCACTTCAGCAAGCGATGGTGCTTATTAAGTTTATAGGTGTATACCCACATGCAGTTAAGGATCTGTTGTCCTGTTAGTTTGATCTTCTTTAATGGTATTTCTGACCATGATTTTATCTCTTGGTGGCTTGCGAGGTGCACTCGTTCAGCCTCTTGGAACATCTCGCCTATTGGGTGATCCTCAAGCTTGGTCCGGCACGTTGGCAGAGGTGGAAGTTGACTTTGATGGGGCTTTAAGCCTTTGGCGAGCATTCTTATTATCTTAGCCTTGTCTATAACTTCTCCTCTGTATTTTCTAACACGGCTGGCTTGGGTTCCCGCTATGAAAGCTGCTGCCTAGGGGACAGTTGTTGAGGACGCTTGTTGCGTTAGACTTGTTTGGTCTCTAGCCATTAATTGTGCAAGTAACGCTATAGGTGGCGGTGTTGTTGGAGGAGTTGGGTAGCTATCCCTAATCTTCCTTCCTTAATAGTAGCCTGGTGGATCTGCTTTGTCTTGTTGTTCTAACGAATCTACAGCGGCTTCATCCTTATAAAAGGAGTCTGTCTGTGGTTGTTGGGTAGGAGTTGGTAGCTTAATGGTTCTTACGTGCGTTGCTATTTCTTGAAGCGTGCTGTGCATAAGACTGTCTATAAGGTCCTTAACCCTCCCGTCGAATACTGACTCTTCGTCGAAGACGACGTCTCGGGTGCTTATCACCTTGCCGAGCGACGGTATCCATATTCGGTAGATGTTTGATGATCGGTATCCAACTAGATAACCAATCCATGCCTTTGGATCAAGGCGTTGTAGGCGTGATTTGCCTCGGTGAGTATCATCGGTCATTGCAAATGCCTTGCAGCCGTACGCCTTTAGATAGGCGAGGTTGGGTTTTCGTAGTGAAGTGACAATCCCATTACTGAACGCGACTCGTGTGAAGAATATCTCGTATGGCGCTTTCCAGTGGTTCGCATAATTCGGTGTTCGATTGTAGAGGTATACTGCGGCTCTCGTCACTTCAGGCCACAGTTCCTAGGATAGGTTGGCGTCAAGTCGCATTGCACGCGATTTCTCTTTGTTCACACCCCTGAGCGTTCGGCACCTCCATTTTGAGCTTGTGTATCCGGGGCAGAAGGCTCGACAGTAATTCCTTGTGATGCCAACCAGCGCTCGATTTCCGGTTTCACCATCGTGATCTCGTTGTCCGCTTCAATGACCTTGACCGTAATGTTGTAATGGTTTTTAAGGAAAAGAAAGAAGTTCGATAGAACTTAAATAACCGACTTTGCTGGTCGATTGTCTTTAAAATAAAAGTCCCATTGCAGGCCTGAGTACCTATCGGTGACAAGCATCTGGCTCCTTTCGCCAGTGCTACTTTGCGCCTCGTAGGCATGAAAGTCGATAGCTAGTCTTTCTCCTGGTCCTTCATCGTTAATTCGCGGTGCTCGGCTGATTTGTCGCCGGATCTTTGCTTTCCCACAGGAGTCGCATTGAACTGTTGTAACTCCCTTAACTCGCACCCCTTCAGCTTGCTGCACAAGATGTTCGATAGCTGCTGGTCCAGGGTGTCCTAGTCTCTTGTGCCATAATTCGGCTGAGGCCCTTTATGGTGCTCCTTTCGTTCGTGATGTATTCTTGCGGATGTGATATGAAGGGTGGTAGCGGATCATACTCAAGTACCCATTGACCGTGTATCTCGGATAGTTTTCCGATAACCTTGTCGTCTGGTCCTTTCAGCGTAGTTGGGTCCGTTTGCGTATCCCACCAGATTCCTCTATACCTTAGTAGTCGAAAGGAGACTAGGTTGCATAGGAGGTCTGGACAGATAGCCACATCATGTAGAATTAATGTAGTTGTTCCATGTTGACCTCTCAGTGTTAAGTTAATAGAGCCGTAGCCTTTTATCCATATCTTTGTATTCCCAGCCCATATATAATCTCCGGACGTAGGTAGACAGAAGTTGTAGATACGGTCGGGGTTGTTCGTAATGTGGCAAGTTGATCCTGAATCAAGAATGAACGAGCGCTTCAGCGGGTAATCAGACACTTCTGTTCCCATTGGCGCTGATGTAAACGCAGCGTTGACGTTTGATATTCTCCGCCCCTCTAGTCAGTCCTCAGGGGACTCGAGGATCTCAGGTGTGGGCGTGTGCGATTGTTTGATGCTCGGTGTTCGTGATCGGGTTCTGCTTTGTCCGCGGATTAGCCCTTGGAAAGTTGCGTCGTTCTTACGCTTAAAGTTAATGAGCTCATTTATAATCTTATTAGGTTTCCACCACTTGGGAGCTTTGTCTGGGTTGACATAATAGCAGTCCCTAATACTGTGGCGTTGTCCACAGGGAGGGCATTTTGCTCCTCCTGTTATAGCTGGCTCTTGATCTGAAGGCCGCTTGAGCTTGACATCTTTCTTGTCAGCTGTACGTTGATTACGGGGTCTGCCCCGGTTTCGGTTGGATGGCGCGCTTTCGGCATGAGAGGCGTCCCTGTCATTGCCCTGGGTGGTTGCACCACCTTCAGCGAGAAATGATGCATCATCAGTCACAAAAGCTGCTTTGTGCTTCCCTGATCTAAGGGGATAGTTTGCCATCATGTGTTCTCGGAAGCGTTTCATCATCTCCTTCCGGCTTATGCCAGTTGCAAATCGACCATTGTCTTGAAAGTTTGTAGACCATATAGGAGCAACTTTGTTCACGGCTGCCAGGAAGTCTTTTGTAATCACATTTAATTGTGATAGCTCAGCGACTCGATATATCTCCGCCTCAGTGGCTGCTTAGTCGTACTCTGCTAGCCATGTGTCCCATTGCGACGCGCTCCTCATTAGCCTTAGTGAGGCAAGATATCGCTCGCGAGCTCGTTCTTGTTCGATTTGTTCGTCAACTCCAACCGTTAGTTGTAGGTCTATAATCCATTGTCGCAGTGGCTTCTCTGGTAGGCAGTATGTGCGCAACAGGTGTGGGGATACGGTTGACTAGATAAATGCCACAATGTGTTGGAGGCTTGTTTGTTCCTTCTCGAAGTCGTGCCAGTCGTTCTTGTATTGTTCGACGAGGATCTTGTAATATTCAAGGTCTTCCTTAAACGCCTTCTGTCCAGTTGCTGACAGCGCAGTCGGTCTCGTTGGGATTTCGACGTTCGCGGCTGGTGTGTAATCAGCGACTACCGGAGCTCTAACAACTGCTGGTCTTGATATCAGCGGGACTGTTGACTTTGGATTAACCTTATCCCAGATGTTGTAGACAACGCATCTCGCCTGCAGCTGCGTTATCCATCCTATATAGTCGGTATGATCCCTTAGTGTTACTGTAGGATCGCGGTATGGTTGTTGCGCCATTTCGTATCAGTTGAGGCAGTGAGACTCTTAATTGTCAGATTTAATGGTTGAATGCGATGATGTGTCTTTATGGATGATGATGATTGTATTGTGTTCTTTTCCTCCACTGTGTTCAGCTGGTTCTGACTTCTTCGCTAGTGTGCCAAGCCAGATGGTCCCTGCTCGATTGTACAGATCTAACCTCACCACAGCTCGTTCTATCTGACACCTATAGCTAAATTTGTTGCCAACTCTTCAACCAGTGCCAGCACGAGCGTTACAACTTTTTATGCCACTAAGGGCTACGAACTCTGTAAGGACTGAACAATTCCTTACAGGGCTAACCTATCGGGGACAGCTAGAATAGTTGAAAGAGCTAGTTGAATTGATACTATTCTAAGACAGTGGATAAGAAAGGGACCTGGGGGGCCCTTTCTTATATAGAGGGCGGCGTGGGGCACGAGCCCACGCTAACTACCACGCTAACACTAACTAGGAAAGGCGCCTTTAGGAAGGTAAAAGGCGCAGATAGGGGAAATAGGGTGTGAAGGAAAGGTGATGGGGAGTGCTTGGCAGGGAGGCCAGCAGTTACCGTTACAAACTCTGCTCTGGTCTCGAGCCGCCGACACCTATTAGCAAGACTTTGACCGCGCCCGCTAAGGCAGACCGCGCCTAGGCTAACCGCTTCGCTGAGCACCTTAATTAGTTGCGTAGCAATCTTTGTGAGAGCCTAAAATAGGCCTAGGTAAAACAAGCAGAATACACTAATAATAGGCGACGACCTGCGATAGTGTTTAAAGTAGGGGACTAGGTTATAATTGACTTTCGACACGCGCGCACAACGCGTCCTAGTTAATTACTAGACTATAAGAATTGTAGTCCTTTTACAATTATAGAGTTAATAGATAATATAGTATACTAAATAAACCTTCTTCTAGAGATATGTATATATAACGTTTTCTATCTATAGTTGCTACACCTTTATAAGCCGCCGCTGCAGGGACAGGCACTAGTGCTAGAGGGACCTATAGAAATTGCTAACCCTAATATCTAAGATAATTTAGACTATAAGGTGGAAGCTATCCTAGATGCTTGTCTTAATTACAACCTAAAAGACCTACTACTTTGCAGCCGCAAAGGCTCGCTTTAGTATAAGGTCTAATAGAAGAACTACCCTCTTAGGCCAGACAACCTATTATAGGAACTATATATGAATCTTGTTAGCTTAATAGACCTAGTCTATAATTAGCACTAGAAACACCTATCTCTCCCTATTTATAAGAAATTTACTAACGTACTTTGCACTCGAGTCGGACACTCCATCGAGTCGGACACTTTGCCAAGACCCCACCAAGTTCTGTACTATTCACGATAGTATAGAGTCAACATAAACTATTTTCGATAGTCTAAATAGGCTAAACTATTCAGAATCTACTTCTATAAGCTGTCTACAGGTTTTTTTATTGTGCCCAGGCTTGCCGCAGCGTCCACAGCGCCGTTGAGCGGATTCGCCTCCATTAGTGCGCACCCTCTTCTTTGCCTTCTTGCCATCACTACGCACCCCAAAGTCCTTTAGAGTAGCCAGTCGCTGGCCCTCTTCAACTGTAAGGACTCCTTCTTGCTGCAATCGCTTTCTTTTATATAATTTACGTCGTGTGGCGGCCTCATTAGCAGCTTAAAGTTCGGCGTTGCGTTTGGTCATCAATACCAAAGAATGCCCTATCATCTCAGCGCCTTTAACAAGCTTTTCCATCGCCTCAACCATATAAGTTAGGGAACTATCCACATGCCTTTAAATCCTCTACTTAACCAGCGTCGATTGCGACCCAAGTTCTGTACTATTTCGCGGAGTTTGCGACTCCCATGTACTACCGTGGGCCACCACCTCGTGCACGGCCCCACCTCGTGCACGGGCAACACCAAATCTCCCGCACTTTCAGAATCGCTTTACACCACCAATATACACCCAATAGAGGCTGCCCTAGAGTCGTTAAAATCGCTGAAGCTTGGAGAGAAGCCTAATTATACCCAGACTGCGAAAAAGTACAGTGTTGATCGAACGTTGCTGTCAAAGCGTCACCGCGGGGTTATCGGCAGCTATGCGGAGAAAGTCAATAATATGCGCCTTGTCAACTCTACACAGGAAACTGAGCTCGTACAATATATTAATAAGCTCTATGTACGAGGGCTACCACCTACAAGGGAGATAATACGGAATTTCGCAGCAGAAATAGCAGGAAAAGAGCCAGGAAAAAACTAGGTTAATCGCTTTATTGCGCGGCATCACATTGAGCTTGTATCTCGATGGGCATCCGGCATCGATTCCACACGCCACAGAGCTGACTCTGCCTTCAAATACGCCCTATATTTTAGGCTCCTGGACCAGAAGATAACTCAGTACGATATCGAGGCTCGCAATATCTACAATATGGATGAGAAAGGCTTCTTAATCGGGGTGCTGTCAAAAATGAAGCGCGTGTTCTCCCGCCATCGATATGATCACGGAGGCGTTAAACAAGCACTCCAGGACGGCAACAGGGAGTGGATAACTACGATAGCCTGTATTTGCGCCGACGGCAGCTATCTCACGCCTGCGCTAATTTATTAGGCTGTTTCTAGTAAGATACAAGACTCATGGCTTCAAGATTTCGACCCCGCAGAGCACAAAACCTTCTTTGCCTCATCGCCCAGTAGATAGACCAACAACAAGCTAGGGCTCACATGGCTTGAACAGGTGTTCAATCGCGAAACAAAAGCAAAGGCAAGACGATCATATCGTCTACTTATCCTTGACGGCCATGGCTCACATATATCGATGGAGTTTATCAAGTTTTGTGACGACAATCGGATTCTTCTGGCCATCTATCCTCCCCACGCTACCCACACCTTGCAGCCGCTCGATGTCTGCCTTTTCAAGCCTCTATCAACTGCCTACTCAAACGAGCTCTCCGAGTTCATGTATAGCTGCCAGGGCATCTCCGCGATTACAAAAAGAGACTTCTTCCGCTTGTTCTATAAGGCCTGGCATACAACGTTCAAGGAAAAGACGATCTTAACGGCTTTTAAAGTCACAGGGCTTTCGCCGTTAGACCCAGAGGCTATACCTAAGAAGTTCAAAATAGAGGAGACTGAGAGGCCCTCGTCAAGCGATAGTACTACTTCCGTACTCAGCGCTTCAGATTGGAGAAAGATTGAGCGATTACTGCGCCAGGTAGTGGAGGATATCCACGATCGACGCTCCCAACAGCTAAGCCAGACGATTCACGTGATGGCTGTACAAAAACAGCTCCTCCAGCATGAAAACGAGCGACTCAGAGGGGCCCTTGTCAATGAGAAGAAGCGCCGTCAACGTGGCAAGCCTCTATTACTTGAGGCACCGCAGGAGTATAATGGTGGAGCTATATTCTGGTCGCCATCTAAAGTTAAGGACGCCCGCGATCGCCAAGCACAAAAGGATGCTGATGAGCAGCTACTACAACAACAGAAGTCCGAGGAGATCAAGCGTAGGGAGCAGCAGAAGCAGGAGAAGGCTACCATGCTTGAAGAGAGGCAGCGCATGAGAGAGGTGGCCAAAGAAATACGCCTTCAAGAACAGCGCGAGAAGGCCGTGCAGCGCGAAGAAGCTAGGATCGCGCGCGAAGCCAAAAAGCAACTCCAACAAGACATACAATTCTCCAAAAAGGTTAATAGACGCCGTCCAAAGGCCTTTGCACCACCTCCTCAAGTCTCTAAGGAGACAGAGGATGTTGGTGTGGATATATCATCTGTAGTTGATGTGGTGCCTACACCCGGCCCTGCCACGCGCACCCGCAAAGTACGCCTTCCACAGAGGTATCGCACGTAGTTTATCGTTGCCAATCGATCAAATAGGTCCTTAAAAGCCCTCCACTAAAAAATCTCGCGATAATACAATATATATGCGACTCTACAGCTTCAAAAGTTGTGGGTGTGGGCATCTGGAAACCGTGCACCAGATGGGGCCGTGCACCAGGTGGTGACCCACGGTATCGCGAATAGTACAAAGTGGAGGCGTACCCATGCGGACGTCAAGCTGCGATATCACAGCTTCTAGGTCGTGGGGCACTAGGCCAGCACCTCGAAAGCCTCCTTTGATATTACTTTTAGTAAACGAAGCCTTGAAAGCAGCAATAAAGCAAGGCAGGAACTCGATTTTAGTGATGTGCGTGATGTGGTTGCGCATCAAATCTTCAGCTTGGCGCCCATACGCCTTTTTTAAAGGCGCGAAACAGCCCACATTAAGTGGCTGCAAGAGGTGCTATGAATGCGAGGGCATACAGAGAGTAATAATATTGCTCTTCTTATAGTAATCCTGGAATTCAAGCGAGTTGTGACTTTCGTGGCCATTAATAATGAGCAAACGTGCTCTACTAGTAGTACGCCTCTTTGTATGCTTATCAAAGTGCTTCAGCCATTGTAGACTAAGCTTATTTGTCGTCTAGCCGTTCTTAGAGACTGCAATAACCCAATCATGAGGTAGATCCTTCTCCTTATACTAGGCGGAGAGGTGGTGCTTGCCCCCGAAGATAATAAAGGGTAGGATCCACCACCCCGTCGCATTGATGCCTTAGATAACTGTTGTCCACTCCCTATTGCCCTGCTGCACCTGCTTTGGCCGTCCTTGACGCTCAGAGCCTGTGACTACTGCTCTAGTTAATATTATGCCTATTATAAAGCCTGCTTTATTAAAATTGTAGGTGTCCTTGTCTAGGATACTATGTTTGGCCTTTATGTTCTCTATAAGCCGGAACTAGTCTTGTATCACTTTAGGATCCTCCTAGAGAGCTCTCTTGTAGTTGTACTTTTGATTGAACTTGACTTTAAGCTCTGGCTGGCGCTTAACAAAGTCATAAGGCCACCTTTGGCTAACTAGGTTATAGTGGCGTGCAGCTAGCACAATTGTCAACAAACAAATCCAGTCCAAATCCACCCGTTGACTTGATTTGATGTGCCTCAACAGTGCTGGAGGACTTGATTGGGAGGTCTTGGCAGCAGTTTGTACTTGATTTGGAAGTCGGATTTGCAAATATTAATCTGAAATTGTGGTGTTGTACTGCAGTTTGGCTAATCGTCCCATTTAGATACACTGTACAGAGTCTCAATTGCTGCGTCAGTGAGATTGCTCTCATCAACCTCATTGTCGCTGCTTATAAAACCAGCCTTCAGCCAGCTCCGCACACACTGCAGAGCAGCTAGTAACTGTGAGCTCATTTTGCGCCGCTTCGGCTCCAATAAGTCGCCAAGTTCGCTGAACAAGCGCTCACACTCCGCGCTGGAGGCTGGAATACTCATTATATCAAGCGCAAACTGCGCCAACGCTGGGTACTTGTTGCGTAACCCAAGCCAATAGCGGACTGGGTTACCTTCTCGATCGAAGTCGGCGCGGCTCCAACACGGCTCACAAGCCCCCAGCGCTCGTACTCATCGCCAGTTTCTTCATCAGAGTCGCTCTCTCCGCCTCGATAATCGCGTCAACGGCGTCGTCAATGGTGTTGGACCGCTTAACCAGCGGGCGTGGAGGCGGCCGGGGAGCAACAGTACCGCTATAGAGGCGCAAAGTTGCTGAAAGGCAGCGTCGGCAGCCGCCCAATTGAGCTGGGTCACCGGCCCAAGCGACTTTGCAGTAGTTACGATAGCGCGGGTGGAGTACAATCGCAGCGTAATAGGCAGTACTGTCGCTCAGTTTGCTGTAATAGAGCTTCAGTTTGGCGACAGCGCCGCGCAGGTTGATGGCCAAATGGTCTTCCGGAGCGTCTTCTTGCTCAAAGTCAACATCGCGATAGGTAATTAAGCGCTCTTCATAAGCGCTTATAAGCTGCTCAAAGGTAGGGATAACCTCATAAATGGCGCCGAAGCGCCCATTAAGCTTGCGATCGCCTGGCTGCTTGCTCTTGCCGCGACCTTCCAGCCGCTCTGTGGCTGCTTTGAGCGGCTTCAACACATCCACATACTTAGTGATAACTGCCCAGTCTGCTGCTTGTAGACTGGTTGATCGCATCCACGCTAAAGTAGCTAGCGGCTTGTTAGTTGTTTGATCAAGCGCTTCGATCCGTGAGATGTGGTGTTTGGCGTAGTTGGTGATGGGACGTTGGAGGATAAGCCCACGCTCAAAGGCAGCACAATAGCTGTTCCAGCGTGTAACGCACGCCTTGACAACGGCTAATAATAAGGCCTTGTTTGTGGGGTCTTTAGCTAACGCGAGGTGCTGGAAAGTAGAGAAACTGGAGTACTGTTTCGGCGTACTGATAAAGTTGATGATGTCTAGAAACACTCCCAAAGGCCCTAGCCGCCGCCACTTATTCATGAACTTCTCCTCATCCTTCTCGTGCTTTGGGTCATTATCGTAGGCGTCTTTATCCTTGCCAAACATGACAGTTTGGCCGACGAGGTTGATAGTGTGGCAACTGCAACGAAGGCGGCGTTGAGCGGCAGTAAATCCATACTGTTTACTCAAGTACTCCACTGCCACATTGTTACTTGCAGCGTTATCTAACACAAAGTAACCTAGCTTCTCCGCCGTTATATCGAACGCCTGCAGCGCTTTGTCGACACATTCGCCTATCCTCTCGCCGCTGTGGACGCCAGCGAGCTGCGGCAGCGCGATAGGTAAGTCTCGAATCCTGCCCGCGGTGTCAACGTAGTGAGCAACGACACCAAAGAAGCCGCGCTTGCCACCTTTTGCAGTCCAGCCGTCAAAGCTGACGTGCACCTTACTGCTCGCAGTCGCTAATTCTGCTTTAACAATAGGAACAAGGTAGTCGTAGAGCCGCAGTACGAACCTCGACATGCTGTTGTGGCTTATCCACAGCGCTTAAACTGCCGCAGGATTGGCGAACTGTAGCATGCGCCGGAAGCTTTCAGTCTCGAATTCGCGCAGCGGATGGTTATTCTTAACAAGCTATTGCACAGCGGCGAGCCGGAAGCCTTAAACATCAAAGTTACTCAGCTTATTAACCACAGCTTGCGTGACAGGTACGCCCTTCTTCATCGCGTTAAAGATAGTTGACTGACCACCTGGCAGCTGTGGCAGCTGCTTCCCGCGCGCAGTTAGGCGATGGCCGCGCCTTTGACGACCCAGGTGCTTCGCCACGGAGCTTGTGGCATCCGTCACCTCGATTATGCTGCTCGTCGGCGCGTTGTGGTGGCAGAAGCGGCACACAAAGAAGGTGCGCTTAGGTTTATCAGCCGCAATTTGTGCAGGACTTTGCTTTAACGCGACGCGATAGCCGTACTGAAAGACCTAGCTCTTCTTGCCAATAAGAGTACGCCGCGGCACCTGGTACCGAGCTAGCTTCTCCCAATTAATGCCATCGTAATTGTCCGCAAAGCGCTCGTCAAAGCCGCCGCCGACGACATTATCATCCTCCACAGTCGAAGCCTCCGTGGCTGCCTTTGACGCCGACGATGGCGTTAACAACGCCTGCGACTCCAGCAACTGCAGCTCCCACGGCCGCTGTGAGGCATCTATAACCTGGCCGACAAGCGGGTCTTCGGCGGGCATGGCTGGCTGGCTGGCTACCCGTGATGGCGACGATTTGAGGCGACGGCGGCGCAGTTAGCTGCGTTTCGGCAGCTCTATCGGCTGACTGGCAGTGCCGGCTGGCAGCGAGTCGCCTTCAATAGCCCGCTGGGTGCGTACTTTCTGACGCTTGCCGCGACCTCCACCTTCATCGGTCACCTCTACCGGTACGGCGCCGTTGGCGCGTACTCCGGCGCGTGTGTTGCCATCGATAGCGCGTTTGGGGGCATCTCGGGCTATTAGCAAGCCCACAAGGTCAGCAAAGCAGCGAAGTACGCAATAAGTTAACTGCAATAGCTAAAACACCAACAAAAGTACACCGATAGATAGGCGATGGTAACAAAACAGCGCGTCAAGTGCGCGATGAGATGGCTAGGGGGCCTGGGCGTGATGCCGGCAGTAAGTTGTGGCCAATCAACGACTCCAAATAAGCCAACTTTTGCAGCAACACCCGCTCGCTTCTATGGCTAAACAACACTATCAAATCTATCAAATCTCCAAGTCAAATCTTCATTTTGGACTTGATTTCCGCCTCAATTTATACGGCAAAGACTTGATTTACTTGAATTGGCAACTCGGCCGTTCGAAGCTCGAGATTTGGAAGTATATTTGATTGTTGACAATTGTGGCAGCTAGTAAAGAATTAGCCATATCTTTTATAGTATTGAGCTGAGGCGGAAATCCTCGCGCGTCTAGGTTGAGTATATGCTCTACAATCGCCTGCTCCTCTCTTATAGTAAGTCTTATTTTGTTGGGTGCGCAGTCGCGTCTAAACGTCTTTCCAGCGCGTTGGTCGCTAAGTGTACTTCGAGAGACGTTGTAGATAGCTGCAGCGCGTCGCTGAGAGAGTGTCGCGTCTTGTTTGATAGCCTGGATCGCAAGCTGTATACGCGCTTCTTTTAACGCTAGTAGTTTATTGTGTGGTTGAGGCATCGCGTTATACTATTGCTGATAGTACGTTTTGGTGGGGTCTTGGCAAAGTGTCCGACTCGATGGAGTGTCCGACTCGAGTGCAAAGTACGTTATACTAATAGGCAAATAGGATATGTTATTACTAAGGATAAGCAAACTAGCTACTAATAGAGCTAACAGTGTAACGGACACGCAGTAAGTATTTACGTCCTCCCCTGCTAACGCACGTTATAGTTAGTAGGAAGGATGTTTCTACTGTCTATACTACTAACGCCATTACCTATTACACAATAGTCACGCCCTTAAACGCAACATAACCTGTGACGGCAGCGCGAACGTACGGCGTAAGATACCTATGTGTTAAGGACTGCTTATATACTAGGGATTGCCTATGTGTTAGGGACTATAAGGTTAAGCCTAACAAAAGCAATTGAGCCTAGAGATAGCAGTTAAGCCTAATAATAGTAACTTATAACTTTACAATTTATAACTATATAATAACGTTATTAATAACCCTACTAAGTAAACAATAATTAAATTACTATAAAATATTAGGATACACTGTAAACCTATTCTTATTATGTATATAGTCACAGCAATATGCCTAATAGATAATTAAAGGATTATAGATAACACACTTATCTAAAGCCTAGGAATAAGGTAACAATTTAGGAAAAGAAATACTGGCAGCATTAGGATTGTTATATACCGTATTCGGCCACTCAACGCACAGACCCCACTCAACGCACAGTTAACACTAAAAATCGTATATTTTCAACACCTCATAACTCCACCAATATGGACCCGATCGACGCAGCTGTTGAAGCTTTAAAATCCCTGGAGCTAGGAGAACGTCCTAATATATCCCAGGTTGCTCGGGAGTACGGCGTTGAGCGGTCGCGGCTCTCGAAGCGCTATCGAGGGGTTCAGGGCACCTATGCAACTCGGGCCGAAAAAAAGCGACTCCTCAACAATACACAGGAAAAACAGCTACTACAGTACATTGATAAGCTGTGTGTACAAGGCCTACCCCCTACGAGAGAGATGATACGAAATTTCGCTGGAGAAATAGCACATCAAGAGCCAGGAAATCACTGGGTTAATCGCTACATTGCGCGGCATCAAATTGACCTTATATCGCGATGGACATCTGGCATCGATAGCCAGCGCTACAAAGCCGATTCAGCCTTCAAATACGCCCTCTATTTCAAGCTTTTAGACGATAAGATCAAGCAGTACAACATCGCACCGTCAAATATATACAATATGGATGAGAAGGGCTTCTTGATCGGGGTAGTGTCAAAAATGAAGCGCGTGTTCTCTCGACAGCGATATGAGCAAGGAGGCGTCAAGCAGGTACTCCAGGACGGCAATAGAGAGTGGATAACGACGATAGCTTGTATATGCGCCGACGGCAGCTCTCTCAAACCTGCCCTAATATATCAGGCGGCTTCTGGCAACATCCAGGACACATAGCTACAAGATTTCAATCCTCAAGAGCACCAGGCCTTTTTCGCCTCATCACCATCTGGATGGACAAACAACGAACTTGGGATTGCCTGGCTTAAGAGGTGCTTTCAAGAGGAGACTAAGAAGAAGGCAAAGCGCGACTATCGACTCCTAATTCTTGATAGGCATAGCTCACACGTTACTATAGAGTTTATCGAGTTCTGCAATTAAAATCGAATCCTCCTAGCTATCTACCCGCCGCATTCAACTCATACGCTACAGCCTCTAGATGTCTGCCTTTTTAAGCCTCTTTCAGCTGCATATACAAAAGAGCTCTCCGAATTCATGTACAACAGCTAAGGACTCACATCTATCACTAAGCGCGACTTCTTCCGCTTCTTCTATAAGGCATACAGAGTTGCATTCGCTAAAGAAACAATTATTAACGCCTTCAAAGTTACTGGCATCTCTCTGCTGAATAGCAACGCTATATTGAAGAAATTTAAGGATCTAGAGCCTAAGAGGCCATCAAGCAGCGATAGCACGTTGTCAGTACTCTCTGCAAGCGATTGGCGTAAAATTGAAGGACTTCTACGACAGGTAGTTGAGGATCTTAATGATAAACGCGTCTCGCAGCTGTCTCACACAATACACGCAATAGCGACTCAGAAACAGCTCGTCCAGCACGAAAACGATCGCCTTAGAGATGCCCTTTTCAATGAGAAGAAGCGCCGTAAGCGTGGCAAGGCATTACTACTTGAACCCTCTAAGAATTACGCTGGCGGCGCCGTCTTCTGGTCGCTATTAAAAGTTGAGGCTGCCCGCAATCGCTAGGCTGAAAAAGACGCTAAAGCAGAAGAACTACAACACTAGAAGGAGCGCGACAAGCTAGCTAAGGAGCAGAAAAAGCAGGAGAAACAGGCTATGCTTGAGCAGAGGGCGCAGAAAAGGATGGCTGCAAAAGAGGTTAGGTTGCAAGAACAGCAGAGGAAGGCGGCAGAGCGCGAAGAAGATCTACTTGCGCGCGCAGCTGAAAAGCAACTTAGGACTGATATACAATTGGCCAAAAATGGTAAGGCGCGTAGCCTTGAGGCTCCTGCACCTCCTGCTCATGTTATTGAGGACCTAGAGGTTGATGTTGAGGATCTATTAGTTATTGAAGGGGTGGTGGAGGCATCCGGCCCATCAACGCGCACTCGCAAAGTACGCCTCCCACAGAGGTATCACACGTAGTTTATCGTTGCCAATCGATTTATCAAGCTTCTGCAAATGCTACTCTAAAAAATCTAGTGATTTTACGATATATATAGAGCTCTGCAGCTCCAAAAGTAATAGTGGTGGCTATCCTCAAACTGTGCGTTGAGTGGGGTCTGTGCGTTGAGTGGCCGAATTCGGTATTGTATGTATTTGATGGCGCGATGTTGTACTGCTTGATCTTATCGTCTAAAAGCTTAAAATAGAGGGCGTATTTGAAGGCTGAATTAGCTTTGTGGCGCTGGTTATCAATACCAGATGTCTATCGCGATATAAGGTTGATTTGATGCCGCGCAATATAGCGATTAACCCAGTGTTTTCCTGGCTCTTGATGGGCTATTTCTGCTGCGAAATTTCGTATCATCTCTCTTGTAGGAGGTAGGCCTCGTGTACACAGCTTTTCAATGTACTGTAGTAGCTGTTTTTCCTGTGTAGAGTTGAGGAGTCGCTTTTCTTCTGTCCGGGACGCATAGGTGCCCTGCACCCCGCGAAAACGCTTCGAGAGCCGCGACCGCTCAACGCCGTACTCTCGCGCAACCTGAGATATATTAGGACGTTCTCCTAGCTTCAGGGATCTCAAAGCTTCAACAGCTGCGTCAATCGGGTCCATATTGGTAGAGTTATGAGGGTTGAAAGTATAGAGATTTTTGGTGCCAACTGTGCGTTGAGTGGGGTCTGTGCGTTGAGCGGGGAAACATGGTAACCGATTTCGTTTAGCTTCACCATGTCACGACTGCATCCTCCCTCAGCCCAAATGCGCCCAACCTCCAAGAAAGAACCAAGATGCTGCTTTAGGAGACAAGGTGTGGATTCGCTGGTAATTAACCAGCTCTAGCGCCTTGCGGCCATCCGGATCGCTGCGCTACAGGAACGACCCGACCGCGTCGCGGCACTGTACGAGGACAGTGAAACGCCTGAACTAACATACTTTGGTCACAATGTCATTCTTGGAGTGCGGCGCTTGTATCTCTAATTGTATCTCATAGGTCTGAGGCAAAATATTGATGGGTTTACCAAGTGGCAGCTTATTGCCGGTCTTATTATCCAGATGCAGCTGACATGTTGTGTAATTAACACCATTCAGCGCAATTAACTTATCCATATGAACGAGGCACGTGCTAAGCGTGCGAAAGCAGAGAACAGCGCTCGCAGACGACCTTCTTAGACGTCTTACAACTCTTCACGTGGGTTTGTCACACCTCGATAGCACAAACTGGCACTTGCTGAGATGCTCTCTGTTACCCTGCGTTCGGTTTTGACTCTCTTGTCATGGGCGTCACTTGCTCTAGGCCATAGCATGGTACGCGAAATCTGGGCTAATGGCCACCGTTACAATGGCTGGAACCCGAACGGCGACCTAGGATCGTACCCGTCCGACACACCGGCATGGTATACCACCAACGCCGGAGGAGGCCCTCTACATCCTGTCGACGCGAATAAGCCAGAAATCATCTGTGCGAAAGGCGGTTCGAATGCGAATATGAGTGCTACAGTTGCTGCTGGCGGCGACGTGCGATTGCGATGGTGGCAAGCGGACCAGTCGTGGCCAGTAGGGCATCATGGACCAGTTCTCAGCTACTTAGCCTCTTGCGATGGACCTTGCGCGGGTGTAGATATGACAACGCTCAAATTTGTCAAGATCGGTGAGCGTGGATGGCTCAACAGCTCGACATATCAAGAGGGTTACTGGGCTTCTGACGAACTGATCGCCAATAACGGAACCTGGTGAGTAGCGAAAAATCTTCCTCGCCATTCTTACTACTAACGACTCTTCAACTAGGATCGTGCGTATCCCACCCAATCTCGCTCTGGGGGAGTACGTTCTTCGCCATGAGATAATTGCACTGCACGTTGCGTTCACCAGCACAGGACCTTACTCCTTAGATGGAGGCGAGTTCTACCCTCAGTGCGTCAGCTTAAGAGTCGAGGGCTCGGGTGTAAAGACCATTACCGGTGGCGTCGATGCGAGGACCTTTTATCGTGGGGATGAGCCCGGTCTGACGCTCAATATCCATACAACCCCTGATCATTCAGGTTATATCATTCCTGGGCCACTGGTGTGGACAGGGGCAGATTGAGCGAAATTGAAATTTCCTTTTCTCTGGTGGATGATCTAGTATCTATAATTGATACAATTATCATGCTTTTAGGCACATCAATGCCTTTATCAAGTTCGAACAACTTTTCTGCTTCTATAAACAGAAATACTGATGTGATGGAAAAGATTCTGGTCTCCAATCCGGGGCCTGATCTCAGTCATTAACTCATTCCGACATCAAGGAACGACTGCGCAAACACCAACTCAAAACAAGAATAGTTGTGACGTGTACTCACCCCTGGAACATCTTCACGTACATGTAAAACATCACTCAACTAAAATGTCAGCGATATACTTGTTACAACGTTTTTGGACTTTATTTGTGCTAGTCACAGTCGTTCCTATTATACTGCGATGTGAGACATTACGAAATCTTTTATTCGTTCATTCATGTCCGTTTTTTCTCAGCCTTTTACAGATTATGATGCACAAAGTTCTCCAGTACGTAAGCAAGCTCAGTTCATCGAGCATAATTTATTAGACGAGAAACATTCCCAGCGACTTTCTCATATACATGAACATGGATGCTTTGCCGGTCCTAACAGCGGATTAAAGAAGTGACACTAAGGGAAAACTAAGGGAAAAGAGAAGCCTCACGCCTCACCGGCTAAGGATGCAGCAGTCCAAGCAAGTAGTTCTGTCGAGAAGTCCGCAGCTAGGCAGCCGAGACCATGCCATGTTCAATCCAGTGCTTCAACCACACGATCCCCTTCCCCACCAACCCAGGAGCAAGCTTCTCGACCAACTCAAGAGCTGCTCTAAGCCACTATTTTAACAATTGCTGCAACCGACACAATTTTGTTAGTAGAAGGGGCCGAAATTTTTTTTAGGCAATAGTAACTTATAACATATTCTATCAGTAGCCCGGGCAGCCAGCACTCCGATGGCTCGGAGTCTGGTTCGACCGAAAGCTCACATTTAAGCGAGATGTCGCCGAACGAGCCGCCAAGGCCCGCAAGGTGGCCCTTCATATTCGAAGCTTGGCCCGAACCACCTGCGGCCCCCCGGCGGCTTCATTGCGCAAGGCCGTCATCACCTCATCGTCCCGCGACTACTCTATGGAGCAGAGGCGTGGTATGGGGGTCGCATGAAGCCCGCTCGCATACGACGACAGGCTTAGGCCAACGAGGTTAGCGCTAGGCTTATCGTGTTTGATCACGTAATGCACGCGCCCCACCAAAATCGCGAAATATTCAACCCACCATAACTCCACCAATATGGCTCCAATCGACGAGGCTCTTGCGGCAATCGAATCGCTAAAACCAGGAGAACATTTTATGTATACAGAAATCGCCAAAAGATTCGGGGTTAGCCAGTCAACTCTGTCGCGGCGCGTGCGTAGTAAAACCCTATCGATGGCACATAAGCTCGAAAATCAACAAATGCTCAACGCTACGCAGGAAGCAACGCTCGTACAGTATATTCAAGACCTCTCAGCGCAAGGGCTACCTCATACAAGCTATATGATACGAAACTTCGCGTCAGAAATAGCTAGAAAATACGTTAGGACTTGCTGGCCGTCGCGCTTCATTAAGCGCCACAAACTCAACTTAATATCGCGATAGACATCCGGCATCGACGCCTCACGCCGCAGAGCTGATTCGGCCTTCAAGTACGCGCTGTACTTCAAGCTATTAGCTAAAAAAATCGAGCAATACAACGTTGACGCACGCCATATTTACAATATGGATGAGAAGGGATTTCTTATTGGAATCCTCTCTAAATCAAAGCGCGTCTTTTCTTGCGAGCAATACGAGCGTGGGAAGTTCAAATTAATGCTCTAGGACGGCAATCGCGAGTGGATAACTTCAATAGCCTGTATTTGCGCCGACGGCTCTACCCTCACACCTGCCCTCATTTATCAGGCAGCCTCTGGCAACGTACAAGACACCTGGCTCCAGGATTTCAACCCTAAAATCCACAAGGATTTTTTCTCCTCCTCGCCCTCAGGATAGACCAATAACGATATCGGGCTCAGCTAGCTCAAACAGGTGTTCAACCGCGAGACGAAAGCAAAGGCAAGGACGTCGTACCGCCTCTTGATCGTTGATGGGCATGGATCTCACGTAACAAAGGATTTTATCGATTTCTGCGACGCCAATAAGATCCTGCTGGCAATATTTCCGCCTCACAGCACCCATACGCTTCAGCCGCTGGATGTGGGCGTCTTCGGGCCTCTCGCGAGCGCGTACAGCAACGGCCTCGCGAGCTTTATGGACGCCTGCCAGGGCCTCTCCAGCATTACAAAGAGGGACTTTTTCAGAATATTCTAGGCCGCCTAGGAGCGCGCGCTAACGTCAGCAACAGTCCTTAAGGCCTTTGAGGCTACTAGGATCGTGCCCTTAGATCCCAACAGGATCCTCAAGCGATTTGAAACTCGCGAGCCTGAGCGCCCCAGCTCAAAGAGCAAAGCAAGCTTAAAAAGCAAGCCCTCTTGCAACAGCAACGCCTTAAAAAGGCTCAGGCTCAAGCAGAGCGCGCTCGCGAGCGCGAGCTGAAGGCTATTAAAGCTCAAGAAAAGCGAGAGGCCCACGCAATTAAAAAACAACTCCGCGATAAGCTCAAAGCTTCCCAAAAGGGTAATCAACATAGCCTTAAGCCTCCAGCAAAAAATCCAAAGGATATTGAGCTTGTACAGCCTGAGTTACAGCCTGTCAAAGTTGACGAGCCCGAGATGCCCGAGATCGCGCCCACGACGCGCACACGTCAAATACGCCTCCCAGAGCGCTACAGGTAGCCAATAGAAGGGCTATATTTGTTAAATAAGCTCTTCTGATTATTACTCTAGAAAATCCGACGATTTTACAATATATACAAGCTGTACAGCTTCAAGTTGTGGATGGGCGGAAATTGCCGAAAACGTGCATTACGCGATAGCGTGCATTACGTGATCAAACACGATAGAGACTACGTCGATATTGTCCACAAGACGCTGGCCCTCGCCGCACGAGGCGTCCTGCCTGTATATAGGACTACACCTATAGCCACACTATTTAGGGATGCTAGTCTGCCCTTAGGCCCAGTTGCCCTCGAAGAGGCGAAGCTTAGGTTTGCCGTACACCTGCAAATAATAGACGACAGACACCCCCTTACTAAGCGGGCACAGACCCCACAAATCTGGCGGGGCAGAGGCGCGGGAAGCCCACAGCAACCTAGGACTATCGTCGAGCGCGTTGGCTCACTTCTTAACCTAGTCCTAAGACTAGTCCTTATAAAACCTTACTACTCGCCTAACTGTTAGACGGACCTAATAGGGGGGGTAAAGAAGAGAGAAGCGGCTAAGGCTTTTAAAGAATAGTGGGCACACCTCCTATAGGACAAAGTTACGGTTTTCTCTAACAGCTTAGAGCAGAGCCTTAAAGGGATTAAGCATGTTACGTACGGCTACGCTGTATACTAAGGCGGACAGGAAGTTGGCCTAGGCAGAGGCTTACTTAATGCACGCTCCTATGTGTTTAACGTAGAAGCTGTAGGGGTATAGCGAGGGCTAGAGCACGTTATGCGCGATCTAGCCCTCTATATATAACAAATTTAGATGTGCATTAACAGCATGTTAGTTATATAGTGCCTATAAGGGAACGCACTACCCTCTTCTTAGTGGGCCTTCCTCTAATGCTAACAGGTTATAGAGACGTTAGGCGTCTGAGTACGCTGGTCCCTAGGACATATGGGCATACAAGGAAATGAAACGGTGGATCGCCTAGCAGACCTAGAGGCGCACAGCCCTCACCCTCTAGAACTACAAGCTGCTAAGCCCATAATCACGGGGCTACAGTTGGACGCCTGGATTAATCTCCGCCTTATGGAAATAGAATAGTGGAGACAACACAAGACGAAGCTCTCTATATAGTATAATTAGTGGGGCCTATGCTACACAAGTACAGCTGCACTAGCGGAGCTTAGCCTTAGCTGTTAAATCTTAGCTAAACTCTTATTAACTAGGACTATGCATAGTGACTACGTCTAGTATTATAAGAAATTTAAATATAAGGACGCAACCTTTACCTGCGCATACAGAAAAGAAAAGGCCCCTAGCTATCTAGTCTATTGCTGGAAAGTACGAAGACGCTTCGCTAGCTGGCCCCAGCGACCCAGCGGGCCTCCAACGAACGCCCGCGAGGGACAAAAGTACCTTTGGCAGCTCCTCAGCTGCCTAGAGGACTTCGCCGCCTTTCTTGAGCTGACTAGCTCTAATAGGGCTTAATTAAAGAAGCAAGTAAATATAACGTTCCCTTAGGGACAAGATCCTGCGCACATAGGCGCTAGACTAGACTTCTTACTTTACCGAATTCGGCCACTCAACGCACAGACCCCACTCAACGCACAGTTTGAGGATAGCCACCACTATTACTTTTGAAGCTGCAGAGCTCTATATATATCGTAAAATCACTAGATTTTTTAGAGTAGCATTTGCAGAAGCTTGATAAATCGATTGGCAACGATAAACTACGTGTGATACCTCTGTGGGAGGCGTACTTTGCGAGTGCGCGTTGATGGGCCGGATGCCTCCACCACCCCTTCAATAACTAATAGATCCTCAACATCAACCTCTAGGTCCTCAATAACATGAGCAGGAGGTGCAGGAGCCTCAAGGCTACGCGCCTTACCATTTTTGGCCAATTGTATATCAGTCCTAAGTTGCTTTTCAGCTGCGCGCGCAAGTAGATCTTCTTCGCGCTCTGCCGCCTTCCTCTGCTGTTCTTGCAACCTAACCTCTTTGCAGCCATCCTTTCTGCGCCCTCTGCTCAAGCATAGCCTGTTTCTCCTGCTTTTTCTGCTCCTTAGCTAGCTTGTCGCGCTCCTTCTAGTGTTGTAGTTCTTCTGCTTTAGCGTCTTTTTCAGCCTAGCGATTGCGGGCAGCCTCAACTTTTAATAGCGACCAGAAGACGGCGCCGCCAGCGTAATTCTTAGAGGGTTCAAGTAGTAATGCCTTGCCACGCTTACGGCGCTTCTTCTCATTGAAAAGGGCATCTCTAAGGCGATCGTTTTCGTGCTGGACGAGCTGTTTCTGAGTCGCTATTGCGTGTATTGTGTGAGACAGCTGCGAGACGCGTTTATCATTAAGATCCTCAACTACCTGTCGTAGAAGTCCTTCAATTTTACGCCAATCGCTTGCAGAGAGTACTGACAAACGTGCTATCGCTGCTTGATGGCCTCTTAGGCTCTAGATCCTTAAATTTTCAATATAGCGTTGCTATTCAGCAGAGAGATGCCAGTAACTTTGAAGGCGTTAATAATTGTTTCTTTAGCGAATGCAACTCTGTATGCCTTATAGAAGAAGCGGAAGAAGTCGCGCTTAGTGATAGATGTGAGTCCTTAGCTGTTGTACATGAATTCGGAGAGCTTTTGTATATGCAGCTGAAAGAGGCTTAAAAAGGCAGACATCTAGAGGCTGTAGCGTATGAGTTGAATGCGGCGGGTAGATAGCTAGGAGGATTCGATTTTAATTGCAGAACTCGATAAACTCTATAGTAACGTGTGAGCTATGCCTATCAAGAATTAGGAGTCGATAGTCGCGCTTTGCCTTCTTCTTAGTCTCCTCTTGAAAGCACCTCTTAAGCCAGGCAATCCCAAGTTCGTTGTTGTCCATCCAGATGGTGATGAGGCGAAAAAGGCCTGGTGCTCTTGAGGATTGAAATCTTGTAGCTATGTGTCCTGGATGTTGCCAGAAGCCGCCTGATATATTAGGGCAGGTTTGAGAGAGCTGCCGTCGGCGCATATACAAGCTATCGTCGTTATCCACTCTCTATTGCCGTCCTGGAGTACCTGCTTGACGCCTCCTTGCTCATATCGCTGTCGAGAGAACACGCGCTTCATTTTTGACACTACCCCGATCAAGAAGCCCTTCTCATCCATATTGTATATATTTGACGGTGCGATGTTGTACTGCTTGATCTTATCGTCTAAAAGCTTGAAATAGAGGGCGTATTTGAAGGCTGAATCGGCTTTGTAGCGCTGGCTATCGATGCCAGATGTCCATCGCGATATAAGGTCAATTTGATGCCGCGCAATGTAGCGATTAACCCAGTGATTTCCTGGCTCTTGATGTGCTATTTCTCCAGCGAAATTTCGTATCATCTCTCTCGTAGGGGGTAGGCCTTGTACACACAGCTTATCAATGTACTGTAGTAGCTGTTTTTCCTGTGTATTGTTGAGGAGTCGCTTTTTTTCGGCCCGAGTTGCATAGGTGCCCTGAACCCCTCGATAGCGCTTCGAGAGCCGCGACCGCTCAACGCCGTACTCCCGAGCAACCTGGGATATATTAAGACGTTCTCCTAGCTCCAGGGATTTTAAAGCTTCAACAGCTGCGTCGATCGGGTCCATATTGGTGGAGTTATGAGGTGTTGAAAATATACGATTTTTAGTGTTAACTGTGCGTTGAGTGGCCGAATACTGTGTCCGTGCACTCAACGCCCGGATTCAGTCAACGCCCCGCTGAACGCAAACCACCCCAAATTTCAACACGCCATAACGCCACCAATATGAGCTCAATTGAGGCTGCAATTAAAGAAATAGAATCGCTAAGGTCAGAAGAATCTTTCTCTTATACTAAGATCGCTAGCAAGCATGGCGTTGATCGAAGTACGCTGTCGCGAAGGCACCAAGCGATTCAAACGACGCGTGCAACTGCGGGGTTTAACCGACGGAAACTCAGTCCCCAACAAGAGCAGGAGCTTGTACAATACATTGAAGGGCTTACAGCGCGTCACTTGCCACCCACAAGAGAGATGATACGAAATTTCGCGTCAACAATAGCCAAGGAGCCAGTGAGCGAGAGCTGGGTTACTCGCTTCATCAACCGACACAACATCCATCTGATCTCTCGATGGGCAGCTGGTATGGACAGCAATCGCCACCAAGCCGACTCAGGGGATAAATACAGCCTGTATTTTGATCTCCTGGGTGCCAAAATCAAGGAATATGACATCGAGCCTCGTCACACGTATAATATGGATGAAAAAGGCTTCTTAATTGGTATCACTAGCCGATCAAAACGAGTGTTCAGCAGACGAATGTGGGAGAATAAGGAGGTTATAGCATCTCTCCAAGATGGCTCTTGTGAATGGATTACCCTCCTAGCGTGTGTTTGCGCTGATGGATCAGCCTTGCCGCTAAGCCTTATCTATCAGGCTACTAACAAGGCTATACAATTAAGCTGGGTAGAGGATATTAAGGCAGGAGAGCACTTAGTACACATTTCCTCGTCGCCTTTAGGCTGGACAAACAACGATATTGGCCTTGCCTGGCTTGAACAGGTGTTTGATCGCTACACTAAGGCAAAAGCTCGACGGTCTTACTGGTTACTCATCCTTGATGGCCATGGATCTCACGTTACTATGGATTTTATCGACTATTGCGACCGTAACAGGATACTCCTAGCCATCTTCCCCCCTCATTCAACCCACACGCTTCAGCCACTTAATGTGGTTCTATTTAAGCCTCTATCAACTGCGTACTCAAAGGAGCTATCAGATTACCTCCACTAGAGCCAGGGACTCCTCCCTATTAAGAAAGGGGACTTCTTCCCTCTATTCTGGGAGGCCTGGACGAGCTCTTTTAAGGAGGAGACGATACTTAAGTCTTTTGAAGCAACAGGCATATCACCATTCAACCCAGAGGTTATACTCAAAAGGTTCACCAACACTACCCTAGATGAGCAGGAATCGCGAGAGAGCTCTACGTCAGTACTCAGCGGATCTAACTGGCGTAAACTAGACCGCCTTGTACGATCCGCAGTAGAAGATCAGAGTAGTAAGGACGCGCAGAAGCTTAGCCGCTCACTCCACCACATCTCAGTTCAAAATGAGTTACTTCACCATGAGATTGCTGGGTTAAGAGAGGCTCTTACTACGAAAAAGAAGCACAAGAAGAAGGGAAAACCTCTAGATCTGCAACAACGTCAAGAGTACTATGGGGGGGCGGTTTTCTGGTCACCAAGGAAGGTTAGGAAGGCTCGCGTACGTCAGTCTGTGAAGGAGCAAGAGGAGAAGGAGCAGAAGCTTCAAAAAGCTGAGAAGGCTGAGTTGAAGAAGGCAGCTAAGCTATGCAAGGAGAAAATTGCAGAGGAGAAGCGTGTGGCGAGGGAGGCAGCCAAGGTAGCCAAGGAGAAGGAGAAGGCTGAGAAGGCAGCAGAGCGTGCTCGCCAGAGAGAAGCTCGCGACGATGCAAAAGCTCTACAATCTACCCAAAAGGGTAAGAGAAAGGCCTCGCAGCCATCTATACAGAGCAACAAGCGTCAGAAACGCGTAGTTAATACTATAACTACTCAGGATGCTTCAGGTGCCGCATCAGCAGCTCCACCAGACTTGTCAATAAACAAAACAAACAAAATTTGAGGCTCTGAATTTGTTTGTTTGACGACTTTCTTGGTGTTGTAGTTTGTTTGTTTGATTTGATGGAGCTATAGAGGCGCTTTTTATTTGATTGTTTGTTTGATTTTGAGTACTTTAAGAGGACTGTGAAAGAGACTCTGGTGGTGTTATAGGCGGCGGCTCCTCCCACTCATGTATGCTAAACTGTTCGTTGAGCTTATTGTCATCGTACGTTGCCACCACCTTTGCGCTTGGAGGTTTAAAACCTGCTCGAATCCATCGTTGAGTACAAATTAAAGCAGCCAATAGTTGGCTGCCCATTTTGCGTCTCTGTGGCTCAAGTACGTCGCCAGTACCCGAGAAGACTCGCTCACAGTCAGCGCTGGAGGCAGGGATAGTTAACACGTCCAGCGCCAATCGTGACAAATTGGGATACCTCGGCTTGAGCTGGTACCAGTATTGGACAGCTGTACAGCCAGTTTTGTACTGTTCTGATGTCCATGTTGGCTCTCTAAGCCAGCTCTTGTACTCATCCGCCACCCCTATTATCTCGTCGCTGTTGTCAAGTACCGAATTGATCGCGTCGTTAAAGCTGCTTATCGCGTGTTTAGGCGCAGTTGTTATTGTTGTTGCTGTTGCTAGGGCGGGCTTGTAACGAGCCCAAAGCTGCTCGAAGCTCGCGTGCGTAGCTTGTAACTGTGCGGGCTTCTTACGCCAGAAGCGTTTAAAGTAGTTCTTGAAGCGTGGGTGGAGTGCTGTGGCAGTGTAGTAGACGGGGATTTTGAGGAGTTTATTAAGGTACTTGCTCGCCTTCTTGAGCGCAGCACGTACGTTGATAGCGACGTGATCTTCTGGCGCCTCGTCTGGCAGGTAATTGACGCTTTCAAACAGTCTAAGGCGGGCATCTAGGTCAGCAATAAGAGACTCAAACACAGGGATAACCTCGTATAACGCGCCGTGAGTGCCAGCTTTGCCGCGACCTTGCAAGCGATTAGTTGCGGACTTCAGCGGCTTAAGCACCTCAATGTACTCGGTAATCACCGCCCAGTCTGCAGCTGCAAGCCCGCCTGATCGCATCCACTGCGGCACAATAGGCGGCTTAGTGTTGTTGCTTTTGGCAAGCTCGTCAGCGTGCTCAGTCTCTTGTATGTGGTAGGAGGAGTAGCTGTTGATGGCGTGTTGTAGCTCAACACCGCGCTTAAAGCAGTCATGATAGCTGTTCCAACGCGTAACTCCAGGCTTGAAAGGCTCACGGCGTCTTGCTGTAGCGCCAGCAGGCATCTCAACTGCTTCGCTGTTCTGACAATCCTCAAATATACCCCATTGTTTTGGCGTGTTAATGTAGTTAACAATATCAAGAAACACGCCAAGCGGACCATCTTTCCGCCATTGCTTCATAAAAACTCCTCTTCGTTGTAGTGTTCAGGCTCGTTATCAAAGGCGTCGGAGTCAGTGCTAAACATAATAGTTTGCCCAACGAGGTTGAGTATGTGGCAAGCGCAGCGGAGGCGTCGATCGTTGGCGATAAAGCCGTACATTGTGCCGAGTTTATTAACTGCAGTATTGTTGTTGTAGGCGTTGTCAAGCACGAAATAGCCCAAATTGCTGCTAGAAATCTCAAAGTAGCGTAGGATTCGTACGACAGCTTCCGCGATCGCTGAGCCTGTGTGCGCACCAACCAGCTGCGGCAAGGCGATGGGAAGGTCAACTATATTGCCTTGAGAGTTAGCGTAGTGCGCACAAATTGCAAAGAAGCCGCGCTTCCCCCCCTTGGTAGTCCAGCCGTCAAAGCTTATGTGTATTTTGCTAGAGGCCTTAGACAAGGCGCGCTTGACTTGAGGTTGTAGCCAGCTGTAAAGCCTTATCACGAACCTCGAAACGCTGTTGTGAGACCTCTATAGCGCCTCTGCCTCTGGGTTGGCGAACCTGATCATCGCGCGGAAGGACTCAGTCTTAAACTCGCGTAATGGCCTGTTGTTGTTGACGAGCCATAACACTGCAGCTTGCCTGAAGCCTTGTACGTCGAAGTTACCCAGCTCCTGTTGCATCTTGGCTTAATGTGACCCCGTTTTCTTCCGCCCATCGCAGCGACTTCTGGCTAGGTTCGAGCGGCCTCTTGTGTACGATAGTGCCTTGTTTGGTGAGCCGATGGCCGGGAAGGTCTTGCTTCAAATGGTTGTTGGCGGCTGTAGTTGACAGAGTGGTCTGGTGTAGGCCGCCCTTCTTTCTGTTGATGTGACAGTGCTTGCATTGGAAGTAGATCTTCTCAGGGTTAGTACTAAGCTTTCGAAGGCGATAGCCGTGCCTAAAGACCCAGCTGATGTTGCCTGTGGGTGTGGATAGAGGCACATTGAAGCCCAGCAGGCGCTTCAAGTCAAGGCCTTCGTAGTTGGTGAAGTCAACACTAGGCGCAGCGTCCTCCTCCACTGAAGCCTCTGTGGCAGCATTACTAAACGCGCGCGGCGGCTTAGTAGCTATAGGCGGCTTATTAGCTACTAACAGCAACTCCCAAGCTGGCTCATCGGCCTGTAAGGCTTGTAGTATAGGCCGTGGTGATGGCCTCCGGGCGCGCTCCTCTAGCTCGGTTGGTGGCTCTATTGAGCGCGGCTCTAGAGTACTTTCAAGCACCTCAATAGGCGGCTCCGGCTCGTCAACTACCTCAATAGACGGCTGGGTTGGCGGAGGAGTAAGCGGCCGCTGGCTATATAAGGCGCTGGCTGGGTTTCGGCGCACGTTGGGAACGTTTGGGCATAGGTTCGGATGCCTCAGCAGGCTCGCGGCTTCGTTTTGGGGGCATGGTAAGCGTGAAGGTAAGCAAAGGCGCGAAAAAGTAAGCTGTAGGCGCAGGCAAGTAAGCCAAAGTATAGTGGGTGTGTAAGCGTTGACGCGCAAGGTACGCGGAAAGTACGCGGTCGGCTAGCCAACATTACCACTTCATGCCAAGGCGTACTGCGCGACGCTCTGCAGCCCGCAACAATAGAGATATAGTAAAACAGGCGACAGGAATTAATTTAGCAACATTGATTTAATAGTTTAACTTATAGAAGACAAGATTTATTGCGTGGTTATAGCAAACGATTTTTTAAGAGTAGTAACTAGGTTCAGAATATAAACATAACTTAGGCTTCGCTGTAACAGCGCAAACTCACTTTGCTACAATACCTTAACACTATAATATTAGCTTATTTAGATTATATATATATATTTATTGTTTTAACAGCTTATTACCTACGTAAAGAAAGAGGAGGAATAGAGGATAGGAGGTGCTAAAGCCGAATAGCAATTCATGTATATTAGTTGCTGGCGGCCAGTGGAAGCACACATCTGTTATGCGGGCTTTTTTTACGCAGGTACAATCCACTTAAGAAGCTCCGTTTTTTGCTCTGTTTACTATAGGAATACCTATATAATTGCAGCGTTGGGAAAGTTATTGTTACATCAACACTAAGAATATATCACTAACTCTAGGGTACCTTATCATTACAGTATGCTAAGCGATTCAAACAAACTTCAAATTTTTTGACTGCAATTGCCTCTTTTGTTTGTTTGACCTATCAAAATTGCAGCAGCAGCTTTTTGTTTGGTTGACGTTGTCAATTCAAACAAAATTCAAACAAAATATTGAGGCATGTTTGGTTGTTGACAACCCTGAGCTCCACCCAAGACCACGCGGCACGGCCGCAACGTTAAGCTTCCAAGTAAATATAAGTAGCACAGGTGAATCGCAAGCATCAAAATAGTACTCTACTACAAAATCTCGTAATAATAGCGATTTTGTGTGGCTCTGCAGCCTTATTTTAGTTAAGCTGCTATGGTGTTCAGCGGGGCGTTGACTGAATCCGGGCGTTGAGTGCACGGACACAGTACGGTATGGATAAGAAGGGCTTCTTAATTAGGGTAGTGTCAAGAATGAAGCGCGTATTCTCCCGACGCCAGTATGATCAGGGTAGCGTCAAGCAGGTACTCCAGGACAGCAACAGGGAGTGGATCACGACGATAGCTTGTATATGCGCCGACGGCAGGTCTCTCAATCCTGCCCTCATATATCAGGCAGCTTCTGGCAATATTCAGGACACCTGGTTGCAGGATTTTGATCCTCAAGAGCACCGCGCCTTCTTCGCCTCATCACCTTCAGGATAGACAAACAACAAACTTGGCATTGCCTGGCTTAAGAGGTGCTTTTAGGAGGAGACTAAGACGAAGGCAAAACGCGACTATAGGCTCCTTATTCTTAATAGGCATGGCTCGCATATTATAATAGAGTTTATTAAGTTCTGCAATCAAAATAGGATCCTCCTGGCTATCTATCCGCCGCATTCAACTTATACGCTGCAGCCTCTAGATGTCTGCCTTTTTAAGCCTCTCTCGGCTGCATATACTAAAGAGCTCTCCCAATTCATGTACAACAGCCAGGGCCTTACATCTATTACTAAGCGCGGCTTCTTCCGCTTCTTCTATAGGGCGTATAGGACCACGTTTGCTGAGGAAACGATTATTAACTTATTTAGAGTTACTGGCATCTCTCTACTAGATAGCAACGCTATATTAAAGAAATTCAAGGATCTAGAGCCTAAGAGGCCATCAAGCAGTGATAGTACGTCGTTAGTACTATCTGCAAGCGACTAGCGCAAGATTGAACGGCTCCTACGACAGGTAGTTAATGATATCTACAATAAACGCGCCTTACAGCTCTCTCACACGATATATGCAATCACGACTCAAAAACAGCTCCTTCAGCATAAAAACAACCGCCTTAAAGACGCCCTTATTAATGAGAAGAAGCGCCGTACGCGTGGCAAGGCATTACTACTTAAACCTTCTTAGAATTACGCTGGTGGCGCTGTCTTCTAGTCGCTATCTAAAGTTGAAGCTGCCCGCAATTAACAAGTCTAAAAAGACGCTAAAGCAGAAGAACTACAACACCAGAAGGATTGCAATAAGCTAGCTAGGGAGCAGAAAAAGCAGGAGAAACAGGCTATGCTTTAGCAAAGAGTAGAAATAAGGATGGCTGCAAAGGAGATCAAATTGCAGGAAAAACAGCAGAAGGCTGCAGAGCGCAAAGAAGCCCTACTCGCCCACGCAGCTAAAAAGCAACTCCAGAATAATATACAATTAGCTAAAAAGGGTAAGGCGCGTAGCCTCACAGCTCCTGCACCTCCTGCTCATATTATTAAGGACCTAGAGGCTGATGCTGAGGATCTATCCGTCATTAAAGGGGTGGTAGAGGCATCTAGCCCATCAACGCGCACGCGTACAGTACGCCTCCCACAGAGGTATCGCACCTAATATATCGTTGCCAATCGATTAAAACGACTTTTAAGAATGCTACTACAAAAAATCTCGTGATAATTTGATCTATATAGAGCTGTACAGCTTTAAAAGTAGTAGTAGTGGGCATCCTCAAACTGTGCGTTGAGTGGGGTCTGTGCGTTGAGCGGGGAAACATGGTAGGGCGCCAACAGCGCCGGTGCCGGTCACATCACTGACCCTGCGGACCCATCGATACATCAACCATGGACACACCGTTCCACGTAGCTACACGCGCCAGCTTTCCAACCCATCGATTAGTATCAACAACCGTGCGGAGAAGTCGCCGATCATGTGCAGACGAACGGACCCTTGCGGGACTACGACGTGCGCTTGTTCGCCTCGAGTAAGGCCCCTTGCTTGATACCGGGTCCTACGAGACATGTCCAACGGCGACACAGAAAAAAGCCACATCCGTTCTCGGCTTGTCCGTCAGCATGATGCGCGAATTCATCACCCGCGGCGTCCAGGTACAAGTCCATTGGAGGATTGAAGGACGCGGGATGCATGCATTTCTGAATGCGTCCGCCACCCCACTGGGCTAGGTCTTGCTCCATGATGATAGGGAACGCGAACAGCGCCGCTGGACTAGTTCGGCGAACACTTCGTGCTACCTAGTGCAATCGCCGGAATTTTTCGGTACCACAACGCTATTGTCTCGCCGGTGCGGTCCGCAGACTGGAATTCCGTAGGTGCTGGCCTTAGAACATAGAAGACGTCCTGCTAACGCACCTTCTTGACCTCTGCCAACACCAAAGTTTGTACTGTTCCGAAAACGATTGCGACATAGGCCGGTTTCGCACGCAGCAATGCTATGGCAGCGGGAACTCCATTGGGGTGATACGAGCAACTTCGACTTTAGCGATCGGTCTTCCAGGGTCGGAAACGTGCGAGCTGCAAATATCAGTCTCATCACCCTCGTCGCATTCTTTGTGGGCCTACGATTATTCGTGAGGGGTTATCTGGTCCGCAAGATCTTTGTCGACGACGGTATGTCTTATCAGGAAGAACGGTCTGGATATTTAGCTAAGACACGGTTAGTGCTCATTGTAATTGCGGCTGCCTTCACTATAACTCTCCCGTCAGTATGCATTGCTGGTGAGTGCTTCATGCTCTCCATTGGGCAGAGCTTACTCAACGATATAGCAACGCACAATGACAACGGCTTGGGGACGCATGTATGGCTATTACCCCCTACTAAAGCCATAAACACCGTGATTTGATGCATCCAAGTCAGTCAAAATCACGTTATGAGACACTAGCAACTTACCAAGAGTAGTATTTGTTCATCTGTCAGGTGCTGTACGCCTGCGCCATTGCATTTACCAAGATGGCCATCATCGCTTGCTACCTCCGTTTCATCCAATGCAAGAAGTTCCGCTGGGTTATGTATGGGACTGCGTTCCTCATATTCGGTATTTGGGTTACGGGTGAGTTCTCCGAGACTCTTCATATTACACTCTGACTATAGATAGGAGTCTTGGTTACAATCTTCCAGTGTCGGCCGGTTTCTGCTGCGTGGGACTTCACCATGGTCGGCGGAAAGTGCATCAATATCGTCGATTACTTCTACGCAAGCCCCGCAATTACTGTGGCAACGGACGTTATACTTTGCATACTACCCTGTCCGTACCTCTGGAAGCTCCATATGCCAAAGAAGCAGAGGCTCATTCTTTGTATCCTGTTTGGGGGAGGTGCAGGGTAAGTGAAGTCCCACTAGAGCGAACGCTACAGCTAACATCTGTGCCCACAGTGCATGCGTGGCCAGCATCGTGCGAATCGCCTACCTTCATACTCTACGAAAGGGAGACGTGACCTGTAAGCACCTCTTATGCCAACCGCTCTTGCAGCCATGTTCGGGAATTTGCGGTTACATACACTTCCATTGCTGACTCTGCTAGACCAATGCGTTCCAGCTCTTATTCTTACCGTGATTGAATGCAGCTTGGGAATAATATACGTTAGCATACCACCACTGCGACCGCTAGCTGCCCACTTCTGGCCAAGGTCCATGCGCACGAGACTCCACAGCAGCAAAGGCACGGCAAATACCCCTAAGAACAGTTCCAACTCGGCGGAACAATCTCAAAGGCGCCAAAGCGACAATGTACTCACGACTTCGGGCACGACGCTCAACCGAGACGACGATGAGGACACTGACTACGGGACAGCCGGGGAGACCAACCAGGACAGCGTCGAGCTGTTAAACATAGACTCGGGTCCGCAGGTGGGCGCCAAGGGCAAAGAGGTGGTGTGAACTGACAGTGTATATTCCTCTGTCGGAGCCAAATCTTCCTCCGATGAAGTCGAGAGAGCAAACCAATACTGTCTTGCTTGGTAACGGATGCAATAACAAGTCTTGAGGCCTGCAGTGTGGACCACCAATGCACATTCTTAGGCGTTTGTCACCAACCAACTGCAAATCAGCGAACAAGTCGCCCATGGGGGCCTCTCAACGACTGTCAACGGCAGAATGCGAACCGTGCGCACCATGTGAACGATACCGTCAAATTGCCTGCTGTTCACTGTACGACGCCGACAGTCCTCAGGTTTCTCCAAGGAACAGAGCCTGACGTAAGAGCTGGGCTTCCCAGGTTTTTGGAGGACGCGCCGTCATCAAGCTCACGCCCAACGATAAGCAGGGAGCTTGTTCAGCTCGTGCGCATAGCACGCGATTGGACAGACGCCCATTGACCTCGGTGTTCGTGATACAGGTTGATAGGGCTTTCGCCTCTTTTGAGAATGTGTGGATGCGTTGTCAAGCCGGGCATACTGAGCTGGGGAGCCAGACATGCTGCCGTCATTGTTCCGCGGACTGAAATCATGGCTTGAGCCCCAGGCCCTGGTATATGAACGCTAGGTAACGTATACGTTCGCGTAATGCACGGATTCGCGTAATGCACGGCTTTTTACTAGGAAAATCAAGAAAAATAAGAAAGTTTAAAGTAATACAACTTTTAAACTACTAATTATTTTTAAAAAGTTCCTTAACTAGAGTTATAGAGAAAGATTCTATCTATAATTCTAGGATTTTAGTTTTTTAATAATAATAAAGTTTAGAAAAAATGTATAATAGTAGAAAAATAAACGTTCTCAAAATTAAAATGTAGTAATTGTTTAGGAGCAAACTATATAATTTAAAATACTTTTTATATTAGGTATTTTTATATAAAATAGCTAGATACAGAGTTATACTATCTTTTAATTTTTTTAAAAAGGAAAAATTAGGAAAGATAATCTATTTTTTAAAGTAAGCTATTATATAAAAATACCTAATATAAAAAGTATTCAAAATTGTATAGTTTACTTCTAAGAAATTATTATATTCTAATTTTAAGAATGTTTATTTTTCTACTATTATACTTTTTTTCTAAACTTTATTATTATTAAAAAACTAAAATTCTATAATTATAGATAGAATCTTTCTCTATAACCCTAGTTAAGGAACTTTTTAAAAATAATTAGTACTTTAAAAGTTGTATTACTTTAAACTTTCTTATTTTTCTTAATTTTCCTAGTAAAAAGCCGTGCATTACGCGAACGTATACGTTATGCCTCCAGGCTTGGAAGTTGGAACAAATTTACACTTGACGAGGAGGCAAACTATCAAACCTCAATCAAAGCCCCTCAAAAATCCCTTTGCTTTACAACCCGTGCCCTCGGATCTTCACAATTCCAAGTCCAGTCACCCCACACATATTCAAAATGAAATTTGCAGCAACAACCTCGCTCCTCTTCACAGCGCTCGCGTTTGGGAACCCAGCACCCGTTGCCCAACCAGAAGCAGCACTAGCACCTCTCAGCGACGCACTATCACTCGCGCACGAAGTCGACGCCCGAGCAGCAGGCCTTATTCTCGAATCTCGCTAACCAAAATATAATAAGGGCGTGTTTAGTTCTATTATTAGTTTAAGTATTAGTTATATATAGTTAAACTATAATCCCTTTTTGTCAACACTACCTTAAAACGCTTTTCTCTGTTAATAATAGTAGAAGGGATAACTGCTATTATTGTAATATTTTTATTAGAAACTCCTTAGTCGCAAAAAACAAAAAACTATAGTTAAACTCTTTTCCCTAAAGTTCTAACTATAGCCTTTTTGTGAAAACTTTGCTTGTGGAAGCCTATATGCTAAAACTACTGAGCTTACTAGTACGTAGTAGTTTAAATAAGCTTTTTTCATAATTACTTTTTTATACTTTTTTAATTTATTAAGTAGAAAGCTTTACTATTTTAATATATTATTTAGTCGCATTGTTTATTTAGTGTTAATTACTCTTTTTAAGCACATTTTTTAATTTAAGCCTGCGTAGGTTAGGATAGAAAGGCCGCTCTAGTCTAGCGCCTAAAAATATAATCTACTCTTAGTCTTTGCTAATATAATAGTAGTTACTACGCACTTACCTTATAATTATTTATAAGTATTCTAATACTACTAAGTTACTTAATATGTATATAGAAAACTAACTTTTACTTTATTATTACTATTATTAGTAACTACGCTACTTATATATTACGCTTACTATCTAACACTATAATAACTATAAGAATTTAATATATTTACGTAATACTTTTCTTCCTTAGTAATTTATTAATAAATACCTTTTCTTACTCTTTAACTTTATTCTTTATTACTACTATTCTAACCTATAGTAATATAATAAACTATAGTAGAAGCCTTGCGCGTCTATTATAGCTCTTATAGTTACCTACTCTAAATAGTTAATTGAATACTATATAGTATAGTTATAAAATATAGCTTTATTTAAAAAAAATAGCACTTTAGTAAACTAAGATATATATAGAAGCACTTATTTAGCTACTAAAAAAATTAGTTTTTAAATATAACTTTATTTAACTACTTACCTTATTACTAATAACTTTTAAATTTAGCTAAGTATTATATAATATTTTATTAGTTATTTAAATCGTATATATAAACTCTTTTTTATTAACACTATCTTAAAATACTTTTCTATATTAATAATAGTAGAAGAAATAACTACAATTATTATAATATTTTTATTAGAAATTCTCTTAGTCGCAAAAAAAAAACTATATAGTATATTAGGAAAAGTTTAAAGTAAGTGTAAGTACCTATAGTACCTAGGCGGCTTTGTGTACGCTTGCGTACTAAAAGCGCTCTAAACGCACCTATAATAGTACTTTTTTCTTAGAGTATATATATATATAATATTGTGTAAAAATACGTACCTATACTATTTATATATCTAAAGTAGCTAGGGCATCTAGAGTACTTAGGATGTAAGGCCTCATTATTACTTAACTGGCCTAATAGGGCCTTATGCCTCCTTTAGACCTAGTAGGGGTTTAGATAAGAGTAGATAGTGATTTATTTTATTACTACTTGTCTTTTAATATTATTTTATTCTATTTTAACGTGTTTATAAGCGTGCCGTCAGTACAAGCGAGCCGTCAACCCCACCAACTTTCCGTAACGCGCGATAAGCAAACTACAATGCCTCAACCAACTACAACTCAATTGCCCTATAACGAAGGAGATATCTTCCTTGCTATCTCAGCTATTAATAAAAATCAGATTCAGAGCGAAAATCGCGCTGCCTTAACGTTTAACGTCCCTCGATCAACGCTGCGCGACGCGATTACCAGCCCAAATCAAAGAAGCTTACCAAGCTAGAAGAGGAGGTGATTGTTGAGCAAATACTTGACCTAGATTCGCGAGGCTTTGCGCCCACTCTAGGTGCTGTACGAGATATGGCGAATAAGCTGCTCACTGAGCGCAGCGCAGGCCACGTTGACCAGCAGTGGCCTAGGAACTTTGTCAAGCGAACAGACAGCCTCACAACGCGATTTAATCGACCCTACGATCGACAGCGAGCCCTCTGCGAGGACCCGACGGTTATACAGGCCTGGTTGAGCTAGTAGCACGTACAAAGGCCACCTACGGTATCTGCGACGATACCTTCAACTTCGACGAGACTGGCTGATGGTAAAATATCCTCCCAGCTAGTCGTTACTGGCCGGCCCGCCAAAAGCGATCCAGCCAGGCAATCGTGAGTGGGTGACGGCGATCCACGGAATCAACGCTGCTGGGTGGGCAATCCCCCCCCCTTTATCATCTTCGCTGGCCAGTACCACCTCTCTGCCTGGTACGAGGGCGACAATATACCAGGTGACTAGGCTATTGGTCTCAGCAACAATGGCTGGACTACGAACGAGCTTAGTGTTACCTAGCTACGGCATTTTATCAAGCATACAGTAGAGCGTAGAGTAGGCGCGCGTCAGCTACTAATACTTAACAGCCATGAGAGTCACAACTCGCTCGAATTCCAGGAGATCTGCAAGAAGAACACTCTCACCTGTTGCCGCACATTCGCTGCAGCGCTTGACGTTGGCTGTTTCTCGCCGTTGAAGCGGCGTACGGCGCCAGGTCGAGGGCCTGATACGCGACCACATCAACCATATCACTAAGCTTGAGTTCCTACCAGCCTTCCGCGCCGCCTACGACCAGTCAATTACAAAGGAGAATATCTGCGCAAGCTTTCGAGGCGCTGGGCTAGTCCCACACAATCTAGAGGCGGTGATATTAAAGCTTGATGTGAAGCTTCGTACGCCGTCGCCAGCAGCCCTACTAGAGACCCTATAGGAGTCTGCAACACCAAGCAACGCGCGCGAGCTAGGCGCTCAGTCAACTCTAGTTCGTGAGCGGATCTAAAGGCATCAAGGATCCTCTCCTATATCAGTTATCCAGTCGCTTGATCAGCTTACAAGAGGGGCTAAGAGAATGGCGCATTCGATAGTAATTATGCGCGATAAGATAGCTAGTCTACAAAGGGCAAATAAGGCAGCCACAACGCGTAAACAGCGCAAAAAGAAGCAGATCTAGAAGCGAGGCACTCTATCAAAGGCAGAGGGAGATATTATTGCTCAGAAGGCTGTTGAGCAGCAACTAGAGGGAGAAACGCGGTATAGCCAGGCGCGGTCAGGTGCGAGCCGGCAGGCTTCAGCGCGCTGCACGCGCTGCAGGGAGCCTGGGCACAACTCACGTACGTGCAAGAAGGCTTCTATAGATACTGCTTGATTTAGGAAAGCTATTATATTAATAGAATTTTGATGTGTTGTTAAACTACGTGGCTTTTTAAGTGTAGAAAGTTGGTAGGGTTGACGGCTCGCTTGTACTGACGGCACGCTTGTAAACACGTTAGTAACTGTTAGGTATTTTAGTAGTATTCTTATATTTAAATTACTCTCTTATAAGTAGTAGTAGAATTCTTACTAATATAATAGTAATATATAGGTCTAGTAAATATCTTACCTCTATAAGCTAAAAGCTAAGTAGCCTATTTAGAAATACTTAGTAGTAAGCTAGTGCTATTAAGTAAGTAGAAAAATAAATAGAAGAACTTAAAAAGGCTACTTAAAAAGAAATTAATAATGGTCTTAAGGGTTTATAAGCCTCTTAAATAAAGCTAAATATAATAAAAGCTAACTAAAGGGTAGCTTATTTTATAAAACTGTAAGACTAAGTATACAAAAAATAAAAATAATAGAAAATATAATATATTATGTATTAAATAGATACTCTATAGCTACCTATATAGATATTAAATTCTAATACTCTATATTAGTAAGTGCAGAGAGTATATAGAATAATTATAGAAAGAAATAAAATAATATAATAAATAACTTTGGATTAATTACCTATCTCTAAAAAGGGTATAAATAGAAAGGAGAAAATTCTATAATATATAGGCTGTAGTGTATAGGCATTACATAATTCCTATATAATACTATTATATAGTAATATTAAAACCTTAATATCTTTAAGTACTTTTACTTATATAGTATAGAAACACTAGTAACTTTTTATTTTAAGGTTATTATTAATAGTTCTCTTTTTCTCTATATAAGCTATCTACTTACTAATATAAACCTTATTTATTTATTATTCCCTTATTTATATATCTTTCGCTCTAGCTAGTTTTACTATATTTAGTAGAAAGATTCTATTAAGTAACTATTTATTATACTTTGCTACTATTTATTAGAGGCATAATTAGGCTTATTAGTAGTAGAGTAGTAGTTTAGCTAATAGTGGTTAGGGGTAAGATTACGCAGTTAATAATAAAATAATAGCAATAATATATTATTTATATAGAGTTATTTTATCTAGTTTATTTCTTATATAATAGGTAGACCTATTTATGCTATTTATTTAGGTCGCGATATTAGGCAATTGTATAATATTAGATAAGAGAAAGATAAATACTAATAGGGGGTAGAAATTAAGGCTCTAGATAAAAGGGAGAACTATATAAGGTAGGCTTTTCTTTTCTTATTCCTCTTTTTCTTATTTTCTACTTTAAATATCTCTCTATATATGTCCTTTCTCTCTAGCTCTTTTCTTTTTTTATTAAGCTAATCCCCTATTTTATGTATTGCTAAACTATGTTCTTTATTAAATAATATTTTATATTTATATAATGCTAACTTAGTATAAATAATAGTACTTATACTAGCAGGTCTTAACTAGCTAAGCCTTCCTAGCTTTAGTGCTACTATAGTAGTAACTTTAGTCCTAGACTCTTTACTAAGTATTATATAGTAGTAAACTTCTAAGTTAAATTATATAGTTTTTACGTATAGTAGAGCTATAGTGCTAAGTATAATTATTATATAGAATAGGGCTAGATAATAAGGTAGACACTTTTAGATATTTTTTATAAATACTAAAATAAAAATCTTTTTCTAAATAAATATATACTATATCTTTTCTATTTTTAAATAAAAAATAGATAGGAAAATATATATCTTATAGTAATATATATATATAAAGAATAAAAAAAAATTAAAAATTTAGTGCTACATAAAGGCTAAAAAGAGCTTGCGTAGGCAGCGTTAAGGCAATTTACTAATACTTTAATAGTAATTATTAAGGTATTATTAAAGATTAAGGACTTTAGAGTCTAGTTTAGGGCCTTTTATATATATATATATATATATATTAGTAGAATTATCCTTTCTATTTATCTATCTAATCTTAAAAATCCTATAGTACTTATATAATTTGTAAAGTAACATAATATTAATTAAAAGGCGCTTCTTATTTATAGTTCCTAATTATATAAAGTAGTTATAGAAAGACTTTAAATCTATATAGATAACTATAAAAATTAGCAGTAGACTAAGTGTGTGTATAATCTTTTAAAGAGTTATACTAATAGTAATAGTATTATTAAAGCCTCCTACTATACTATATAGCTTACTAGTAAAAACGCTCCTTATTACTTTCTTATACTTAGTTAAATTCTAGTATATAATATTTGCTAGAATCTTAAAGTTGTTGCTATTACCTATATAATACTTATTACCTGCAGTAATTAAGAAATCTAACTATAAGCTTAAGTCCTTATTATTAGCAAATAAACTATTAGTAAAGATAAATAGCTTTGCATAATAAACATCTAATAGTATAAAGGTAAAGCTACACTTACTATTATTAATCTATTATTAGATTGATACGTTTAATACCTTAATATTTTTATATAAAGATAATATAGTCTAAGTAGTAATAGATAAATTAAATATAGCTTCTAGTTAGTATATAGATATAATATAGGCGCCTTTTATACGCTACTCTATATATCTCTAAGTAGTATTCTTATCTTTAGAGTTAATTATATAAAGGCCCTTTACTTACCCTTTTTATATAAGAACTATAGTATTATATATAAGCTAAATTCTTTTATTATTAAACTTAATAGGCTAGTCCTTAGTAAGAATAGTCTTATTCTTTATATAAAAGGCTGTCTTTCTTAGCTCTTCTTTTTCTCTTTATATAAAGTTCTTATTAATAATACTAAGAGTATTGTTTATCTAAAGGCTAGTAATCTTAAAGATGTGCTCTTCTTTATTAGTAATAAGTAAATATAAGTTATATAACAAAGTCTTTATACAAAGTTTCTCTTTATAGTAGTTATAGTAGGTTTTAAACTAGTAAAGACCTAATTTAGCTATACTATAGAGTAGTTATATAATATATAAGATTATATCTTATAAAAAGTTTATATATAGTTCCTTAGGTAGTCTAGTATAAAGTATATAATTTAGCTTATTAGTAGACTAAATATATGCCTAGGTAATATCTTATAGTTTAAAATACATTTTATATATTACCTAAAGGCTTACTTCTAATATAAGAAGTAGGAGCTAGCTTATTCTTTAAATAGTAGGTAATTCGATAAAGATTTTATTCTTCTTTTTATTAGAGTAGCTAGCAAATATAAGGCAGGATTTCTTATATAGCTAAATAGTCTTACCCTTAACTTCTTATATAAGGTGGAGGTTAAAAATTCTACTCTTATGCTTAGATAGATTAAAAAAAATCTTAAATATACGATTAGTAAAAAAAAATCTATCTCTATACAATCTAACTTTTTAAAAGGTACTTTAGGTATTATAATTACACCTTCTATATAGAGCTTTAAAGATAGTTTCTAATTACTAGCCTTCTTTTAGAAAAGAAATATAGCAATTTTTTTTATACGGCCTCTCTTTCTTTTTTATAAAAAATTTCTTTATGTAAGGGTAATATTATCTACTTTATATAATAGTAAAAGAGTATAATCTTTCTTATAATAGTGTAGCTTAACTATTGTATAGTAAAATCTTACTAAACTATTTTCTAAATTAAAGATTATATTTTTATTCTTAATACCCTTAATCTTATATAGGCCTATCTATTATCCTTTTTTTTCTAGACTATAACCTTAAATTCTAGTAAAAGCTTAAGGACTTCGTGCGCTACTAATAGACTATTATACGCATTTAGTATATAATTAATATTAGTTTTATTTCTTTCTTTTTATAATATCTTTATTGCCTTTTATATAGTATTCGCGCGTGTAATAATATTAGGTAATAGGAAAGAGTCTATACTAATTCTAAAATATACGCTAAAGACTAGTAATATAGATATATGGCTATCTAGGCCTATAGTATTATTAATAGCTTTAATAGCTTTAATAGCTATCTAGAGAATATTCTCCTTATCTATATAATCTTCTAGTTTAGCCTTAAGAATATTAAAGGCTTTATAGAGAGATGTATACAAACACTTAACGTTCTCTATTACCTAATATACTTCTATAAGTATCTGCCTATAGGTTATACTAATAATTCTTATATAGTTTCTAAACTTATCTAATATAATACTTATACCTAGATTATATATAATATAGTTAGGTAGACCTTAGTGAATATTAATCTAGTATCTATAGGAGGCTTCCTATATATCTTATACAGATATTAATTTTAAGAAAATTGTAGCTTAAAATAATATATCTATATTTATAATATATAGTATATCTCTAGTTCTAATATATATAATTTTAATAATAATTTTATAGTTAAACTAAGTATTATTCTTAATAGTAAACTTAAAGCAATATAGGGCTTATTTGTGTAATTAATAGTAGTAGCAAAACTTTTAAATTTTATTTAGTATAGTAGTATCTACTTTATAGCTAGTATTAGTAAGTATCTTCTAAAGTCTTTTTATATAGAGATATCTAAATTATTAATAAAGACAGCAGAGTTTTTATTTAGTAAAGAAAAATATAGTTTCTTCCTTACTAATATTAAAGAAAGAGCGTTTCTATTTACGTATAATAGGTATAGTTATGCTATCCTTTTATATAATAATATTTAGAATATTATTAAAGTAGGCACCTAGCCTATTAGTATTTACTAGTAATAGTAGGAATAGTATTAGAGTATCTAGAATATAGTAGGTAACTATTCCTATTAAATTTATAATTTATATAGTTTCTAGAGATCCTTATAAGTTCTAACCTTTAAAGCTAATATTAGTATTTCTAGGTATTTAATTAATCTTTATATAAGGGTTCTCTTATATATATGCCTCTAGCTATACTTTACTAATAGTAGAAATCTTTACTATACTTATATCTTATAGTTTATCTTATTATATTATATAGTATTAATTTTTAAGAATAAACTATTCTATATATTTCTTTAGCTCTATTTTATAGATAGATTTCCTAGTTGTATAGTAAAAATTAGTAATAGTAGTTAGGCTAAACACTTAGTTATTGCTATTCTTATTATATTTACTTTACTTCTTTTCTTTGTATAAAATAGATTTCTTATTACTATACCCTTTTATATTCTAAATATAGAAGTAAATAGTTTTATATAAAGGCGTTTTATTATTATGCTCTTTATAAAAGGTAATATATTAACTTATTACGTAGGTGTGTTTATTGCGTAGATAATTAAAAGACTAATAACCTTTCTTATAGTATATAAAATACTTCTTTGGCTTTATATAAATATTATTTAATTAGAATTTAAATTATAATAATAATAGTATAAATTATCTATAAAATTCTTAGCTATAAGGGACTAGTAATTTCTCTTTTTATATAGGAAAGTTATATTTGCAAGTAGTGTAATATATATTAGCCTCTTATAAGTACTAATTAAATTAGTAATTAATTATAACTTAAATTAATATATAGAAATTAGCAAATAAAGTTTTATAGGTAAGCTTAGGAGTAAATATAGCCTACTCTAGCTTTAGGTATTTATAGTATACTTATACAATAGTAGTATAAAGAGGAATTTTTCTAGTAAAGTCTACACCTAATACTTTTTATATAAGGGTAAGCCTATTAATTATTATCTTTAAAACTTTATATAAACTTCTACTAGGGTTTTTATACTAGTATTATATAAAAGTTATTATAGTCTAGTCTATTAAATACTAGTTATAGTTAATAGTAGTATTAAAGTAACTATTAAGTACTTTATATAAGCGCTTCTATAATTGTTTATAGTAGATAGTATAGAGGTAATACTATACTATACTATATAGCTAGTAAAGATATCTAGAAAGATATGTAGGTATTAATTCTTAGTAATATTTAGGCGATTATATAAATTTATAAAGATTTTAGTCTTATCTACTAATATATTATATAGAGCTCTAGTATAGTTATTATTCTTATTCTGTGCCTTTTAGAATTAGATTATCTTATTAGCTAGAACTCTTCTTAGAGGTAGGTTGTGCTTAAGTAGAAGCTTATATAGGTTAGATTATACTATAGGCTTAGTCTATTAGTATAGTGCCTATAATTTGTGTTTGTTAGGGATTCCTGAGGTGCCGCGCCCGGCGGAAGGTTCCGGGGCTCGGCGGAACCTTCCGCCGGGCGCGCCGCACCTCAGGAATCCCTAACATCACCTCCCCCTTCAACAAGCTTCGTCCCGAAGCGTTAATTCCAATGTGGGCCTTTCGTGGCAGTCGCGCCATACCCATTCATACAAAATCGTGTGGGGCTCGATGTGGGAGGTCGCAGATGTGGTGGATGCGTGAATCGCATTGCCTATCCTGGCAACATCGATCGTGCGGGTGTGCGGTCGCTTCGCAACGGCGGGGTGGTCGGATTTTGGCCCTGTCCTGGGCGCAGGGGCACCAAGCTGTCGTGCTTAGAGACCCTACAGCATGTCGCAGCTGATGCGCGGACCTCGATATAGTGTAAGGGATCACTCAAGGCATCAAAGGTTGAAATCAAGAAGTTGATTTTACTAAGATATCGAGGTGGCGTATAAAGACTGTTAACAGCTGCCTTATATACCCACACGTAGCCGAGGCGCTAATGCCTAATCGGGTAAGGTTCCGGGGCTCGGCGGAACCTTCCGCCGGGCGCGCCGCACCTCAGGAATCCCTAACAGTGTTTAACTAGTATTAGGAAGAGAAACATCGCAGACCTTTTAGTATATAGTATAACACTGTAAGGGAAAGCTATAGGTGTGCTTAAAATGCATTAAAAAAAGGTAAAGTAATAAAATAGATTAGGCTAGGAACTGTTTATTAGCACGTGCAAATTGGCTCCTTATACTAATAAGGTAGTTAATTATACTATACTATAGTCTATAGATACTAAAGTTAAAAATAATTATATAACACATAGTTGCCTACGTAGTATCTTATAAAAATCTATAACTAGAGATTATCTTTATTTATCCACCCTTACACACAGGGTATATTATTGCGTAAGACCTTAAGGTTATAATCTAATAGCCTTCCCTTAACTAAATAACGCGCTTTCTATAGGGTGGGCAGTTACGCGCCTATATATATATATATATAATAAGTAGTATAAGTAGAATAATAATAATAATAATAATAATAATAAGTACAATAATAAGAAGTATAATCTAGACACTAATAATAGATATATATAAAATAGGTATTGCAAAGGTTAGATACTTACTATTCTTCTAGAACGCATAGCAGTATAGTATAAGTTATACGGCAAATAGATTACTATAGCCAGTTTGTCTTATTACGTTGGGCAATATCTAGATGCTCTAGAGACTATAGATTTTAACCTATAGCTTTCTCTCTCTCTACTAGTTTAGATGCCTAGTGCTTAGCTATATTAGTAATAGGCGTTACTAGAGTGCTTTTAGAAAGCAAGAGGCAAGATTTAGTTAAATCTAAAAGCAAAAGATTAGGCACATTCTAGACTAGCTATAGTTTCGCTAAAAGAAAAAAAATATATAATAAATAGTTACTAGAAGCGTAGGGTATATATAGGTACGCGCTTGTCCTATAGGATTTCTAGAGAAGATAGGTAGAGTAATAGCTAGGTGTCTAAAGATTAATAGATTGTTAGTAAAGAATAGTAGGGTATTATTTAGTATTAGAAGTAAAAAGCGCGCGTGGTTTATTATATATTATAGTAGTAGAGTGGGGCAATAGAGCGGAGTAGCGTTTCTAAGTGGTTAATTATCTAGTAACGTAGTAGACAGGCGGGGTATTGTTGTTATAGGTTGTCTTGGAAGCTAGAGAGAGACGTTAGAAAAACTTTAATGCGCTCTAGTTCTAGGGCTTAGCACTTACACGTAACATTACGTAATATTATATAGGCGCTAGTAATATAATAAAAAAAGCAGTAATTAAACATAGTAGGACTACTTAAAAACTAAATAAGTGGAGATAGTTTATAACTCTTACCTAGAAGGCTATATTTAACTAGTAGTAGCTCTATTCTATATAGCGCTTAATAATTATAAGTAGGTAAGTAAAATAGTAGTTAGAAACTTTATATAAAAAGTAGTAGTTTATTTAGTTATTTATATAAATAAGATTATTCTTAGTACTTATATAAAGCTTCTTTTAAGATATGTATAGGGACCTATAGCTATATAGGTGCCTATAGTAGTAGTAGCTTACTCTATTTAGGTTTATATAATAGCTTAACTAGCTTAGATAGGATTAGTCTTAGTGTCTACGTATAAGAAGTTAAGTAAGCTAGAGAAGATAGTATTATATAAGTAGTATTAATATTGCCTTAAGCTACTTTATATTGTTTACTAGCGCTTATAAGTTTAGTATCTATTCTTAATATAATCTCATTTTTTTTCTAGAACTATAATAAGCTTTTTTTAAAACGCACGGCTTATCTTTAAAAAATTATGTTCTTCCTATTTTTTAAAGTCTTTCTAGAATAATTCTAAGAAAGGTGTTCCTTTTTAGTATAATATATAATAATTAGTAATACTATACACTATATACAATTATATTTCTAATAAAAAGAAATTATCTACAAAGTTAATATTATTCTTTTAATACTTAGGTTATATTCCCTTGTGTAAAGTTATTTCTAATATTATTATTTCTTTTATATACTTATTATATAATTTAGTATATTTAGAAATATTAGTATTATATTATAGAGTAAAGGTAGTAAAGGTAGCGACTTTATATAAAGTAGTAGTAGGGGTAGTTATTATATAACTAGTTTATTTAATAGGTTAGTTATACAGACAGTTACGCTTTATTAGGATTTATTATTATCTAACTATATATTTTTATAGTTACTAGTAGTATACTTAGTATACTATCTTCTCTTAAATCTTATATAGTAGCAATATCTACTTACTAACTTAATAAAAGAGTTAATCTGCTATTTTTATAAATAAGAATAGGTTATATATATTTTATATAATCGCCTTCTTTATTTTATATAGTAGCCATATTTACTTTCTAACTCTATAAAGGTTTAATCTACTATTCTTTTACGTATAGAGAATAGAGTATAATAAAACAAATTTTATAACTAATAATAACTTATATAACATATTCTATTAGTAGCCCAGACAGATTAGTCCGCCGGACAGTTTTTCTTGGCAACTTCGAGGTCCCTTATAACTCATTATAGAACACCACGAACGTTACTTCATAGTGACTTATAATAACCTACTATAACTTACAATATACCAAGTTACTATTTAATTTACTTTTTACGTCGTGCAGCCTCTTTGCGCGACTGTAGTAGCCGCGCAAAGCTAAGGAGTCTTTCTTGGCAGTACGAACTTACAACAAGACTCCCCATAATATACGATATATTATCTACTATACTATACGTAGGCAATATATAGTATACTTATTATGATTTGCAGTGAAGCATACTATATCTTAAGTAGTACTTTATCTAATTTTTAGTTACTGAGTGCGTACTATTGCAAGATGAAGTTAACCCGTCATTTTTGGCCTTATAGTAACCTATAATAAAATCACTCTGATTTACTATCAATACTATCTGAAAATAAGCCGCTAAGGGTAACATCTAACTCCTCTTCTATCTCTTTATCTATCTAACAGGTCCTTGCGTTGTGTCCAGGCTCTCCGCACCTCCCACAGCGGCGTTGTGTTAAGGGACCTGCCTCTCCCTCACCACTACCTCGCGCCCTTTTTAACAACTTTACCCCAATAGAAGGGCTTTCTACTCCCAAATCTGCTCCCTAAGCAAAGCCTAGCGTCCGACCTTTCTAAATACGCTTTCTTTTACGCGTTTTTCGCTTCGTTAGAACCTCAATTTACTCCTTAAGTTCCTTAATGCGGGTCTCTTAAAGTATACTATAGTAGAGCATAAGTTTAGCACCTTTTATAAGCTGTGAGTAGCTTGATTTAGCATCAGGTAGAGACCAAATAAAAGAGTCGCGTACGAGCTTTGACTAGGATCCAAACTCGAGGGTATTGCTTGGGGTCCTAGCTTGCCATAGTGTATCCAGTAGGGTACCCTAAGGAGGAGTGTGAATACGCACATCAAGGCGATCTACTACTACTAACGCATCTAAAAGAACAAGCCTAGAGGCCTTAAAGGCTTTCTTACAGTTTTCTAGTGTAAATATATTAAAAAACGCGTTGCAAAAGGCTAGTAGGAAGCCCTCTTTGTCAATATAAAAGACGCGTTGGCGCGCTAAGTCCCGCACGCGCTGGGAGTACTTCAGCTTTAGTGGCGCGAAACAGACCACATTAAGCGGCTAGAGGATATAAGATAAGTGCGCTAGCATACAAAGTGTTAGGATCTTCTATTCCAGGCAATAATCTTTAAAATCCTAGGAGTGGTGGCTCTTATAGCTGTCTAGAATAAGTAACCTCTATAACCCTACTATGCGCGGCCTTGTATACGCGTTAAAGTGCTTCAACCACACAACTCCAAGCTCGTTGTTAGTCCAGCCGGTCTCAGAGACTAAGAGCTTCCAATCACGGGGAATACTAGTCTCCTTATACCACACTAAGATGTAGACTCGTCCTTTATAGATAATAAAGGGCGGGGCAGTATACCTAGCAGCGCAAATACTCTAAATTACTATAACCCACTTGCGGTTGCCTAGCTAAACAAGCGTAGGTCAAGAACATCTTTTTAAACTAGTTACAACCTTTATTAAGCTAATAACTCCTATCTAGAAGCCTATCTTATTAAAGTTATAGATGTCTTTATCCTGCACTCCATACTTAGCTTTTGTATCCTCTACTAGCTAAAACTACATGTTTATAACCTCTAGATCTTCCTATTATATCCTCTATCAGTCCTTCGCTCGATTAAAAGCCATTTTAAGCTTAGGTACGCGCTTTACAAAGCGCTAAGCCTAGTATTGTCCTATAGGGTCTCTATACCGCGTAGCTAGCAGTTTGTTAGCCATATCTTCCACCTTACCTAGCTAGGGTGCAAATCCTCGTAAATCTAGATTAAGGATATACTATATAACCGTCTGCTCTTTAGTCGTAGTAAGCTTTGCTATACCTAATTGTATATCTGCTTGGGTAGTAATTCTGTTAATTTAATTGCTTAGTGTAGACTTTGGGATATTATATACTATAGCAGCGTGTTATAGGCTTAAAATTTGCTTATTCTAATAGGCGTAAAAGGCAAGCTTAATTCTGCCTTCTTAATTAGATAATAACGCGTCGTATTATTAAGACATTATAATTTATAGTGAAGTGTTGTAGTCTTAGCAAAAACTATCCGGCGGACTAATCTGTCCGGGCTACTAATAGAATATGTTAATTTATTTTTACTCTTACTAATTTGCAGTTAAGAATTAGTTAACTACTAATTAGTATTAAATAGGTACTCTATAGCTAGCTATATAGACATTAAATTCTAATACTTTATATTAGTAAGTATAAAGGGTATATAGAATAATTATATAAGAAAAGAAAATAATATAATAAAATAACTTTAGTATTAATTACTTATTTCTAGAAAGGGTATAAATAGAAAGGAGAAGATTCTATAGTGTATAGGCTATAGCGCATAGGCATTATATAATCCCTATAATATATTCTATTAGTAGTCCGAACAAATCAGTCCGCCAGATAGTTTTTGCCAAGACCACAACACTTCACTATAAATTATAATGTCTCAACAATATAACGCGTTATTATCTAATTAAAAAGGCAGAATTAAGCTTGCCCTTTACACCTATTAGAATAAGCAAATTTCAAGCCTACAACACGCTGCTATAGCATATAATATCCTAAAGTCTACACTAAGCAATTAAATTAACAAAATTACTACCTAAGCAGATACACAATTAGGCATAGCAAAGCTCACTATAACTAAAGAGCAGACGCTTATACAGTATATTCTCGACCTAGATTCCCAAGGATTTGCACCCCAGCTAGGTAAAGTAGAAGATATAGCCAACAAACTACTAGCTACGCGGCACAGAGACCCTATAGGACAATGCTAGACTCAGCGCTTCGTAAAGCGCGTACCTAAGCTTAAAATAGCTTTCAATTAAGCGAAGGACTAATAGAGGATATAATAGGAAGATCTAGAGGTTATAAACGCGTAGTTTTAGCTAGTAGAGGATATAAAAGCTAAGTATAGAGTACAGAATAAAGACATCTATAACTTCAATAAAACAGGCTTCCAAATAAGGAGTTATTAGCTCAATAAAGGTTATAACTAGTTCAGAAAGACGTTCTCAACCTACGCTTGTTCAGCCAGGTGTCAGATATCAGGTCACTGGAAATCACTGTGATTTCACTGTGAAATCCAGTAGTCACGTGCGTCCGATCACATAGTCTCCTTATAACGACAGTTGGTGTGACTCACAGTGATGTCACTGTGAGATCACTGTGAAATACACGAAGGAGACTGGCGTACTACTGTTACACTACTCCGCACTAGTACTAGTGTGTCTTGGCGCTATATAGATATTGCGTACGATAGCTCAGCTCCTCCGACAAAAAATTACTCCACAATCGATCATCTCAACCATTATTAAAATCAACCACCTTTTATCTGAACCATCAAGGATTACTAAGAAACACTGTGAAAGCACAGTGAATCTGACACCAGGCAACCGCAAGTAGGTCACAGTAATTCAGAGTATTTGCGCTGCTAGGTATACTGCCCCACCCTTTATTATCTACAAAAAGCAAGTCCACATCTCAGCGTAGTATAAGGAGACCAGTATCCCCCGCAATTAGAAGCTCTCAGTCTCTAAGACCGGCTAGACTAACAACAAGCTTGAAGTCGCGTAGTTAAAGCACTTTGACGCGTATATAAGGCCGCGCATAGTGGAATCATAGAGGTTACTTATTCTAGACAGCCATAAGAGCCACCACTCCTAGGATTTTAAGGATTATTGCCTAGAACAGAAGATCCTAACACTCTGTATGCCAGCGCACTCATCTCATATCCTCCAGCCGCTTAATATGGTCTGTTTCGCGCCACTAAAGCTAAAGTACTCCCAGCGCTTGCGGGACTTAGCGCGCCAACGCGTCTTTCATATTAACAAAGAGGGCTTCCTACTAGCCTTTCGCGACGCGTTTTTTAATGTGTTTACACTAGAAAACTATAAGAAAGCCTTTAAAGCCTCTAGACTTGTTCTTTTAGATACGTTAGTAGTAGTAGATCGCCTTAATGTGCGTATTCACACTCCTCCTTAGGGTACCCCACTAGATACACCATAGCAAGCCAGGACCCCAAGCAATACCCTCGAGTTTAGATCCTAGTCAAAGCTCGTACGCGACTCTTTTATTCGGTCTCCACCCAATGCTAAATCGAGCCACTCACAGCTCATAAAAGGTGCTAAACTTATACTCTACTATAGTGTACTTCAAGAGACCCACATTAAGGAACTTAAGAAGCAAATTAAGGTTCTAACAAAGCGAAAAACGCGTAAAAGAAAGCGCATTCAGAAAGATAGGACGCTAGGCTTTACTCAGGGAGCAGATTTAGGAGTAGAAAGCCCTTCTATTAGGGTAAAGTTGTCGAAAAGGGCGCAAGGTAGTAGTAAGGGAGAGGCAGGTCCCTTAACACAACGCCGCTGTAGGAGGTGCAGAGAGCTTGGGCACAACGCAAGGACCTGTTAGATAGATAAAGAGATAGAAGAGGAGTTAGATGTTACCCTTAGCGGCTTATTTTCAAATAGTGTTGATAGTAAATCAGAGTGATTTTATTATAGGTTACTACCGTGGGTCACCACCTGGTGCACGGCCCCATCTGGTGCACGGTTTCCAGATGCCCACACCCACAACTTTTGAAGCTGTAGAGTCGCATATATATTGTATTATCGCGAGATTTTTTAGTGGAGGGCTTTTAAGGACCTATTTGATCGATTGGCAACGATAAACTACGTGCGATACCTCTGTGGAAGGCGTACTTTGCGGGTGCGCGTGGCAGGGCCGGGTGTAGGCACATCAACTACAGATGATATATCCACACCAACATCCTCTGTCTCCTTAGAGACTTGAGGAGGTGGTGCAAAGGCCTTTGGACGGCGTCTATTAACCTTTTTGGAGAATTGTATGTCTTGTTGGAGTTGCTTTTGGCTTCGCGCGCGATCCTAGCTTCTTCGCGCTGCACGGCCTTCTCGCGCTGTTCTTGAAGGCGTATTTCTTTGGCCACCTCTCTCATGCGCTGCCTCTCTTCAAGCATGGTAGCCTTCTCCTGCTTCTGCTGCTCCCTACGCTTTGATCTCCTCGGACTTCTGTTGTTGTAGTAGCTGCTCATCAGCATCCTTTTGTGCTTGGCGATCGCGGGCGTCCTTAACTTTAGATGGCGACCAGAATATAGCTCCACCATTATACTCCTGCGGTGCCTCAAGTAATAGAGGCTTGCCACGTTGACGGCGCTTCTTCTCATTGACAAGGGCCCTCTGAGTCGCTCGTTTCATGCTGGAGGAGCTGTTTGTACAGCCATCACGTGAATCGTCTGGCTTAGCTGTTGGGAGCGTCGATCGTGGATATCCTCCACTACCTGGCGCAGTAATCGCTCAATCTTTCTCCAATCTGAAGCGCTGAGTACGGAAGTAGTACTATCGCTTGACGAGGGCCTCTCAGTCTCCTCTATTTTGAACTTCTTAGGTATAGCCTCTGGTCTAACGGCGAAAGCCCTGTGACTTTAAAAGCCGTTAAGATCGTTTTTCCTTGAACGTTGTATGCCAGGCCTATAGAACAAGCGGAAGAAGTCTCTTTTTGTAATCGCGGAGATGCCCTGGCAGCTATACATGAACTCGGCTCGTTTTAGGCAGTTGATAGAGGCTTGAAAAGGCAGACATCGAGCGGCTGCAAGGTTGGGTAGCGTGGGGAGGATAGATGGCCAGAAGAATCCGATTGTCGTCACAAAACTTGATAAACTCCATCGATATATGTGAGCCATGGCCGTCAAGGATAAGTAGACGATATGATCGTCTTGCTTTGCTTTTGTTTCGCGATTGAACACCTGTTCAAGCCATGTGAGCCCTAGCTTGTTGTTGGTCTATCTACTGGGCGATGAGGCAAAGAAGGTTTTGTGCTCTGCGGGGTCGAAATCTTGAAGCCATGAGTCTTGTATCTTACTAGAAACAGCCTAATAAATTAGCGCAGGCGTGAGATAGCTGCCGTCGGCGCAAATACAGGCTATCGTAGTTATCCACTCCCGTTGCCGTCCTGGAGTGCTTGTTTAACGCCTCCGTGATCATACGATGGCGGGGAGAACACGCGCTTCATTTTTGACAGCACCCCGATTAAGAAGCCTTCTCATCCATATTGTAGATATTTGCGAGCCTCGATATCGTACTGAGTTATCTTCTGGTCCAGGAGCCTAAAATATAGGGCGTATTTGAAGGCAGAGTCAGCTCTGTGGCGTGTGGAATCGATGCCGGATGCCATCGAGATACAAGCTCAATGTGATGCCGCGCAATAAAGCGATTAACCCAGTTTTTCCTGGCTCTTTTCCTGCTATTTCTGCTGCGAAATTCCGTATCATCTCCCTTGTAGTGGTAGCCCTCGTACACAGAGCTTATCAATATATTGTACGAGCTCAGTTTCCTATGTAGAGTTAAGAAGGCGCATATTATCGACTTTCTCCGCATAGCTGCCGAAAACCCGCGGTGACGCTTCGACAGCAACGTTCGATCACACCGTACTTTTTCGCAGCCTGAGTATAATTAGGCTTCTCTCCAAGCTCAGCATTTTAACGACTCTAGGGCAGCCTCCATTGGGTGTATATTGGTGGTGTAAAGCGATTCTGAAAGTACGGGAGATTTGGTGTTGGCCGTGCACGAGGTGGGGCCGTGCACGAGGTGGTGACCCACGGTATAAGGCCAAAAATGACGGGTTAACTTCATCTTGCAATAGTACGCACTCAGTAACTAAAAATTAGATAAAGTACTACTTAAGATATAGTATGCTTCACTGCGAATCATAATAAGTATACTATATATTGCCTACGTATAGTATAGTAGATAATATATCGTATATTATGGGGAGTCTTGTTGTAAGTTCGTACTGCCAAGAAAGACTCCTTAGCTTTGCGCGGCTACTACAGTCGCGCAAAGAGGCTGCACGACGTAAAAAGTAGATTAAATAGTAACTTGGTATATTGTAAGTTATAGTAGGTTATTATGAGTCACTATGAAGTAACGTTGGTGGTGTTCTATAATGAGTTATGAGGGACCTCGAAGTTGCCAAGAAAAACTGTCCGGCGGACTAATCTGTCCGGGCTACTGATAGAATATGTTATAATGCTATTATATAGTAATATTAAAACCTTAATACCCTTAGGTGCTCTTGCCTATATAGTATACAGACAAGTATATTTATTACGCGGATAGTTAAAAGACTAATAACCTTTCTTATAGTGCACTAAATACTTCTTTAGTCTTACATAAATATTATTTAATTAAGATCTAAATTATAATAATAATAGTATAAATTGTCTATAGAATTCTTATTTATAAGAAACTAGTAATCTCCCTCTTTATATAAAAAAGTTATATTTGTAATTAATATAGTATATATTAGTCTCTTATAAGCGCTAATTAGATTAGTAATTAATTATAACTTAAATTAATATATAGAGATTAGTAAATAGAGTTTTATAAATCGGCTTAGGAATAAATATAGCCTATTCTAGCTCTAGGTATTTATAGTATACTTATATAATAGCAGTATAAAGAAGGATTTTCCTAGTAAAGCTTATATCTAATACTCTCTATATAAAAGTAAGCCTATTAATTATTACCTTTAGGACTTTATATAAACTCTTATTAGAATTCTTATGCTAGTATTATAGGAAAGTTATTATAGTCTAGTCTATCTAATACTAGTTATAGTTAATAATAATATTAAAGTAACTGTTAGGTGCTTTACATAAGCACTTTTATCTTCTTCTACTTTAACCTATTAATAATCTTCTAGACAGAGCGGTACTCTAGTGTAAATCTGGCAACTTTAAGCAGACAGATTATTAGAGCGTAGTTTTAGGCGGCGTTAACAGCGACTTTAGTATTAGGGCCTAGAAAGATAGTAGAAAATAGAGTAATAGTAGATTCCTTATTAAGATTAACCTTAATATAGAGATAGAGTATTAAGATTAGTGTACCTATAGTATATACGCTTCTATCTAGTATGTATTATTTATAAGTAGCACAAACCTACTAGTATAATAGCTATTACTTTTAGAAATCTTTAGGGATAATAGTAGAGGAAATAATAGTTATAGCGTTATAGCGCTAGTGCTATTTTATATTTCCCCTCTACTCTAAACTATAGTATAGTAATATAGCCTTATATATAGTTTTTATATATAGATTTTTTTAGTTAAAGTAGACGCGCTAAGTCTACTAACCTCGCTTAGCTTGCTTATAATACGCTAATCCCTTTTTATTAACACTACCTTAAAACACTTTTCTATATTAATAATAGAAGGAGGTATAACTACTATTATTATAATATTTTTATTAGAAACCCCCCTAGTCACTAAAAAAACCATATAAGCACTTTTATAATTATCTAAGGCAAATAGTATAAGGGTAATACTATACCGTATAGCTAGTAAGAATATCTAAAAAGATATCTAGGTATTAATCTTTAATAATATCTAAGCGTCTATATAGATCTATAAAGATTCTACTCTTATCTACTAATATATTATATAGAGCTCTAGTATAGTTATTATTCTTATTCTGTGCCTTTTAGAATTAGATTATCTTATTAGCTAGAACTCTTCTTAGAGGTAGGTTGTGCTTAAGTAGAAGCTTATATAGGTTAGATTATACTATAGGCTTAGTCTATTAGTATAGTGCCTATAATTCGCATTTAACTAGTAGTAGCTCTATTCTATACAGCGTTTAATAATCGTAAGTAAGTAAAGAAAATAGTAGTTAGGTACTCTATATAAAAAGTAGTAGTTTATTTAGTTATTTATATAAATAAGATTATGCTTAGTACTTATATAAAGGTTCCCTTAAAATATCTATAGGGACCTATAGCTATATAGGTGTCTATAATAGTAGTAACTTACTTTATTTAGGTTTATATAATAGTGTAACTAGCTTAAATAGAATTAGCCTTAATATCTACGTATAAGAAGCTAAGTAGGCTAAAGAAGGTAGTATTATATAAGTAGTATTAGTATTACTTTAGACTACTTTATATAGTTTACTAGCACTTATAGTTCTAGTATCAATTTTTAGTACAATACTCTTTTCTCTTAAAACTATAATAAGCTCTCTTCTAAACATATAGCTTATTTTTAAAAAATAGTGTTCTTCTTATCCTTTAAAGTCTTTCTAGAATAATTCTAAGAAAGCTGTCCCTTTTTAGTATAATATATAATAATTAGCAATAGTATATACTATATATAATTATATTTCTAATAAAAAAAGATTGTTTACTAGGTTAATCTTATTCTTTTAGTACTTAGGTCTTATTCTCTTATATAGTGTTACCTTTAATATTCCTATTTCTTTAGTATACTTATTATACAATTTAGTATATTTAGACACATTAGTGTTATCTTATAAGGTAGAAATAGTAAAGGTTGTTAGATTTAAGCACTATTTGAGCTTATTAAGATAGGGGGGGTCTAATAGATAAGATGGATAAACTGTCCTATTGTTCTCTCCTATATTTAGCTAGTTCTAACTTTTCAACTAGTGCGCTAAGCATAGTAGTCCCTACTTAATTATATAGATCTAACCTTAACGCGCTTATTCTATCTAATAGCTATATATCTAATACACCCCCTTAGCTTAGAAGATTCTTATAAACTAAACTATCTAGTAGCCTATTATTCTAAAGTAAGGTTATTAAGTTGCCCTTAAATTTTCTTTAGAGGTACTTTATTTGCTACTTTGTGTTCTATTACCTTAACTAGCCTAAGTTAGGTTAGAAATCCTTACCACTTATTAACTAGGAGGACCTTTATAAAGCTGTTAGCAATTATCTCTGCCAATTGTACATACTCTACCTTAATCTTTCCAGTAGAGACTTTCTGTCTTAACTAGTAATTGTGAATATTAACGTGTTGTAGTTTAGTCTAAAGCCTAAATATCTCCTTAGTAACTAGTTAAATAGTTTGCTTATTATCGCATTAAATAGTAATTAACAATAAGCGCAGTTTAATCTGTAGTTCGTCTAGTAGTCTTAATATAAAGATTACTTCCTTAGCCACTTGTAAAAGGGCGAAAAACTCTACTTTAGTTATTAAAGTTATAATAGTATCTTGTTTACTTACTCTCTAGGCAATAAGTCTATTAAATAGCTTAATAGCGTATTCTTACAAGCTCTTCCTGTCCAGTGTGTTGTCAGCAAATAAGGCATCGCTAGCTACTTAAAGGCAGTTACCTCCTCTAAGCTGCAGTGCTCTCTATCTAGTGCTAGATAAGTATAGTAGTACTTAATTAGCAGTATTATAATGTTCTAAGCCTAGATTTAATAGGAATTAAGCTAGCCTTAAAGTTATAAAGGCGATGTCTAGTTAAGTTATTACTACCGCGAATAGAAGCGATCTAATTTTGTGTTAGTATTTGTTAATTTCTAAAGGTGTTGCTAAGCCTATTTAAGTCTTTAACTTAGTAGCGGCCATTAGAGTATTATAGTAACAGTCTTGTTTGTTAATTAGGCGACTAATTTTATTAATATAACTAGCTTGTGAAAGTTAAATAAGGCGCTAATCACGTTGTCTAATAATCTCCACGCTAAGAAACTATTATAGGTTGTCTCCTCTAGTCATAGTATACTTTTCTTGCAAGAGCTTAATAGCTTATTCTGCTTTCTATTTACTCTCTTTGTAAAATGCGACAATAATATCGTCTATATAGAAGAAAATAATAATGTCATCCTTAATTACGCAATAGGGCTTATAAGGTATAGTTTTAAAGCTAATAGTCTTAAGGGTTGTTATAAACTTCTTCTGCTATAGCATAGGTAAGATGCGTAGACTGTAGAGGGCATTCTGCACCCTAAGGATTATGCCCTTCTTCTAATATCCTTAGGGCGTTCTTATATATACTTCCCTGTCTATTATTACATAAACAAATGTATTAGTTATATTATATTGCTTTAGCTTAAAATTATATTTAGCCGTAATTGCTATAAGCATTCTAAACAAACAACTTGCTAATATTATAGTATAAGTATCTTATAGTGTAATATTCCTTTGCTAATCTCTATAAACTACTAGCTATGTCTTGCACTTAAGAAACTAATAATGCTTATTTAGTTTATAGGTGTATACCTATATATAGTCAAGTATCTATTAACCTATTAGTTTAATAGATTTATAAGATACTTCTAACTATAATCATATTTATTAATAACTTTAAAGATAGACCTATTCTGCTTCCTTAAATAGTTTACCTATTAGATAATCTTTAAGCTTAGTTTGACATATTAGTAGGGGGGAAAGTTGACTTTAATAAGGCTTTAGGCCTTTAGTAAGTATTCTTTTTATCTTAGCCTTATCTACTACTTCTTCTTCGTATATTCTAATATTGCCGGCTTAAGTTCCTACTATAAAGGCGGCTGCCTATGGGATAGTCTTAGATAACCCTTTTAGGCTTATTTCTAATTTATTTCTAGCTATTAACTGCGTAAGCAATACTGTAGGTAATAGTGTAGTTAGAAAAGTTAGATAGTTGTCCCTAATCTTTACTTCTTAGTAGTAGCCTAGTAGGTCTACTTCGCCTTAGGGATTTAATAAGCCTCTAACAGTATTGTCTTTATAGAAGGACTCTGTCTCTAGTTAATAACTTAGTATTAGGAGTTTGATTATTCTTATATATATGGCGATTTTCTCTAGTGTTCTATATATAAAATTTTCTATAAAATCCTTAGTTTTACTATTAAAGATAGTTTGTTTATTAAAGATAATATTATGGGTGTTTATTACCTTAGCAAGTAACAATATCTAGATTTAATAGATATTTAATGACTAGTATCCTACTAGGTAACTAATCTAAGCCTTTAGATCTAGGTGTTGTAGCCTTAATTTACCTTAATATATATTATCTATTATTGCGAACGCTTTACAGCTATACGCTTAAAGGTAAGCAAAATTAGGTTTTTTAATTAAGGTAACTACTGTATTATTTAGAGCAACTTATATAAAAAAGATCTTATAGGGAGTCTTCTAGTTGTTTATATAGTTTAGCATTTAATTATAAAAATACACACTTACTCTTATAACTTTAGGTTATAGTTCCTAGGGTAGGTTAGTATTAAGATATATTGTGCGCAATTTCTCTTTGTTTACACTCTCTAAGCGTTTAGCACCTCTATTTTAAGCTTCTATATCTAGAGTAGAAGGCTTAATAGTAATTCCTTGTAATATTAACTAGTGCTTAATTTCTAGTTTTACTATCGTAATCTCGTTGGTTGCTTTAATAACCTTAACTGTAATATTGTAATAGTTTTCAAGGAAGAGAAAGAAGTTTAATAGAAATTTAATAACTAACTTTACTAGTTAATTATCTTTAAAATAAAAATCCTATTATAGGCCTAAGTACCTGTTAGTAATAAGTATTTAGCTCTTTTCGCTAGTACTACTTTGCGCCTTATAGACATAAAAGTTAATAGCTAGTCTTTCTTTTAGTCCTTTATTATTAATTCGCGGCACTTAGCTAATTTGTTACTAGATTTTTGCTTTCTTATAGAAGTTGTATTAAACTATTGTAACTCCCTTAACTCGCACCCCTTTAGCTTACTATATAAGATATTTAATAGCTGCTAGTCTAGAGTGTCCTAGTCTAGAGTGTCCTAGTCTCTTGTGCCATAATTTGGCTAGTGCTTTCTATAGTCCTTGCTTAGTTGCTAAGGTAATTCTGTGTGTGTAGTATAAGCTATTAGTCATTAGATAGTGTTCTAGTACCTACTGCCTATAAGTTTTAGTAAGGTAGCAGATAATTATTCTATTTAGCTTTTATAGAGCAATTAGCTCTGCTTAGATATTTTACTATATATCTTTCTGCCTAAGTAATTAGAATAACACTAGGTTATACAATAGATTAGGATATATTGCCACGTTGTGTAGAGTTAGTGTGTGTATTCTAAAGGTACTTCTTAGGTTAAGATTAATTAATTCGTATTCTTTAATCTATACCTTAGAGTTACTAGTCTGTATAAAGCCTCCTAGTACTAGTTAGCGATAAATTGCAGATGTGATTAGAATTGTTTATAATATAATGGGTTAAGCCTAAGTCGAGAATAAAAGATTGCTAGAGTAGATAGCTACCTTGCTTAGTCCTAAAGGACGCTAATACAAAGGCTGCATTAATACTTAATACTTTCTAACTATCTAGTTATTTCTCTTAGACCTTAGGTATTAGAGTATGTAATTATTTTATATTTAGTGTTTTAATCTTAGTCTACTTTGTCCTCTTAGTAGTTCTTAAAATTTAGAATTGTACTTACGCTTGAATGCAACAAGTTCTTTAATTTTCTTATTTAGTTTCTACTACTTAGGAGCTTTGTCTATATTAATATAGAAGCAATCCTAGAGTCTATAGCAATGTTTATAAGCAGGATATTAAGCGCCTTCTATTTTTGCAGGTCTTTAGACTAAAAATAAGTTCTTATTATCTTTTTAGTTATTATGTTAATATTAGGGTCTGCCCTATTTTCTAAATAGTGCTGCTTCGGCATTAATACCCTAGGTAGTTTTCCCACTTTTAGCAAGGTATAACAAGTTATCTGCCACAAATGCGGCCTTGTGCTTCCCTATTTAAGGGGTTAGATAATTTAATATTATATGCTCTTGGAAGCGCTTTATTATTTCTTTCTAATTTATGCTAGGTGTAAACTATCCGCTATCCTAAAAGGTTCTAGACTAATTAGGCGTAACTTTGTTCACAGCAGTTAGAAAGTCCTTTGTAATTATATTAATCTGTGTTATCTTAGGGATATTGCTTGTCTCTACTTCTATAGCTGCTTAATTATACTTAGCAAGCTATATGTCCTAATTTGACGCGTTTCTTATTAGTCTAAGGGATATAAGGTATTAGTCGCGGGCTTGTTCTCTTTTAAATTATTCGTTGATACTAACCGTGGCTTTGAGGTTCGTAATTCACTATCTTAGTAGTTAATCTAGGAGGCAGCAAGTGCGCTAAAGATGTGGGCGAACAGTAGCCTAAATAAAAATAATAATTTGCTAGAGGCTTGTTTGCTCCTTTTTAAACTTATTAATTGTTCTTATACTGCTTAGCAAAAATCTTGTAATACTTAAGATCTTTTTTAAACGCCTTGAGTCCTACTACTAATAGTTTAGACTGCCTTGTTGGGATACTAATATTCGCTACTAGAGTATACCTATTAATTAGTGGCGCCCTTAGGGCTATAGGTTCAAGTTTTATTAGGATATTCGACGTAGGATTGACTTTTGGCCAGATGCAATATACGACGCATCTAGACTAGAGCTGTATTATCTATGCCCTATAGTTAGTGCGGTCCCGAAGGGTTACCGTTAGGTCACGCTAGGATAGTGCAGCCATTTTGGTATTAATTAAGGTAGTAAGACTCTTAATTATTAGATTTGAGCACTATTTAAGCTTATTAAGATAGGGGGGGTCTGATAGATAAGATGGATAAACTGTCCTGTTGTTCTCTCCTATGTTTAGCTAGTTCTAACTTTTTAACTAGTTCGCTAAGTATAGTAGTCCCTACTTAATTGTACAGATTTAACCTTAACGCGCTTGTTCTATCTAATAGCTATATATCTAATAAAGGTAAAGGTTTTATACAAAGTAGTAGTAGGGGTAGTTATTATATAACTAGTTTATTTAATAGGTTAGTTATATAAAAGATTACACTTTATTAGGGTTTACTATTATCTAACTATACATTTATACAGTTACTAGTAATATACTTAGTGCACTATCTTCTCTTAAATCTTATATAGTAGTAATATCTACTTACTAACTTAATAAAAGAGTTAATTTACTATCTCTATAGATAAGGATAAGTTTTATACGTTTTATACTATTACTTTCTTTATTTTATATAATAGTAATATTTACTTACTAACTCTATAAAGGTTTAATCTACTATTCTCTTATGTAGAAATAATAGAGTATAATAAAATAAATTATATAGCTAATAATAACTTATATAATCTCTCTTTACTCTTACTAATTTATAGTTAAGGATTAGTTAACTACTAATTAGTGTTAAATAGATACTCTATAGCTAGCTATATAGATATTAGCGTCGTATTGTTTATTTAGTATTAATTACCCTTTTTTATCACATTTTTTTTAATTTAAGCCTGCGTAGGTTAGGATAGAAAGGCCGCTCTAGCCCAGTGCCTAAAATATAGTCTACTACTAGTCTTCTTTACTAACGCAATAATAGTTTATATATAAACTACGCACTTGCCTTAAAGTCTATAAGCGCTCTAATAGCTATTAAATTTACTTAAAGCGTATATAGAAAACTAACTTTTTACTCTATTATTACTATTATTAGTAATTACGCTATAAGTGCACTGCTGCCCTAGTATACTTATACATCACACTTATCTAATACTATAATAACTATAAGAATCTAACGTATCTACGTAATACTTCCCTCCCTTAGTAACTTATTAATAAATACCTTCTTCTCTTTCCCCTTAATCTTAACTTTTAATACTACTATTCTATCCTATAGTAATATAAAAAACCATAGTAGTAACCCTACGCGTCTATTATAACACCTATAGTTATTAATTTATTACTAGCCTAACTAGTACACTAGAACTACCTTATATAGGATAAGGTACACCTACTTCTTATTAATAATCTTATAGATAAAGTAATACTCTAGTATAGACCTAGTAATAGTAGTAAGTAAATAGATCTTTGGAGCGTACTATTAGGTAGTGTTAATAGTGTTTTTAGTATTAAGATTTAGATAGTAGAAAATAGTATAATAGTAGTAAAAGTCTCCTTAAGGTTAACTTTAATATAAAGATAAAGTGTTAAGATTAGTATACCTATAGTATATAAGCTTCTACCTAGTATATATTTTATAATAGCACAAATCTACTAATATAGCTATTACTAGTAATCTTTAGAAATACTAGTAGAAGAGATAATAATTATAGTATTATACTAGTTATAGCGCTAGCACTATTATTTTATCTTTTCTTCCCCTAACTCTAAACTAGTATAGTAATATAGCCTTACTATATTTTATATATAGATTTTTTTTGTTAAAGTAGGCGCACTAAGCTTGCTTATAACGCGCTAATTCCTTTTTATTAATACTACCTTAAAACGCTTTTCTGTGTTAATAATAGTAGGAGGAATAACTACTATTATTATAATATTTTTGTTAGAAACCCCCTTAGTTATAAAAAAAACTATAGATATTAAATTCTAATACTTTGTATTAGCAAGTATAGAGGCTATATAGAATAATTATATAAGAAAAGAAAATAATATAATAAATAACTTAGTATTAATTACTTATTTCTAAAAAGGGTGTAAATAAAAAGGAGAAGATCTAATAGCGTATAGGCTATGTCGCACAGGCATTATATAATCTCTATATAATACTATTGTGCGGTAATATTAAAACCTTCACACTCTTAGGTGCCCTTGCCTATGCGGTGTATAAATATTATGAATATTTAATAATAATAAAAAGCTAGTAATATAATAGCTATTAATAAGCTTACTAGTACCTTATATATAACTACTATAGCCTTATTATTTCTAGTAGCTACTAAATAAAGTACTTTACTATAATTACCTTTACTATATACTTATAACTATAAAAGCTATTATAATTATAATTTATAAAAATAAAAATATAAGTTTTATTTTTTATAAGTACTTTCTTACTTTATTATAAAAAATTAAAGTTTTTTTTAGGAACTAAGGGGGTTTCTAATAAAAATATTACAATAATAGTAGTTATTCCTCCTACTAATATTAACACAGAAAAGCGTTTTTAAGTAGTGTTAATAAAAATAAAAAATTATAAGGTTATCTTTAGTAGATAGTATTTATTTAAGGACCTTTAAAGCTAATTTAAGTTATATACTAACTAATAATAATAATAAATAAACCTTGAATAGACTCCTATCTAGTATATATTAATAGAATAAATATTTAATACCTTAGGTACTTTATTAGAATACTAATAGATAGTGTCTAAGGTAATAAAAAACTACTACTAAAGGGCTAGTTAGTCTCTAATTAACTTGCTTAACTACCTTCTTTTATTATAGAATAAGATTAAGAAGTAGAATAAGTATTATAGGGTAGCTAAATTTATAGCTTTTATAAATAATAGGCTATATAAAAAAAGCTTTATATTACCTATCTTCTTAGAGAAAACCTTTTTTAAAAGTAGAAGAAATTATTAATTATTTTTACTAAGAAAAAGAGTAGTTTACTAAGAGTAAAAGCAAGTTTAAGAACTTTTTAAAAAGGCCTAAGTTAATAATATTCTTTGCTAAGTTAGCTAGCCTAGCTAAATATAGTAAAAAAGTATAAGGACTATAAATAGTCTACCTTAATATAAAAGGAAAACAATAAAGATAATATAAAGGTTACTTACTAGAACTATAGTAAAAACGGCTATATCTTCTTTAATTATAAGAAAAAAAAGAAATTTAGATTTGCTTTTTTATTGTAAGAATATATTAGACTTTATAAAAAAAGGTAAAGGTTAGTAAAACTAGACTTTATTCTATTAGTTGTAATAATTAAGTATAAAAAAAATAAGTTGCTTAGAAAGCTTTACAATATATTTTACTTAAAGAGGCTAACTATAAAAATAATATAGACTATAGTAGGGAATTTAGGCTTAGTTAACACACTAGTTAATAATAGAGCTAAATTTAATATAACATCTACTTGCTTTATAAAAGAAAAAAATCTAATACTAATATTTTTTACTAGACTTTATAGTAGAGGTAGTAGATAATATAAATATTACTATATATAGATTTATAGTTACTAAAGTGTACTTAGTAAATATTAAAGATTATAGAAAGACCTAATAGGTTCTATTTATAATAGTAGACTTAAAAAAGTAAAAATATATTTAGAATTACTACAAATTATTATTATTAAAGATCTTTGTTATATTAAGATTCTAACTAAGGTTGAATTCGCACTATACACAGAGAGAAGTAAAATAGGAGACACTAAAACCTAGAACCTAGCACATAGTAGTAGTAATAAAATATACACAAAATAATAATAATTTTATTATTAACGTTTTGTGCGGTAGTATTATTAATAGTAGTTAATAAATAGTCTACTATCTAGTATAACTAAGTTATATATTATTACTATAGATTATTATATATAATCTAAAACTTAACTTTTATATAGATTAATACCTTAAAACGCTTTTTTGTGTTAATAATAGTAGGAGGGATAACTACTATTATTATAATTTTTTTATTAGAAACCATCTTAGTCGCAAAGAAAACTATATAGATTAATTATTATTTTAAAAAAGTTTAGGGTAAAATATGCCTAACTATACTAAAGTAGCCCTTAAAGACGCAGAATAGTTTAGTTTAATAATATTAAACTTAACTATAAAATTATACACGTATTATATTAGCTATATAAGTAATAAAAAATATATAATTTTAGTAGAGGCTATAATAATATAGATATATTAAGAGTTTCCTAGTATAGTAAATAGTAATTAATTAAAGATACTTATAGAATATTTTGTAAGTAACCTAAATATTAATTTTCCTTCTAGAGAGTAACTACCTTACTAGCCCCTTTATAGCTTATTTAAGATTAAACTAAGTATTTTATATATGTATATTATAAATTACTTATAAAAACGCTAGATATAATATTTAAAGTTACTATCTAGAGTACTAGTTTTATTTATAAATAAGAATAATAGTATATTATAGGTTTAATTCGATTACTATTAAAAAATATTATATATTATCTTTAATTACGGAGGTGCCTTTCAAAAGTTTTTGCCCACCTTGGCGAGCAGGGGGTTCTGTGCTATTCCTAATTAAGAGCGTTCTCCGGCTGGCTCTAGCTCTGGCTTCCTGAGCCTCCGACCCTCCTTATACTCGTTGCCTCCATTGAGCTCAAGGATCTGTTCTATATGGTATGGAATCCGCTCAATCCAAGCCTGTATTTTCTCCTGAGGCAGCTCTCTCCAGCACTGCTCCCATGCCCGTACTGCCTCTGCTCTATTCTTAGGAGCTCCTTTCTTCGTAGTAGCCCTTTTCATCCATGGCTAGCAAGGCTTAATAGAATTCAAATCAGGAGAGTTACCACACCAGATAATCCTCTTAACATCATGAATGCTATATATATAGCTTTGAACGTAGTGGTCGTGAGAAGGCGCCTTGTCTTCCTGTACAACTGTTCTAGGCCGCGTAGCCTTACACTGCTTTGCAAAAGGAATAAGCTTTGGCAGCAGAATTGTTGTCTGGTACCAGTACCAGTCAATTCCTGAGCCACTGCCTCGGCTGAGCTTTCCAGTCCTCTGGTTCCATCTCCACTGGGGCAGCCGTCCAGGCTTGGTACGGAGACCTAGGCGACGCATGCCATTCTCAAGCTCCCACTCAGCCTTTTTGATAGGCTCAAGCTCCTTGTTCAGTTCATCAATTTGAGCAGCAGCAGCCTCCTTCTCTTTCTTTGTTTCTGGCGTCCAGCAGTGGCAGGGGCCCTTCTTGTCGTACGAGAAACAGCCCCAAAACATAAATTCAGAGTAGCCTTTCCATCTCTCACGAATACAGCTCCGTACGAAGGCCTCATCTGCTTTCCTCCATACTCGATATCCTCCACGCCTATGGTTGAGAACAACAGACGTTTCGTCTGACCAGATAACATTCTTCCAATCTTCAAGCGTCCAGTCTTGATGGGCCTGGCACCACTTATATCGATCCTCCTTCATCTGCTTCGTCAACCTAGGCTTCCTCGTTAGCTTGGTCTTCTTG
>VOIT01000113.1:0-74153 GCA_031010545.1 Laburnicola sp. JP_R_19 | reverse complement strand
ATATTTAGGTTGTTGTATTGATGGTTTTTAGATAAAACAATGGTTATCCATAACCTGTTCACAGGAACAGGTCATATTGTATAATTCTTCTGGTATAAATATAAATATATAGAATGCTGTAATTAATGTATAAGATTTTTCTAAAAAGGGTATATCTTATACATTATTATGTATTAATATATAAACCCCAAATAGAAAGAAGGATACACCAAATTGTGTTCTGCCCTAAAATAAGTGAAATCCACCTTCAAAGACGCTATCCTTTTTATGGGTAAAGATTATGGGTGTTAAAAGTAAGGGTTATCTTTAAAGTACACATATAATTCTAAGGATTCTTTGATATTTAAAATAGTGTGTAATTTAATAAGTATCCTTTTTATTATACTTATAAGTAGCTACTTCATTACCATTTTTGGATATAACAGCTTCATAAAGTATTCCTGATTTATTGTAAAATTCCGTTTTTGTAATCTGTTTTCTTAATTTATTATCTACAACAATCTCTTTTCAATAAACCTTAGATTTTATTCTATTCTTGTAATCATAGGTTATTGATACTCCTTCATCTAATAAGGTCCCTTTTTTTGTAATATAGTTTATTTCGCTCTCATCATCAGGAGAATCGCTATCTTCTGATTTAAAAACTTTACTGTTATTACCAGGGCCCTTACCGTTGTTATTATTTCTATTAGGATTTTGATAATTAGAGTTATCACTATTTTCTGGTTTCTCCATTTTTAAGATATATCCAAACACACTCTTTAAAAATGATATTAGTGTATTACTTATAAAGTTTAATAAGATTCCTAATAGTAATCCTTGTAAGAAGTCCAGAATAAGTATAATAAAGCTCTTAATTCCAGGATAGTTACATAAGAATTTGTGATTATTTTTTATATAATGATTAGTAATAGCTACACTATATAGTAATCATAAATATTGGTAATACAAGAGTGGGTCATCTGTTAATAGACCGAAAAGTAAAAAAAAACATAACCCCTTATATGTAAATACTATTATATTTATGTGCATATACATAGAATAAATAAAAAGAATAAAAAGGTACAATATTTTTGCTATAATAGCAACAAAAGTTGTTACAACTGTAGGTATTGCATCATAAACATCAGGACTTCAAAAATGGAATGGAGCAGCAGAAACTTTAAATAGAAATCCTACAGACATAAATAATAAACTAATAAGTATGTAATAAGATTTATATCAATAAAGTAAACTAGATAAGCCGTTTTCACCTACATTAAATATACTAGTAATAATATAGAAACTATCTAAATTAGTAGCTGTAGCATGAAATAACCCTGAAAAAATGCCATGAAATAACCCTGAAAAAATGCCATAAAATAGCCCTGAAAAAATCCCTATACCTTTGTCTAAAAACAAAAAGTTTAAGTTGTCATATGAAATGAGAGTTGCAATAACTAAGATAGTAATAGTTGCTCTTGAGTACAAAATAGATTTATCACGTCTTAAGGTAATTGAATTAGATAATAATAATATAATTAGTGATAGGATTAACATAGTTTTATTTTTTTGAGATTTGAACTCAACAACTAATAGTTAAATCTATAAATTTTCTGTCTATAAATTTATGTCTATTAATTTTTCTTTACATTTATTGTAAAATATCGTAGATTTGAAAAGTAATCAAGCGTTTTGTTTAATTACTTTTGATAATGTACAAATAAAAGATAAGGTACAAAGAAAAGATAAGGCACAAAGAAAAGGGACTAACCTTTTAATACATCTATGGATATAATTCTAAAAAGCTACTTTTTATCTAAGAATTAAGTACTAAAAAAGTATAACTAAAAACTTATTTAGACTTTTATTCATACTTTTTCTAACTTTAATGCTTCTTCCTTTAGTTTTCGAAAATCTTTACTTGAATACAAAGATATATTTCAAATTGAAGCATTTTAATATTATGATAGGAAGGAAGAGTCTGACTATATCTTAAGCTTTACATTTTTTATATAAAGATATTTTTATAAAAAAAATGAAGCCAACCAACATTTAGTAGATGAAGTGCACACCAAATACACATAAAATTTAACACAAGAAGATTGATGTATAAAGGCTTTTTTTACTTATTTGTGATTGAGCATGATAGTAAAGTATTGTATAATCTGAATTATAAACATATATATACTTACCCTTTGAAGGTCCAAATTTTACAACTCTCAATGTATTTAAATCATAATGTTTATTTAAAAGCTGTTCTAGGTGTAAAGCATATTGCGGTTTAAATAAATCTAGTGTGTGTGTGTAATATCACTATTTAAGAAGTCTAATTTTGGTACTATATTTTACTTTTTTATGTTTTAAAAAAATTTCCTATTCTAGTACTAGCAACCGAGCTATAATTGGTTAATTTTAAATCTTTAACTCTAGCATAAAAATCCTTTCTTAGACTTTCAGGTTCAAATTCCAATTTACCAAATTTATCTCTAGGTCCAATCTGGTCATCTTTAATTAAATTTGAAATCTTATCAGAAATACTCTGATAATTTAAACTTCCATCTAAAAGATCCTCTTTTTTTATGCTATTAGGATTAGTATAGATAGTGTCCGTAAATTTTTCTAATGCTCTAAGTAAAGTTTCTATTCTAGTCATACCAACATTATTAGTCTTTGTAAATTCTAAAATACTAAGTGAAGAATAAAAATCACCTTTTGAACCTGGAGGTCTAAATTTCAAACAGTTAATCCGATCTTCTGGTTTAACTTCTCCTAATTGAATTAAATTGGATATTTTACTGTGAATAGTATTAAAATTAAAGCCTTTAGTTATAAAGTCATCTCTATTTATACGATTAGGGTTATTTATGTCCATCTCTTCTTTTAATGTGTTTTGTAAAGTCCCTATAGTTTGTGGTAATTTACTATTTCTTACCTCAAAAGCTTTAATTCTAGTATAAAAAAAAAAATTTGATCTTTTCAGGTTCAAATTTCAATAGACCAATAGTTTGTGTTTTTGTTACTTCTCCCTCTTCAATTAAATTTGAAATCTTACGATAAATACTATTATATTTAAAATCGTTTTCCATAACATCTTCCTCATTTATAGCGTTATTCATTACAGATTCCAAATTTACAGAATAATTTCCTTGTACACCCTCTATATTAATAGAATTTGATGTAGTGTTATCCAAGGCTATTTTTTTACTTTGTAAATTATAATCTTCTGTATCCTCCAAGGCTCTTTTTTCCCCTTTATTAGAGGGCTCTCCTCTGTCTGACCCTATGGAAGATTCACCTTGTGTAATATTAGCGTCATAATAGCTTAAATCATGTTGCATGTTTACTTGTAAATTGACATTGTAACCCGTTTTTCTAGGATCTAACGAATCAAACAATGACTTACCATGATTAAATAATCAATCAGGGTAGTTAAATTTTTCCCCTGTACAAAAAGAATCACCACTATTTACACCTATATACTTATTACAAGATAATTCCTCGAAATGTGTAATACTTTTGGTATTACACTTAGTTAATTCTTTTAACTTAACTTCGGTTAAGATAGTAGAATTTTTACTTAAAGGTATATTCTCTGGCATTAATTTAGATTTATCCCCCTGTACTAAACTAGGGTTAGGAATAATTCTTCAATCATCTGGTACTGAAAAGTTAGGGAAATATATGTATTTTTCTCAACCAAATAAATAAGGGACAACTTTTGTTTTTACAGGAGAATGCACTTTATAACTAGGGGGTGAAAAAGGTCGTCTATTAATTGATTGTAATGTATAGCCTAAATCTCAGTTAGCCCATTGTACTCACAATCTACCTAATCTTGCTGGGATATTCCCCATACTTATTAGGTATTCTCCCATATTTTTAAGTTTAATGGAAAATATGGTTTTTAAATCTAAATTAAACCATTCTTGTATACAAAAAAAAATATAAGAATGAAGAAGGAATTAGAACTACAGGTAACCATACACTCATTCCTATGATATTGTATCACTCTTTACTTTTAGTAAAAGGCAATAAAAGAAGAGATATTGTAGAATTTACTAAAATAACTTTAGTAAGGGTAAAAATATAAAATGCAAAGAAATTATCTGCATATAGGGTTACACCTAAACATCAACAATATAAGCATATCGAAAATCTAAATAATAAAAAAATCGCTATACCTGTACCTATACAAAATAAAGGGTTTTGTTTAAAATAAGGTAAAAAGGCAATGAGTTGGGCCTTTATTCTGGAAAAATAACTAGTTTCATAATTAGTTCATATAATATCTATAATTATTCTAGCTATTCCTAAGTATAATAACGATACGTCCATCTTAGATAAATGAGGGTTATTTATCCGAAATTCAGGTGTCATAACTGAATCTATTAATGTAAAAACACCTATAACAGACACAAAGGCCAATAAGATGAACGTACCGGAGAAAATACCTTGTTTTTTTTGTAATAACAATAATACAAAGTATAATACTGATTAACAGTATTAAATTACAAATCCCACCCGGGGATAAATTTAGATAATATATAATAATAGCTGACCCAAGGGTCAAAACTATTATTTCTATTACTTTATAGAATGGTAAAAAAGAGCACCCGGATTGATACGTTGCTCAAAATATATCTGACTTAGGTGCATCTGTATTACTGTAGGATAACATTTGCTTGCTATCTATAGTTAATGCATTCTTACCTAACTCAAATATAAATCCCAGTGTCAGTAAGACAAAGAATATCATCATTATTACTAATCCATAAACATCATTATTATACCCACTTACACTATAAGGGTATACTAATAATATCTCTAAGTCGAACAAAAGAAATAAAAGGCCAAATATAAAGAAGGATACACTAAATTGTGTTCTGTTTTGGCCTAAAAATGAATGAAATCCACACTCAAAGACGCTATCTTTTTCCTGATAAGGGTTATGAGGTGCCAAGATTAAGTTTATGGATAATAGAATAAGAGATAATATAGGTATAAATATGATAAAAAAAGTGGTACTTGTCATTTAAATATTAAAGAGTATTAAAGCTAATATATTTGTTGTATTTAATAATTCTTGTGGTATAAATATAAACAATGTTATAATTAATGTTATAACAGATATAGTTAAACTTAAGGAACTTGATAGAACTATATTATTTATTTTAATCTTTATTTGTTTAAGTATAACGTTTTTTTCACTAATTAAACCATCTGCGTAAAAATTACTTAGTTCATCGTTTAATTCATAGTCAGGTTTATCAAAGAAGATTTGTTTTATTATAGCTAAGTAATATACAGCACTTATAACACTAGTTAATATAGCAACAAGTGACATAAATATGTAGCCATTATCAATAGCCGCACTTAAAATCATCTGTTTACCAAAAAAACCGATTAATGGTGGTATACCTGCAAAAGAAAAAAGGGTTATAGCTAAACTTAGTGATAAGACAGGATTTATATAATAATAACCTTTCAATTGATCAATTAGTTGTATTGGAGAGTTGTCTATGTCATGTAAATTATTATTTATATTTCCCTCCTTAGCCTTTACATTAGACTCCTTAGCATTACCCTCCTTAGAATTCACCTCCTTAGGTATTTCATTAGTCTTATCAACTCCTGTAGACTTAACTTTATAAACATAACAATATAAAGAATAACCTATAGCAATTATTAACACAAAAGCATTTAAATTAGAAATAGAATATTGTATTAAGTAAAACATAAATGCTTGTGTTGATTCTACAGTATGTATACTTAAACCTAATAAGATAAAACCTACATGTGAAATAGTACTAAAAGCATATAGTCTTTTTATTCTAGATTGTGTTAATCCTACAATTGTTCCTATCACCAAAGATAGAAGAGAGCTAAATAATAAACTCATTGTTCAAGTAAAGTCTGTATCAAACATGGATTTACTTGTGTAATGTACTAATTCCAATAAGAAAATAAAAATAGATATTTTAGCTATAATAGCAACAAAAGTTGTTACAACTGTAGGTATTGCATCATAAACATCAGGACTTCAAAAATGGAATGGAGCAGCAGAAACTTTAAATAGAAATCCTACAGACATAAATAATAAACTAATATGTATGTAGTAGGATTTATATCAATAAAGTAAACTAGATAAGCCGTCTTCACCTACATTAGATATACTAGCAATAATATATAAACTATCTAAATTAGTAGTACCTGAATTTGCATATAATAAACTTGTACTTAAAAGTATAAAACATGATGATAAACCACCTAGTAAAAAATACATAAGACCACCGGATGTAGCAGGTTCTGAATCTCTATATATAGTTGACAACAAGTATAACCCATAACTTTGTAGCTCAATTGATAAAAATATAGACACTAAGTCACTAGTAGATACTAAAAAAATACCTCCTATTACAATAAATAGTATGATTAAAGAATATTCTATTATCTTGTATTGTTCCCCCATTTTGTTTAATATAACAGTTTGATAGTAAATAAGTTTAGTAAATAGTATTTTATCCAAAGAACTGTACTCTCTAAGTCAAACTTTTCTAGGATAAAATGAAGTTAATAATAGTATTACACTACTAATAAATAAAATAAAAATCTGAAATACACTAGTAGTGGCTGTAGCATGAAATAATCCTGAAAAAATTCCTATACCTTTGTCTAAAAACAAAAAGTTTAAATTATCATATGAAATGTGAGTTGCTATAGCTAAGATTGTAATAGTTGCTCTTGAGTACAAAATAGATTTATCACGTCTTAAGGTAATTGAATTAGATAATAATAATATAATTAGTGATAGGATTAACATAGTTTTATTTTTTTTTTGAGATTTGAACTCAACAACTAATAGTTAAATCTATCCATTTTCTGTCTATAAATTTATGTCTATTAATTTTTCTTTACATTTATTGTAAAATGTAGTAGATTTGAAAAGTCTAAACTTGAATATTTTACTTTAAGACCCTCAATAATATATGGATACAAATAAAAATAATCATACAACATCAACAAAATGTCAATAAAGTATTCCAGCTTCTAATCCTAGATGATTATTATTTGTTAAATAATATACTAATAGATGTCACAGACCTACAGTTAAAAATGCTCTACCTGTTATTTAATGTAATCCATAGTCTTTTACCCTAAAGGCTATTAATAACAACATGAATATATTAATTTAGGTTAAACTTTTATCCAACTGTTTTAGTCACCACTCACCTTATCCGAATCCCATGTAGAGAGACTTCACATTCTCTTACAACTAATAATAGCCAGCAGCTTTCGCAAAGCCCCAATCTCCTCTTTGGAATTAGGTATGGAAAGTAAGACTATGACCGTTGTGAGCCGAGTTTCATGTTTAGGTGAGAAATATATTAATATGAATAATAAAGATTAGTTTGTTATATATAATTATAAGTGTATCACAAAATTAATTAAATTTATAATAATATATTATCTGGGATAATTAGTTCAAGGATTACTTTGAGGATTAGGGCCTTTATAAGGATTAGGACCATTATTAGGATTAGGACCATTCTTAGGATTTGGACCACTATTAGGATTTGGACCATTATTAGGATTTGGACCATTATTGGGATTAAGTAATTGACTAGGATTTTGTGAATGACATATACAGTGTAGAAATCCACATCTAGGCTTAGTACACAGATTACACACTGTACCCCTGTAATCCCTTTCATGGGTCATAACCTTCTTACCCCCTAGACATGTAACATATCTAAAACGAGGGTAAAGTATTGGGTTGTTTAACTGGGCTCTCGAAACAATAGGACAAGTACATGGGTTAGGGTTAAAAGGTTTATGAGTATTATTCGTTAGATCATTCTTATTAGTTTGATCATTCTTATTAGTTTGATTAGAAGAGAATAAAGCTAAAGCTAATGCTACTAATGAAATAATACAACTTACAATAATTAAACTTACAACAATTAAACTTACAACTTTATAATATGATTGAACATTATAAGTATCTAAATTTAAGTCTAGTAAAATAGAATGACTACTTACCCAACCTTTTAAACCAAAAGACCCATTACGTGTTTTAGAATCTATAAGTGTATACTGTGAATTAGATTTAACATAACCTCTTAAGAGAGTTGCTGCTTTATTATTAAAAGATGAACGTATGTTTTTTAAACTTCCTGCATATCTATATTTAAATACAGCTCTCATAGCAGTTAAACGTCTAGTTAATCTACCGGATGCTTCAAATCTTACACCACTTACTACTTGTTGTTTAATAGTATTTATAATATTATTTTTATTCATAGTTTGAGTATAATCATCAAATGTAATAAGTGTATGTAAATCAGGTATTCTGACCATTTGTAAAATGGCTTTTCTTAAAATCCTAACTGCTTTGTTTTTCCTATCTCTTAATTTTAAAGCTACAGCTGATGAAAAAACATCACTGTTTAAATGAATAGATTTTAATTCAACTAATTTAATTACTACCTTTTTATCATAAAATTTTTCAATTAAATGGTTTAAACCTAAATTATTTCAATCTATAAAAGATTGATTAAATTTAGTTATATTAAAGCTAAGTAATCTTGTATACTTAAATAAGCTTTTTAGTAATATATTATTATTTTTAAAAAGCCAAGAATAATATCTAGGGATTTTATAGAATTTTTTATTCTTAAGATTTAAGAAAAATTTTTTTAAAATATTATCATCTTTTTTTAAGAAACACATATTTCATTTTTTTAATCGAAAAAAACTACTTTTAAATAAATGATTTAACCTATTTGTTTGATCAGGTATATATCTAAATATTTTCTCTTTTGTTCCAATTATTATTGTTCTAGTTATTATTCTAAAAGGATATACTATACTTTTAAAGAATTTAGTAAAGATGTGTTTATATTTTACTACATATCTATCCTTTCATTCAACTAGGATTTTATATAGTCTTATAAAATACATGCTTTTCCTAATGGATCTTAGTAAGGTTAATTTTTGTTTATTATAACTAAACAGTAGAATAAGAAGTTTAGTATTAGTATGTTTTAATTCAGCTCTACTTAGATATATTTTATTCGCTGAATAACGACTCTTATTGTCACGCCTACGCTTGAAGAGTACTTTTATTTTATCTAGTAACATATTAGAATAACTTGAAAATAATTTATTTGACATAAGATCATAAATTGTTAATGATTTAATATATGATTTATTGTAACTATATACACTACTGAATCATTCTTTACTTGAGGACGGATAATATATAGTGTTATTATATTCATCTTTCTCATAGTTATTTTGTATTTTAATATTATTTTGTTTATTTATATAATTAATACTTAATGCTTGATCATTAAAAGTCTGTTGTTTTTTTTTAAATATATTTAACATGAAATATATGCATAAATTATTGGTATAGTTTAAAAAGGTAAAAAAAATGTCCGTGTTTAAAGTGAACTAGATAGCTAAAAATATGCTATTCTAATTAAGTTTTTTTAATAAAAAATTTCTTTTTTTTAGTGGGCTTTAATTCCTAATAAAGTTGTACCTTCAAAAGGATCTTCTCCCACTTTTCCAGTAAATAGGTAAGATTATCTACTGGGATATGTTATACTAACTATGTAAGGTAGTTACTTTTCATAACATGTTAATTGTACAAAACAATTATTTTAGAAAAATATATATAGAGTTATATAGAAAGATTTCATCTTACTATTGTTCTTGTAATAGATACTTATGATTGTTCTTGTAATAAAGACAATAATTTCTCTAGGGATACAGATTATACAACAATAGGCATAGAACTGTGTAAGATACCACAAATTTCTGAACCATATCATGTTACTAATCTATTAATAAGAACAGAAAATTGGTTTAGTATTCCAGGATATGCATATTTAAAATCAAGTTTATTATAATTTTTATATTACAACTTTAGAAAATTTTTTATTTTTTTTTACAGAACATATAGATTATTCTACCTATTTTATAATATTTTCTAATTTTGCTATAGAATCTATAATATTCTCATATAAATAACACTGTACTAGTAATTATTGTAGGTATCACAATCTCAGGCATATAAAAATTTAATAGATAAATATCTATTAATTTAAAATAAATACAAAATGAAAATATTGTTAAAAATATCCTAAATAGAATAGGACTATATGCAGTAATAAGAGGAAGAACTGAACTTATATTTTCTTCAACAGCTTTTTTCGCTTCTAGTGCTTTTTTTATTTCATCATATTTTTTTTTAGTTCCATTGTTTTATTATTATATACACTAACTTCTTCCCCTAAATAACTTTCTAGTTGATCCATACCTTCTTTTAGAGTATTTCCACTTTCTTTGTCAAAATATGTAGGATAAGCTTCCCTCATTTCTTTCAACACCCCATTTTTAGATACTTCAGCTACACGACTTACAACCTTAGCTTTTCTTATATCTTTTAAATCAGAATTTAAACCGTTAAATTCATCCTTAGTATCATTTAATTCTTCGGCTATCCTTTTTTTTTCTGATACAAGCTCTGAAATAGATTTATTACTCCAAACACCCGATTGTAAAGGTACACTTTTAAATTTATGTGGACTAGGGATATACATGGGAAAGTCTTTAAAACAATACAGTATTATTGTTCCTGTAATCATGACAAAAAATTCACTAAAGGTACTGATTCTACGACAATAGGCATAGAACTGTGTAATATACCACAAATTTCTGAACATTGACCATAGAATGTACCTAATCTGTTAATTAAAACAGAGAATTGATTTAATCTACCTGGGTCGATCTACAACTTTGACCTATAATTACCATCATCACTCTATGAGGTTATAAACTTAAATTTGTAACGACTTTTGTAAGGTTTTTCGCTATATATATAACTTCTAATTGTACTTCTGCTAACACCAAATTTAGATGCTGCTTTTGCTACTGAATCGATTGTTTTAATAGTGTTTGTATCTATGTCAAAAACCTCTACTAAACTGCCATAAGATTTGTGTAATTTATTTAAACTATCCTTTCTTTGTTTTTTTATAAATTCACGAACCTGGATTACCGTTAAATCTGTAGGTACTGCCTCTGGAATTAGGCTATTAGATATAATGAAATAGCCTAAAAAAGGTTCATTATTAGCTACGTGTTTTTTATAGGAAGAGTGATGTATACCTAGGTCAGCACAAAAAGCATTTAATGAATTACTAGAATAATATAAAGTTTTGCAATCCTTATCGTATAAATAAATTTTAAATCCTTGGTTAACTCTAAAATTTACTATCTTGTGAGTATTAAGATTAAATCTTTTATCTAATAATAAATATTGTTCTAAGAAACAATGAGCATAATTAGGAAAAGAAGAAGGTATAACTGTTACTTCTAAAGTAAACGCTTTTAAATTTTCCTTTTCTATAATAGGTAACAACATTCCTGTGTCTTTGTTAGAAAATAGCGCATTCTTTTCAAAGTATTGCTTGAATCTTCTTGCTAAATCGTTACTTGATCCTACATATTTTTTATCTGAATACTTGTGAGAAAAAACATATATTCCTGCTTTACTACGCTTAGAACCTGGTTTTCCTATTAATCCCAATAAAGCAGGGTATGTATTATCTGAAAGAGGTAAGTCAAAATTAACCTTAGGAAGAGATAAAAGCTCGTCTAACTCTTGTTGAGTTATAGAGACCTTTTGATTAAGCAACACACTATTAATAACTTGACTAGTTATAGGATTACCATTTTTTATATGTTCTAAAGCTATAACATTAGGACGATAATCTTTATTAGATGGAGTTAATCCTGATTTAAATCTAGGTAAACAATTTAATTTACCCAAACATTTATTATTGAATAAATTAACATCGGGACGTTTATTAAAACCTATTAAATTAGTTCTATTTGTAAATTCTAAGTTTTTGGTATGGTATTTTATTTTACTAGGGTACTGTTTTCATGAAAACACTTGTTGGAACAATTTAAATAACAATAAGTATATATTAGCCCCGGCGTCTTTTTTGCTTTGCTTACTTTTTTTTTTAGTTATTTTTGTTGAAATTACCCGCACTTGCAAGAAAAAAACAAAAGCCGAAATTAATAAAAACAATGTTAATATTATAATACTATTATTTATTATTTGAAATACGTATAACAACTTAAACCTAGTAAGGCCAGGCCGTTGTAGTAACTTTAATCTAGGGTTATTTTATAAATAGTAAATGCTATTTAGTTTATTTTATCCTAGAACCGGTTTCCCGGCGACTAGAATACACCTTACAATCCAAAAGAAAATAGATGGAGCTATAAACTTGATTGAAGAACCGTCTACTCGTTGCTCTTTTACAGATAAAGCAAGAAAGCCAGCCTTATCTGATTTAGATCCGCGATCACCCATTTCAGTTACCATCATCTTTAGTGATCTTACCTTACCCTGAGTCATTAATCAGGCCAGTCAAAAAGTTTCCTTTATTACCTTGGTTACTAAAGCTTTAGGGCTTCTCCGGAGTTTGGCTCTTTTGCACATATAATGAATAGCCTACAAACATTATTTTTTTATGCATCACATTTTACTCCTAATGCTGGAATAGCAAATGAGTGGATAACATCTGCAGCAGTAAGAATAAATCTAGTGTGTGTAATTTCTGGAAGAATTACTCTGTTATCTACTTCTAACATTCTTAAACTTCCTTCTTCTAAGTCTGATTCTGGCACTAGGTATGAATCAAACTCTACAAAATCCCCTTCACTATTTAAGAAATCAGGATATTCGTAACTTCAATATCATTGGTGACCCTCTGCTAATACAGATAATGAAGGATCGGTAACCTCGTCCATTAAATATAATAGTTTGAAAGAAGGGAAAGCAATTAATACTAGGATTAATGCTGGAGTTATAGTTCAAATAAGTTCGATTAGTGTCAAAATTATGGACTATATAATTATCCAGTTAATCAACAGGATATTTAACGTTTAGTCTCTGGGGATTACCTACTCATAATATAAATCATTATTATTTTGGTTTCCTGCTAGGTTATTCATTGTTACATCCTTTCCCGACTACCATCATAACATTCCATGGTAAGGGGTCGCCTAATTTGGGCGTAGCGCTACGCCCTCCGTAGGAGAAGAGTTATCACTTATAATTATTAATCCTACCCGCTATAATACTCTAGGTCCCTAAGGCTCACGTTGTATACAGGGAAGATAACTATAGTATCAAAGGCTTTAGAACCTTCCAGCATTCAGTTAAATTAAACTCAGAGTTTTTCTAAGTTTATTGCTTATTATCTGGACAAAAATTTATATCTGTCTTTAAATATCGCCCCTGATTTCATATATCTTACAACAGTGCTTCCACTTATGTCTAAAAATTTACTAGCTCTTCTAGCTGAAACAAAACTTCCTATTAACTTAAATCCTTCAGATGAACATTTTTCGTATATATTCACAGGATTTCCACGTTTTGTGCTCATTAGCAATTTAGTTTCTTCAGAATATTTTCTACCTAGAGCTTTTTGTCTAATTAGCTCTTTAGATTGTTCGCTATGAGATTTTCCGTATAAAGAATTAAGTTCACCTGTTCTTTTTAAACTCATAAGTTTTTTAGTTTCTTCACTCATAGAGCGACCATACCAATAAGCCTTTTCTCCAACATATACTCCCTTTAGAGATTTACTGATTTTGGATTTAGTTTCCTCAGACAATTTTAAGCCTTTAGAACTACCACCCGCTATTTTTTGAATATTATACTGAGGATTTAATTTATCAAAGTAGTATTGTTCTTTGACATCTAAGTCAGATTCATTACAATACTCTAATATAGTTACAGAAAAATTGGAATACCCATATTTAATTAAGGCTCTACTTATTATAAGCTCTTTCCTACTATTTATATAGCTTAAGCTAAAATATTTAATGAATCTTTTACGGAGATCAATAGATTGTCCTACGTAAATATCACCAGTGAGTTTATTAGTTAACATGTAAATCCCTGCTTTACCTTTGTTTTCTTTTAAGATTGCCTTTTTCATATAATAAGCATCTTCATAGACTACAGAAGGAGTAATATGGCCATTACTAGAATAACTGTTATCTTTAGAGATATAAGTAGAATAAGCTCGCACAATTTTTTTTTTTTCAAAAAAAATGGGGTTGCGTACAGAAAATATATTAAAATTTAATAAGCTGTTTCATTTAATCTTAGAACACTTTTGAGCAGGCACACTTCTACCATGGTTAAGATATTTATTACTAATAGGAGATCTAGAACTATCAAAATTTCTAATAATAGCTCCTTGTATTCAACCAACAACAAATAAAATAGCAACTAGGTAATACATAATATTGTCATGTAGTTCTACTAGCGCTTCCATTTGTGGGCTAGCGCTATCTTGGAAATAAAGTCCTCAAGCTCTAGGTGCATCACAATATACAAAATAATCAGTGTAATAAGATACACCACATCAAGCAACACATCAAACTATAGTTAAAGAAACTAAAAATATAAATATATAGGCTGAATAGTCCATAGGATTCTTACAAAAAGCATCTATTAGTTTATCAAAAACTATTGATGGTTTACTAGCTCTACGTATCATAAGTAACATCTGAGCTAGAATCATAACAACATACCCCACAGCTTTAATTATAAATACCGCAAATGGTGGTAATATACTTTGTATTAGATCTCATAACATAACAATTTGCTCTGGTATCTGTATTAGACCAATATATATACTATATAGAGCTAGAGGTATAATAAAAGGTGCAAAAAAGTCTATAATAATACAGACAAATTTAGTTAATAGATCAATAGATAATAAAGGAAGTATATTATTAATGTATCATCCACCACTACTCCCTCGGCTATTGTCTCCTCCACCAGTGTATCCTCCGGGTTTGTTTTGTGCTAAACTCTCTAATATAGGGCTTTTTGGACGATTGTTTTCACCAATGTTTCCACCAGTGTTTCTTCCACCAGTGTATCCTCCGGGTTTGTTTTGTGCTAAACTCTCTAATATAGGGCTTTTTGGACGATTGTTTCCACCAATGTTTCCACCTGTGTATCCTGTATAGTTTGCTGGATTAGTATGTTCACCTGTGTATCCTGTACTATTGTTTGCTGGATCAGTATATTCACCTATGTATTCTGCACTATGGTTTGCTCGATCAGTATATTCACCTACGTATCCTGTATTATAGTTTGCTGGATTAGTATATTCATTTGGGAAGTTTGCTGGATCAGTATGTTCATTTGTGTATCCTGTACTATAGTATGCTGGATCAATATCTTCATTTGTGTATCCTGTACTATAGTTTGCTGGATTAGTATGTTCATTTGTGTATCCAGGATTATCATATCCAGGATAGGATTGAGAATCTCATGCATCCTCTCCAGGTTTGACTGGACCACCTGCTGGACCCTGGTATCCTGGACCCGGTACTTGAGATGCCTTGTCAAAATATGTATCATGATTGAACAGAACAAGATCAATACTATTGTAGAAACGAGTTTCACCTGGAATGTTATTACCAACTCTTTGACCAGCGAATCTCCTATATAGCGTTTGCATTTGATCAGTTCAAGTATCAAGATTTTTATGATTTGTTCTTTCAGTACTCATAGCTACATGTGCATCCATATCATATAATTTGGTTCTTTCTACACCTTCATTAAATCCTCGACTATAATCTGGTCAACTACGTACTGGAGTGGTACTTAACTTTGGCTTAGTCTCCTCAAATAGCAGACTTGGCTTAGTCTCTTTAAATGTTTCAAATTCGTCTTCACCTTTATTTCTTTTAGACATCATACGCTCTGGTTCTGTACTTGCGGATCTTTTACGGGGATTTTCTATAAGTTGTTCGGCTTCTGGATTACGTGGTTGGGAGCTTTCTCCCTTAGATAATGGATTACCAGTACTTTGTAATGGTAAGCTAGTAAATGCGTGAGGTTTAGGTGGGTTACTTAATGCTCATTCTAAACCTGGTGCACATTTATCTTTAAGTATACGTAAATAATCAGTAAATAGTTGAGGAACTGCTCTACAGAATACAACAACACATCAGCATTTTGAAACAGCACATCCTGATTCTGAAATAGCACTATCTTGGTAGTATGACCCTCAGGCTCTAGGTGCATCACAATAAGTAATTGAAGAATACATTTCAGCCCAGTTAATATAAACTAAGATAAGTATACCTAGAATAAGAGGTAAAATAATAGTTCCTAATATACATACAGTACTAGTAATAAAGTTTTTTCATAAAAGAGTAGTTATATCAAATAGCTTATTTACGATTCTACTTTCAAAGTGAGAATACTGAACACTATAACTAGGATGAATTAATACTATACTTCTTAAATATAATAATATTGAAGGGACAGAGAAAATTGGTAATATGTAACTCTCATCCCCTATATTAAGTTGATCTAATGTAAAACCATCCTTTTGTGCGTCATCTACTGATTCGTATGTTACCTTTTCATTCTTAAAAATAACTTTATCAGTCTTTTCCCCATCTTCAATTACTCTTTTTTGACTGTTTCTTTCTACTTTTATTTGTCCAGTATCCTTATTAATGCGACCTTCTAACAGCTGTTGATCTTTGAATGTTGTAGCCTCGTCTGGTCTAAGTAGTCTTTCTGATGTGAAAGTCTCAACATGTTTACCACCATCTGTATAAGTAGAAGTAGAACTAGTAGAACTTCCTTTAATAGATAATGGATTACCAGTACTTTGTAATGGTAAGCTAGTAAATGCGTGAGGTTTAGGTGGGTTACTTAATGCTCATTCTAAACCTGGTGCACATTTATCTTTAAGTATTCGTAAATAATCACTAAATAGTTGAGGAACTGCTCAAGGGTATCCAAAAACAGCTTTACCTTTTACCAGTTGTAAGTACACTATTTGTAAGAATAGTGCAGTAGCAGCAACAGAAATAACTGAACCAATACTACTAATTAAGTTTCAACCTGTGAAAGCATCAGGGTAATCGCTTACCCGACGTGGCCAATTATGTTACGTTAAAGAATTTACCCTTTAACTCCCATATTCTCATATGGGTTCAGACTATGTCATCGTCTTACTTTAATATGTCATTATATTTAAAGTTTATTTGACGGAGGATACTCGTGGAAGGTTGTTATAAATACTTTCCTTCTAGTCGTTGAACGTTCTTATTATCAATAATATAAATAAATATACTTTAAAAATAAGCTTCGCTTCAAGTTGACTTTCCAGTTTTTCTTGAAATTCATCCTCTGAATGCACCTTATATTTATTATTTTATAAGGGGGAACTAAACCAATTCCTTGTAGACCTAAGAAATGTTGAGGGAAAAATGTAAGATTACAAATATTTTGAAATAAATCAGTCTTTAGATTTATTTACTCAGTAAATTTTTTTACTGTTAGGACTATGTCTTAATATACAATAATTTAAATACTGTATAACTATGTTTACCTGTTTAGTTTATAACAGTATTATGTAAAAGGATGGTTCACATATAATATTTTTATGTTAACTTATTACAATGGGTATTTATATTTAAATATTTATATATCTACTAATACTTTTTATCCCCTTTAACCAAAGCTTGAAATTTAAAGATTTTTTACCCTTTAATTTTACTAAGGAAGGATTACTAAAAAATATAATTACATTTTTGATAGTCTGTATAGATGTTGCAATAATATAATAATGATTTTTACTATTGGTTGTTAAAGCTACTTCTCTTTTTAAATTTAGTCTATTTCTAATATGATTAAGTAATAATTTATTGTCATTTTGACTTATCCTAAATTCAGCTCTTAAGTTATGCTGAGGATTTTTAGAATCTTTTATAAAATAAAAACTACCTTCAGCTTCTGTAAATCCTACTATTCAGTTATCAAAATAATCTGGACACTTTTCTTTTAAATTAACTAATAAATCATCTATAGGTAATTTATAGAATATATCTGGAGAATTTTTTAACAAATTATCTGAATAATTTTTATCTTCCACAGTAGCACGTTTGCTATTCAATATTTTATATAAAAAAGTTTTTCGAAAATAAACATAAGAATCTCTCTTTTTTTCTGTTAAGAATGGATATTTGTCAAAAATAGGTATAAGAATATACAATATGTGATGAATTTTTTTAATTCTAAAAATAGCCACATTGTTGTATTTTCTAATTGTACCACAGCCTAAAAAAGACTTTATTTTATATAATAATCTAACATCTTCAATCTCTAAACCAATAGTATATTCATGTCTTCAATTATTAACATATTTTTTTTCTTTATAAACACTTAAACAACCATCACCATCGGAAAACCCTACAAATCATTGCATATCTTTTGTGTTCAGTCTCTGAGAAGCTTTTTGAATTAATGAAGAAGAAACCATAAGATTACTGCTAAATCTTCTCATTACTATATTCTTTACTTCTACTAATTTAGCTATTAGATAATACTTTGTAAGTAAAAACAGATTAAATAGTAAACGCTCAAAAAAAGTGCTCTTAATCTTAATACAAAGAATTTTTACTAGTATTACCCTTAATAATAAATATTTTTTAGCTGTTTTTAGTATCAAACAAAATTTTAAAGGAGCTAATCTATTAACCCCTGCGAATAACACTCAGAAATGAGCTTTAGAGTATAATAAATTATAATCTAATCCTGATATTTTAGGTATTCAGAAATACCACCCGCTATATAAGGCAAAAACGGCACCCATACTTAATACGTAGTGGAAATGAGCAACTACGTAGTAAGTATCGTGGAAAGCAATATCAAGTGAAGCATTTGCAAGTACAACTCCACTTAACCCTCCAATAGTAAACATAAATACAAAACCTAATGCAAATAATAAGGATGGTATTAAATGTAAAGAACCACCGTAACATGTGGCTAATCACGAGAATATTTTAATACCTGTAGGTACAGCAATAATTAAAGTTGCCGCTGTGAAATACGCTCTTGTATCCACATCTAGACCTACGGTGTACATGTGGTGTAGCATTTTATTAATTTTCTATTCTAATCAATAAAAACTGGACTATATCTTATACTTATGATTTACTGGCTTTACCTGTAGGTAAATTTTTAATTGTAAAATAGTTCATATTATGTCTTAATTTTCTTACACGATGTAAATTGTTTACAGATAAAGGTTGTTTATTTAAAACAATATAAAGTATTTCAGTTCAAATACGAAAAGACTCTTTTTTCGTAGTTTTTAATGTATAAAGATTAAAATAATTGATTATTTTTGAGCTAATAATTTTTTTTTTATCATTACAATAAAAAGTTAATCTAAACATATCATTCAAAACTTTTTTTTTAGATGTTCTTAAAACAGCATTCTTATTAATAGTAAATAGTGAAGCTATTCTATTCAAAACTTTTTCTTCATATTTTTGATCTAAAATAAACAACATTGATACATAAAAGGATGCTTTTGCATTCCCTATTTTTACAGAAAAGCAACCCTCTGCATCAGTAAAACCAGATAATCAAGCATCATTAAGATTAGGTTGTTTAAGATTTTCTATGATTCTAGGCACTTCTTTAGTATAAAATAAAGAGTAATTAAACCTCATAGCATTATTTAAAGCAGTATTTCATTTAACTAATTGATTTAATCGAGACTGTAATACAATATTACCATTTAGTAATAAATACAATAAAAATATACCCTTATTTTCAGATACAATATATCTAGAATACTTTCTATTACCTTTATTGCCATAGAAATGCTTAACTTTACCTATCTTTAAAGTTTCATATATTTGATGTAATACTGTATCATCTTTTTGAGTAAGAACAAAAGAAGATCTACCTTTATGTTCTAATATAGCACCATCACCTTCTAAAAATCCAACAAATCAAGATAATCAATTATTATCTTTTTCAAATTCTTCCTTAAAATAAAAAGAAAAATTTAACTTAAATAAATCATAAGTATTTCCACGTATAGTCTCTGAGGATCCTTTTTTACTTTCTACAGAGGTAGTCAGATATAAGTTTCCTGCTGATTGGGCATTCCTATCAGAATTTAAACTATAAAAAGTATCTGATAAGTTTCCTAATTTTGTAGAAAAGATAAAGCTAATACTAGCTATAACAAATAGAAACACAAAAAGGTAGCCGTTCCAGCCTACAGTGGAATTTATTACCCTACCCTCACAGACAGGGAAAGCCATCCATTGACTTCAAACTACAAACCCTAAAATTCCAATAGAAAACATGGCATAGACCATACCTAGGTATCCGAAAACGCTCTTATTGGAATTAGATGAAATTACAGTACTTATTATACCAAAACCTGGAATGATTAAAATGTAGCAAATAATTTGATTAACAGAACAGCATCGACTTTAAATCAAAGTCTGTTCTAATTAATTCTCAAAAACTTTTATATTCTTGTTAGGACTTTATCTTGAATTGTAGTATTTTCTTCGTGATGGTTAATTAAGGACTTTATTCTTAGAATTTTTATTAACCCTTTATCTGTTAAATGTTCTCTGTCTTGTATTAATATATAGACTTTTCTTCATCTTAAATAACTTACATGTTTTCTAGACTGTAAATTAAATTTATTAAAATATTCTATAACATTTTTAGCAGAACCAAAACTAGTAGAACCATAATAGTAGGTATCTTGGGATTTTCTGTATCCAATGTTACCACCTAAATAATTTTTTATTTTCGTTAATAATATATTATTCTTTTGATCGATTTGATAATTTAATCTTATTTCTGGTTTGTTTCTGGTATTACGGTTAATAATCTTTACTTGAAAACTAGCGTCCGCATCAGAAAAACCTGCTAATCAATGATTGTTAAAATCATCTGTTAAGTTTATAGTAAAATTTATATTTATACCTTTATATCTATCATGATTTAATATATTATTAATAACTTGGTTAAATCTATTTTCTGACCTTAATTTACCATTTATTAAGTTAAGCACATTTAGTATTCCTTCCTTTTTAGACACTATTAAAAGATATGCGTTTTTATCTTTCACTTTTTTAACATTACAATTACCTAATTTTTCTTTTAGATAATAAGCAAGAAATGCATCTGGAGAGCTAAATACTATAACTAATTGTTGAGCTTTACTGAAATGGCCATCACCATCTATTAAACCTGCTAAATAATGACCTAATTGTTCGTTATTAAGAGGCTTCAAATGTTTAGGAACATGTATTGATATATGTTTTACATGTTCTGAATTTACTACAACCCCGCCGCGTAAAGTCTCTGAGGTTCTATGAGTTAAATTATTACCTGCTGATTTACTTCTTTGTTCTAACTTTTTCACTGTATCATTTAAGATGGAGTATTTAAAACTATATAGCGAAGCAGTCCCAGCATATGGCAACGTTAAGAGGCCTACATACGTAACCTCTGGATGCTTTTTGTTCACTATGTTTTTTTTATATAACAAAAAGAATCTTTAAATTTTTAAGTAATATATTTATGTTTAGGACTATATATTATATATGTATTACTATTATTGAAAATAGTGGTATTTACGTAATAAAATCCAAAGTACTTTAATACCTGTTAATTAATTAACTTAGTGTAATAATCCCCCGCAGTAAAGCCATCATAGTTTATCACTGTAGAAGAATCCTCATAACACATAAAACCTTTATTTCTAAAAAGATGGTGTAACTCTCTAAACTCTGTTAGAGCAATCTTCACCTGGTTGTTATAATATAATGGTCCATAATCCATAAATGAACAGATGTCTTTTGCTAATTCTACGTTATTAGACCCAAAACAGCGGATATACAAGAAAAATGGGTATATAACTATTTCTAATCGTCTAATACTATGGATATTAGCTATTAGACCATCTAATCTTTTTTTTAATTCATCATCATGTATTAAAGAATTAGCTTCATCAAGGGTAATACTATAATTTGCATTTACTTTAGCTATCTCTTGTAAAATATAATTAAGATTAGCAACCAAGCTGACTTTAGCATCTTGTAGCTTATGTACCTGTTTTACTACGTTCTTAGAAAGGTATCTTTCCAGTAAATTTAACCTAAAAATCTTTAATAATATATTAACAACACCAATTATAGCCAAAAGTACTATTTTAGTGTAGAATATATATAAGTAGGAAACAATATTTTATTTTTAGTTAAATTGAAAAGTACTATAGTTAATACTATAGTTAAAATACCCACTCCTAGACCAGCTACTAAAGTAGGTATATACGTCATATCAGGAGCTAAACCCCTACCCACTAAGTCTACATTATCTGTAGTAAGTACACTATGGTCAAGTAGCAACAGGGCACATTTCTGTGAAGTAGCCATTAAAAAACTTAGATAAATAGTTAGAATGGTCTAGATCTAAATATTCTAGAACATCATAATTAATATATCACTCATCATTTTCTTTACTAGATTTACAATATGTAGCTAAAACATCTTTTTTTATATTCAGTATTATGGAAGGTTTAATTCTTTCTACATCAGTATACAGTGTAAAAGCTGGTTCTCTATCTACTGTTAGACAGAAAGGATCTTTAATTAATATACGTTCCGCTATAGATCTCATTTTTAGAGCATGGTAATCTAAAGGGTTTGTTATATCATATCAAACACTGTCTGGTGTAGTATGTGAAACTGTTCTTTGTAAATCCAGTAAACGTTCTAAAGAAGAAGGGGATGAAGGAACAGTTTTTTGTAAGTCAATTAACTCTTCAGACCTTGAAGATACAGAACGCTCCATTAAACCTAACGCTGAACTTTTTCTAAGGAGATTATTATTACATATGGGTAAAGAATGCTTGTTACATGTGTAAAAGACATAGGATAATATAGAAAATAGCCAAAGACACTAAAACATGTCTATTCAATTATCCAATCAGTTACATATATTTATATTCATGTAGACAAAATTTTTTATTACATACCATTATTTTTTATTACATACCATAATACATATATTATGCGTGTAGTCTCTGAGGAGCCCTTTTTAAAGGTTTCCTGCTGATTGTTTTTCATTGTTCTAACTTTTTCACTCTATCATTTAAGATGGAGTATTTAAAACTATATAGCGAAGCAGTCCCAGCATATAGCACATTTTTACTTCGGCCATCTTTGGTTAACCGAAAAATCAGAAAAGATGTTGGTATAATATAGGGTCACCACCCCCAGCTACCTCAAAGAATGATGTATTGAAATTACGATCTGTCAATACCATAGTAATTCCACCGGCAAGCACGGGTAAGGATAATAATAATAAAACTGCTGTAATAACAACTGCTCATGCAAATAAGATAAGTTTATGTAATCTTATACCAGGACTTCTCATATTAAATGTAGTTGTCATGAAATTCATCGTTTTCGTAACCTTTACCTTTACGATTTTCGCCTAGGGTTATTCATCGTTTTAGGAAAGCTGGTTATATACAATTAAGGTAGATCTACTACGTCACCGATCACTGGTATTTCGGCTAACTTACGTTACTTTGTCTCGGACTTTCTTTCTACCACCTGTCTCCAGGCTGCTAGAGTACACCTTAACCACATAATGTAGGCAAAGCTAAGCACAACGTGGGTCTTAACCACAGAATGTTGGCAAAGCTAAGCACAATGTGGGTACTACCATCTACTCGTTGCTCTTTTCCCACTTATCATGTCCGTATCATTTTGACTGTATCGATGTCATACCTCCTATTACTCATCTTTTCAGCATAAAGTTTTCAGCACTCAGGTTTTCACCTCCTATTACTCAGCTTTTCAGCATAAAGTTTTCAGCACTCAGGTTTTCACCTCCTATTACTTTTTTCCGTTATGTGTAGTTTTGATCGATGTAATGGACTAGCACTTTCCCATTTAAGGACTATTGTAACTCCTATTACTTTTTTCCGTCATGTGTATTTTTGACCGTCATGATGAAGTGAGGTTAGATCCGCGATAATCCTTTCCTTTCGTCACTGAAGCATTATCACTGTATCTTGAGCATTACCTCAAGCCATTATGATACTTTTCAACCATAACTTAGTATCTTCAGCATGGGACGTCCCCGGAATTTGGTAGTATTATGAGCCAGCGCCAAGTCGCTTACACCCGGCATAAGCTCCTAGTAAACTAGATATACCAGATAAATGTAATCCAAATATAGCTAAATCCACACTTGGACCACTATGACTTTGTATACCTGATAGGGGAGGGTATCAATTATGTTGGCAATCTCATTATATAGATAATTATCATTGCACTCAATATTATTACATATTGTTCGGACTATACCATTACCTTGTAAAAAAAAATGAAAAAAGATCTAATTTATGTTAGTAAGAACATATTATAATTTAAATAGTAAATGAATAACAGATATTTTAAGATTTTTTGGTTTGTAACACTTTAAGGTTGTGTTTTGTTTTTTTCAAAATCACTAATTAATACTAATTTAGTTTTAATTTTTCTAACTATTTCTCTTATGGACAATAATTTACCATAATCTCCTTTATGTTTACCGTATGATCTAGCTCAAATTTTATATTCAACACTTTTCATACCTACTAAATTATCCTTAAAATAACTTATTAAATTTTCTACAGCTTTAGAGTTAGTAGTATCTAAGATGTAATAATTATGTTTTTCTTTATATCTAATAACAGTTGGAATATGTAATAGTATTCTTATAGCATCTAAAACTATTCTATCCAACTTCTGACTTATACCAAATCCATGCACTATTCTATTAGAATCTTTAGCCACTAAATAAAAACTACCTTCTCCTTCTATAAATCCACTTAATCAAGGTTTGGACACAATATCCAATGCTGTTTCATAATTTAACATAGATCCTACCTTTTCTCAAGCTGGAGATACATAATTTTCAGGTATACATTTTTCTTTTAATTCTAATAAAAGTTTATCTTTTTCTAAACTATGTAAAACAGGGTTAGTTAATATAGCATATGCTTTTTTTAGTTTGATGTAATTAAAATATTTACTAGTTAAAAGAGGATATTTATCAAATATAGGAAATATTACATCATTCAATTTTGCCCTATCTCTTATTAATATCTGTGCTTTGCTATTGTCTTTAGTAATAGTTCCTATACCTAAGTTAGTTTTAATATAATATAAAGCTCTTAAATTATATCTAGATTGAGCTATTTTGTAATGTAATACTCATTTACCGTTTTGTTTATAGAAACCAAAAGTACCTTCTCCATCTGTCATTCCTACTAATCATTGTTCAAATCATTCTTTTTCATTTTTTACAAGATACTCTTTGTTAAGTCTCTGATGGGTAACAAAATATTTCTTTGCTACCCAGGCGTATTGCCCCCGTGTCATAAGCATTTTTACATACGATTTAAACAATCATGAGTATCTTAATCCATTAAATAGTAGGGGGTATTCACGCATCGAAAAGAGTTTAATTCCTCCAACGGCGAAGCCGTGGGAGTACTCCATATTAAGAGTTCACCCTGTCCCCACACCATTTTCTATTCCACCTGCAAATAGAAATAGTACGATACTAGGTATTAAAGATAAGTAACTAATATTATTAAGTCTAGGGAATGCCATATCAGGACCTCCTAAACCTAAGGGAAGTAAGAAATTACCAAAACCTCCAATTAAAGCTGGCATACGCTTCATCAGTAATTTTCATTACTGCGCGGACTATATCTTTACCTATAAAGATAAAAAAAAATAACAGCTATAATATATTAAGAATAGTTTATAAATTTAAAAGTAGTTGTATCATTTTGAGCAGAAATACTTTATAGACTTTATTTTTAAATATAATTACTAAGGTATTCACGTGTAGTCTCTGAAGATCCTACTCTATAAAAGCGTTTATTGCTACAAGAGCCCTTTTATATTTGGTTTCTGGCTGATTGCCTAATCTTTTGAAATGTCACTGTATTATGCCGCTTTTATATCAAATAAGTCTGCATTACTAGTTTCAAAAGCTCTAAAGGGGTTCCAGCAAACAGTGAATGTTAAATAAGACGTTTCCATCTTACCAGGCCATGCCTTTTTATACTAAATTTTATAAGTAAATTTCCATTTACCTCGATAATAACCAGATTTCTCACCTTTTAAGTATTTTCTAATAACTTGACGATCACCTTTTAAATGTTTAGCTAAACTATTTAAAGAGTTAAACTCTAATTTTTTTTTAGGCTCATCTTTAAACTCTGCTAAAATAGATTTAGCTGCAGGGTGTTTAACCTCATATACCTCTCGCTTATCTGCAACTAAACTTTTAATTTTCTCCAAATGAAGTGAATCCATAGAAGTCGATTCTTCTATAAAATCTAAAGAAAAAAAGAAAGTATCTAGGTATAAATTACCTAAATTTAAACAATCATTTAAAGTATTATGATGAATATTTATTAGGACATATGCTTGTTGTTTTGAATCAAATAGGTATAATAAAGTGAGATCTTTAGCGTTATACATGTATACTGGAGTACCTCTACTTTTACGAAGTTTATCACGAATTTCTTGACTCATTGGTTCATGATATCCAGAACTACTAGCTATTAGATCAACATTAAGATTTGGTTTTAAACTATCAATAAAATGTTGTTCCAGTTCAACTACCTGTTCTAAACTAGAGTTATCATTCATAATATAAATGGTTAACTTAATATCACTAAACCCATGTTTATTTAAATAACGTAAAACTCTTCGTGCTTTAGTTCCAAATATAGATGGCATAAAATAAGAACTTATTCTATTATATATATTTATAGAGTGGCCTACATACATATGTTTTCCATCCAAAGTTTCTCATATATAAACACCTTTTTGTTTTTTAGTAACTTTAAGCATAATGTCTCTATTATTAAAAGGATCATCCACCAATACTTTAACATAATTATGTTTCTTATTGTTAGAGTTATTACCCTCATTACTGTTAGAGTCATTACCCTCATTATTGTTAGAGTTATTACTCTCATTACTGTTAGAGTTATTACCCTCATTACTGTTAGAGTTATTACCCTCATTACTGTTAGAATTATTGCCCTCATTACTGTAATAGTTATTACTCTCATTATTGTAATACTCCTTATAGTTATCGTGCTTATCGTTATTAGATGCACTTAAAGATGAATTGTTATTATCACTATTTACCTTGTTAAACAGAGTAAAAGATTGCGATTTTAATATAAAATATTTTTCGACCATAAAGAATATCATAATAATAGCATGAGCTGTTATAATACTGTTATATAATTGATTGTCTGCAATAAATTGTACACCGGGTCCTGACAACTCCAATCTGATCAACACAGAAAAAGCTGTCCCTACTAACCCTGAAAATAATGCATATATTAAATATAATACACCAATATCTTTTGCATTTGAAGATAAAAATCATCTTTCAAATCACATACTAATACCTGATGTTTTTATATTTAGGTTTTTGTATTGATGGTTCTTAGATAAAACAATGTTATCAATAAGATATTTATAGTAATAGTTCATGTTTTTATAAAAAAGTCAGTGTAGTTTAGATTTTATAGGGTTTATGTTTAAAACTCTCTATAAAAAAATATAACCCAGCCTAAGTTATTGCACTGTAACTAAAATTAAACTATACACCAATAGATCTAAACAATCTATTTCCTGTATAATTTTAATATAAAGATTAAATCAGCCGCCTATAAAAGATCATAAAAGTATTTTTATAAAAAAAGCTAGTTTTATAATATAAAAACAATTTTATCTAAATAGTTCCAAATAAATTTTCCAAATAAAAGACTATAAATCTTTACAGATATGTACATTTCCTATTCATATGTATTACTTATATACATTAGTATATGTTTATGCCTATACCTAGATATTAATGTATAAAATACAAGTATTAAGTATATAACCCTTTTGCAAAAAGGATATGAAGGAGTTGAACCTTATATTTATGATCTGCAATCAAAATGCATAGCCCTATGCAACATATCCCTTTTCAGGGGGACTTTACTCTACCCTGAATTTGGTCTTATTAGATCACCGTTTTAAGGTAAATCTTCTCCCAGATTATATCATATATCAAAAACCATTATAAAAAAAATATAAAAACAAGAGAGAAAAGGTTAGTTTAAAGATAAGGAAAAAAAGGATGGCACCTTATTAGCTTAAGCTGTTTTCTTTAGCATTTATAAAAATCTCTTATCTAAAAAGTCATTTAATAACTATAAGTTTTTAGCTTTAACAACAAAAAGTGGCGTACCACTATACTTAGTGTAATTAGCCACTTATTAAATAAATCTAACCAATATATTTATTGTAGCAATAAGTGATTAGCTTTAGCTGTTATTAAAACATATTAACAAGTCTATTTATAAACACTAAAATGTAATATTCTATTTTCTTATTAAATCTACTAAGTGATGTATCAATAAATTATAAAGCAAATTTTGTATTATAATAAACAAGTATTTGTTGTAATAGTACAACAAGTAAATTACTTTTATAAAAAAAAAAGATATTTTTTTTTTATTATCAAACTCCATAAGTTGTTATAAGCCAGGAGAGAAATTAGAATTCCCACTAATGCATGAAATTAATGTTCTACCAATTGAACTATCATATTTTTTTTATCTCAACTATCATATTTATTTTTATATAGTTTGTTTTTATCTATGTAATTTAATAAAGCAGAATGGCTTATCTGTAATTATATAGCAGCAGAACGAATGGAACTATATTCTTTTGTAATATTAGTTTCAATGTCTCTAGTAATAGTATGAAATGTAGCTAATAACTGATTAGCTTTAGCTAAAGGAGATAAAGTTGCACCAATTTTTGCTTTTTTAAATTAGATAAAGCTTCAGCACTTAATTCACGGTATTTGAATTTGTCTAATGTTTCTTTAGAATGTTTGAAATTTAAACTAGATCCTGCTTTAGTTAATATGTTATATTCATGTTTAAATCTATCTATATAATCTTGTTCTACTTTAATAACATTAGATCTATCACAATACTCTAATATCACAATACTCTAATTTCTCAAGACGAAAGTTATTATACCCGTAAGCCAACAAGGCATTATATGTTTTACTATTATAAATAGATGCTCTTTTAGTTAGGTAATTTATAGATAAATAACTTGACAAACGTGAACTTAAATTTACGGAACTTCCAACATAACTTTTACCATTTATTTTATTAACCCATTTATAAATACCGCATTTTTGTTTATTGTCTTCTAATATTTTTTTTAGTAATAAATACATTTCCATAAACAATTATACTGCTAGAAGAATTATTATGAGAACTTCCTTTAAGACTGGTCTGTGAAATAATCGAACATTTTAAATGTTATTTATTTAATATGGTTTTTAATCTGTTTTTTGTCATGAGCCAGAGGAGAAAGTCGAATTCTCATTATTAATGCATGAAATTAATGTTCTACCATTGAACTACTCGGGCTTTTTTTTTATTATAGTTAACCTGTTAGTTTTTTAATGGTAATTTTGTTTTTTTTTGAGTAAAGTAATAAGAGAATAAAACAGAAATGAATAGTTGGTACTGGAAAGTTTAAATTATTAACAGCAATAGCTAAGATAGTAATAGTTGCTATTAAAAATAAGATAGATTTGTCACAATTAAAGATTGAATCATATAAAAATAGAAATATTGCTTTTTTTAGGGACAAGGGAGGATACCCTGAATTGAACAGGGAACTTACTGTGCCACATACAGTTGTTCTACCAATTGAACTATATCCACCTTAAGTTTGTTTTATGTAGGGGTGATTCGAACACCCATAAGTAAATACCAAAAATTTATGACTTACCATTAGTCTACTACATATTAAAATAGTTATTTTACAGATATTTATAAAAATCTACTGAATTAACCAGTTATACTAAATAAATATTCTATGGGTAATAAGACTCGAACTTATATGAATTAACTTCACCCCGTCCTAAGCGGGACCTGTCTACCAATTTCAGCATACCCATTTTCTCACTTAAAATCTTTAAACATATGAATTCTTAATTTAAACTTAAAATAAAGAAAAAAAAATCCTCCTTTTTAATAGATAAGTTAGGTATCATGTTTAATGAATATAGAACTTAATTATCTAGCTTTATAAAAAAAGAGAGTTTTACTAACAAACTATGTATCTTTTCTTAATATAAATATATTTATAATAAAAATTAAAAGCTAAATAATTAAAAATATTATGTGCTCAAGATAAGATTTGAACTTGTAGCCTAAACACCTTATTTTAATGCATTTTTATTATTAATATCTTACAACTCAAAGACATAATATATCAAAGACATAATACCTAAAGGACATTATATCTAAAACACATTACTATGTATTAATATGTATGAGAGAACTATTTACACATATTACTATATATTAATATGTCGTTTTCATAAAATATAAATAACTGTGTAAATCTTTTTACCTTTTTGCACAAATAACTCCTGTAATACTCAATCTATCTCTTTTACATATTAAACAACCTTAAGCCTAATAACTTTTATATATGTAAAAAATTTTTACTATTTATTTTTAGATATTTGCACATTATCTCCATAGTATGGTTATTATAAATTATTAAACTTTTATAACGTTGTATATATAGTCATCCTTAGTGTATTACGAACGGCAATAAAAAGGAATCCTCCTATTTACTAAGATCATTGCTCATTTAAAGTCTTAATACTTTAAATAGATAAATAAAAACCATACATATTAAGGTCCCTGATTATAAAATAAAGAACAAGCTATACTTTAAAATAAGTATTTTACAAAAAAAAGTGGTTGTTTAGGACTAAGTGTTAATGCAAATACATGTTAAAAATATAATAATACCTTAACCTAATAAAGTAAAAGTAGAAATAGAAACAAAATAATTAACATAAGGAAAAAAAAAGAATACGTTAAAATACAGTAAAAAATGGAAACTGGTAAAATAAACTAAAAACTAAATAAAAGTAAACCTTAATTTTTAAAACAAAGACATAACTATTCAAATTCTACATCTTATGATACCTGTTTTACCTATTCTCCTCATCAAATATCTCGTTTCTTCCCATTTCTAATAACCTCTCTTCTTCTGGCCCATCCATATACTCAAGTTCTCCAGCTCTGTTTCCTTCTTTTTGATATCCTTTTTGAGCTTCTTTATCTTTTCCTTCATGGCAGCCTTACTGGCAGGATACTCCTCACTCAAATGATAAAAGGTAGGTCTTAAAATATAAAGGGTAGGTCTAAAAATGTGAAGTAATGTGTGTCCCCTCTTGTGCTCATACCATGACACATTGCACGAATAGATCCTTGCGTCCAGCTCAGAGCACCCACGCATATAGTTGTTCAACATTTCCGCACTACTGAACTCAACAATGAGGCCTTCAATGTCAAATATCTCATCCAACTCCAGTGGAGTTCGAGAAGAAGGTCTGTGTATGATAGACAATACTGAGAAGGTTCAGAATATAACGAGGTAAACCGTTTGGGTTATTATTCAGATATATTTCAGGCTCGGCTGAAAGTTTAAATTGTCATGTGAAATGTGAGTTGCTATAGCTAAGATAGTAATAGTTGCTCTTGAGTACAAAATATATTTATCACGTCTTAAGGTAATTGAATTAGATAATAATAATATAATTAGTAATAGGATTAACATAGTTTTATTTTTTTTTTTGAGATTTGAACTCAACAACTAATAGTTAAATCTATAAATTTTCTGTCTATAAATTTATGTCTATTAATTTTTCTTTACATTTATTGTAAAATATAGTTTATTTGGGAAGTCTAAACTTGAATATTTTACTTTAAGACCCTCAATAATATATGGATACAAATAAAAATAATCATACAACATCAACAAAATGTCAATAAAGTATTCCAGCTTCTAATCCTAGATGGTGATTATTTGTTAAATGATATGCTAATAGGCGTCACAGACCTACAGCTAAAAATGCTGTACCTATCATTACATGTAATCCGTGGACTTTTACCATAAAGGCTCTTAATCCTTTACTTCCATTTTTATCAAAATGGTTTAGACTATATCATTCATTTAATAAAATACTAAATTGTAGGGTTTTGATGGTAAGATACTTTTATAGAAAACTAACCTCGTAGTCGTTGAACCTTTATAAATCGGATTACTTATCATTATTACAACTAGAATAATTTATCGAGATATACTTGGCTGCATATTGTATTATATTTAATATATAATAGTTTCATGCAATTTACCCTATTTTCTATTCTATTTATTACAGTATATATTAATCTTTTGTATTAAATATTTTAGGGGCTCCATAATTAACCCGGTTCCAAAGTAAAAACATGATCCAAAAGCTCCATCTGAAATAGTAAATGATGATACTGAATATTCCACACCTTGTAAACCTGTAAATATAACTGCTAATATTATAGTATATAGTAAACCGTATAAAGCTTTACCCCTATTTCCATTAATTAAAAAATGATGTCCATATGTAACAGTAAATCCTGAAGAAAGTAAAATAACTGTATTTACTAATGGTAGTTCAAAAGGATCTATAGCTTCTATCCCTAGGGGAGGTCACATTGCACCTAGTTCAACAGCAGGTGAAAGAGCACTATGGAAAAATGTCCAAAAAATAGCTAAGAAAAATAAAGCTTCACTTACTATAAATAAACCAACACCAATATTTAGCCCTCTTTGTACGGCGAGGGTGTGATTACCTATATATGTCAAAAATTGCCCAATATATTTATATATCGGTTGGACTATATCCTAATGAATAGGTTAAATATATTTAACCTATTCATTTTTTCGTGTAGTCTCTGAGGATCCTACTTGGATATTTATCCGTCCTTTGGTTTCCTGCTGATTAAGCATAGCTTACAAGATTTTTACTATTAAGTACTTATAAACACTTAGCTATTCCAGCATACAGTAAAATTTAAAGAGGGCACATAATATAGTAAACTGCTTTTTTTTATAATTTTCCTATTAAAGATCTAATTTTTAATCTTCCTTCATTGTTAAGATGTTCCTTTTTTATAAACATATTATAAACAATCTCTCATTTCTTAAAATCATTTAGTTTATCCCCTATTAATGGATATTAATTAAAATAATTTATAAGAAACTTTACACTGTCTAAAGATGATACACTTACCGTTAATATTTCTGTATTTGTATTATTAGTATAACTTTGAAGATTACAAGATAAAAATAATGCTAAACTTTCCATAAAAGGTTTCATAGAAGAAGATGTGGGTTTATCAAATAAACGCTGATTCAATTTATATCTAAGAGTAACACTTTCACTAACAGATCTTTTACGAGTATCTGATTTAATTTTTCTTTCTATAAATTTAATACCAAAATGTCCGTCAGATTCAGTAAAACCTGTAAATCAACTATTATTTACAAGATTAGAATTATCTAATAAACTTTCTGGTGTGTCCAAATAATATTTAGCATTCATAAATTGAATTAAATCATTAAACCTTATATTTTTAGGTGTTCTAAGTTTACCGTGTATTAAGTTAATAAAAAGCATAATACCTTTTATATCCCCTATAATATAACGAACAGCGTTATCCCCTGAAGTTTGGAAACGTCCTATGTTACCTAATTCTGATTGAATGAACGCATACGTACCTAAATTATTAATATGTGAAGTAAATATTATTCTAGGATTTAATACTCGATTTAGCGTTGTAACACCTAATGACGGAAGAGAAATATGACCGTCTCCTTCTAATAAACCTGCTAAATAGTAACCTAAGTTGTTATTATTTTTAAAGACTTTAATATTATTGTTAACTTTATAATCATTAAGATATTTTTCTAAATCTTCAACAGGAATAGCTCTAGCAATATTCAAATTATAATTAAACAGTTTTGTGCACATTAGGTTTAGTGTACCCTCTGCTATAATATCTCTAAATCAGAATGACATAGATAATACTAAAGATATAACACTTAAAAGTAAATTATTTTCTGCATAAGCAAATCCATGAAATGATAAAACTGCGGATGTAGTAAGGCTTAACAAACTAATGGATGTATAAAGAGGCCATGGAGAAGGAGATACTAAATGAAAAGGATGTGCTTGAAAATTACTTCTATTTAAATTTAACATAATATTAACTATATATCATAATTCGGTTTTTCAATGTATAAATAAGCATGTATAATATATATAGGTTATAAAGGCTAATAAGTACAATCTTGTACTGCGTTACACTACACTACATTACCACATCACACTACATCACATCACACTACACAACATCACACTACATTACTATATATTAATGTGTTAAACTTATTTTAAATGCATAAGTTTTTTTGATATATTCAAAAACGAAAGGGTGTTAAGGTATTGAACCTTATAAACTTATATTTAAAAAGTTGTCTAATTTTATTCCTTATTTCTCTATAAAGAAGGGAAGATGCCTAAATCAAAATAATATTTCTTCCTCAGAGCTATAATATAAATCTCTGTTGTCTGACTCAAGTACTTCACTAGATTCAGAATCATCGATATTTCCTAGAGGAGTTTGATGAATGTCAGGCCAAAAATCCTGTTTGATTATATCTTCTGTGTCAAAGATAGATTGTTCAATATCTTCTTGACGCCCTTTAATGTATAACTTATACTCATCTCTTTTTTCTACAGATATAACACCATTTGTTACATCTCTATACAACCGATGAAGTACTCTATGATGATCACGGATTAATAAATCTCTAAGTCGAGACATTTCATCGTTAAATTCTTCTAAAGAATATTAACGATACATGTCCTGTAATGCAGGTTTATCGAGATCTACACCTAATTAAAAGAAATACTCAAATCAAACAAAGGAATAGCCATTATATTAATTATTCACTATATACGGTTATGCAGATACCCTGGTGTTTTACCTTTCATGACGACATATAACCAAAGAAAGAACCCTTTTTCTGAATAACATAGAACTATATATTATCCTTATCAAGGAGTGACCTTGAGTTGTTAGATCAGCTTTACCAGACCTTGTACTATGTATATTCATATCTTCTCTAATCCTATACACCCAACAACCAGATTCGTAAGCTACTACATAATCGACTAGAGACTACTTAACCTATATCACTCTCTTTAATCCACAACAATATATAATTCGTTACATTGATCAGGCGTGGAGGCAATCATGGCTGACAATGGGAATACAACTACATTAGTATTGAAAAATACCACCCATCCATACCACCGCCGTTTTGATATAGTTTTTAAAATCGACTATATAAATAACTTAGTAACTACTAACAAAAAAAACTTCTACATAGTTGTTATAAGCTTTCCTAGTAATTAGTATAAGACTAATAGTATGTAACAATTATCAAGAATAACTATCCTAGTTTTCTGCAGTGATATATAACCTATCTTGAATTTTAGTCTAGTTACTCTCTGCCAAATCAAGGGGCTCTGTTTATTTCTGCTATGGATCTTATAAAAAAACACAATTCTTTTATAAATTAGATAATTCTCTTCTAATTGGAGTTGAGTTCCATCTTTGATATTCAGCTCTGTTAGGATGTTTATCCCTAAAAAAGTCTCTAATGAATCTATCAGCATCTGGCTCGAATACTTCAAGCCTTAATTCCATAGTGGCCGCATTACCTTTATTATCGAGATGATGACATCTAATAGCACGGTCTTCAAGAGCCTTTGCTAGCAGTCTACCATGGGGTTGATTATTACCTCCTGGTACATAAACCATAGGTGGTGTGTTGTATTTACCGTTAGGCTTAATATCAGGTGACCCTATAATTAATGCAGGAGTATTACCTTGAACACCTCCCTGTCCATTATTATTCATAAGTAAAACATGTTTATTACGAGAATAATCTGAAGATGAAAACCCTTCTCAGTACATAGGGATTTTATTTGTATCATTCTCTATGAAACCATCTACCATGGACTTAATAATATTACATATATTACTATATGTAATATTATCTCAATTAATCATGGATTTAAAAGTATTAATACTTAAATCACACTCACCAATATAAACCACAATAGCACTCATATTTAAATAATAAATAATAGAAATTATGCAACGATAGTCTAGAAACACATTAATTCCTAAATATTTATTTATAAAATATCTCGTAATAAATCCTATAAAGAAAATAGCCAAGATTCTTAGTAAGTTATTACTAAACCATACAGAGAGTTTATCAAGAATAAGTAACATAGTTTAATTTATATAAATTATTATAAAATTACACACAATAGTGGCATATTTTAAAAAGATAATCTAAGTATATATGTTAAATGGATATACTATATATTTTAATAATTTATTAATGAATCATATTGGTGCTTTAAACCGTATTTTCTAATTTCTCTATAAATAGAAATTCAAAAACACAACAAATTTAACGACGCACCAGAACGTCTTTTCGTTTGTAAGGTTTATTTATGTTACGTTCGATCATTCGGTCGATCCCTTCGGGTCAAGTAAACTCATTAATAAATTTATTCTCCACCCGGAGTGGGTTCTCAATAGAACTATTCATAAATTATTCCTAACCCGGTTTGGGCTTTACTAAATATATATTTATCTTCTCCCTATTGCTGTATTAGTTATATTAGTTATATTAATATAATATAACTAACATGCAATTTTCCCACTCTATTTTGTGGGGATATGTTATACTATTTTATAACACGTTAACTGTAATCTAACCGTTTTGTCTTTTTTTTTTATTTTTTTTTATTTTTTTTATTTATTTATTTATTTATTTAGGGGGAGTTCACGAAGGCGCTAAATTAATTTAATTAAATATTTACCCTTAGAAGGTTTTCCAGTATTTCTTCTAATATATGTAACTATACTTTGAGGAAATACACCCAAAGCTTTAGCTGCTGAAGCTATATTATATTCTGAAGAAGTGGAATATTTTCTAATCTGCACAAAATTAAATAAAAAGCTAATTTGTTTAATAAGGAGTTTATCCACAATTGAGCTATTAATGGCTCAAAAAAAAGATATCTTTTTTTATAATTACATAATAATGTGTACAATTGTTAACCATATTTACTAATGTAATTCTAATGCATCTCTTATATATGAACATGATAAAACCACAAATACTTGTGATTGTATAAAGGCAATACCAAGTTCTAGCCCAGAAAATGCAATTATAAATGCTAAAGGTAATAATCCTAAAATAAAAAAAATGAATCCAGAGCTCATAATATTATATGTAAATCCACTAAGTATATTAAGTAACATGTGCCCACTAAGCACGTTGGCAGCCAATCTCAATCCTAGAGAGACATTCCGAGCCAAATACGAGATTGTTTCTATTATTACTAATAAAGGTAATAACCCTATCGGGCAACCCGCGGGAACAAATAAAGAGAAAAATTTTAATCCATGTTCTTTGAACCCTAGTACAGTAGCACCTAGTACTACAGTGAAACTAAGTGAAAATGTTAATATAAAATGAGATGTTGATGCAAAACTATAAGGTATCATTCCTATAAGATTATTTATTAAAATGAAAATAAATAATGCATACATAAATGGGAAATAAATTTGTCCATTTTTATTATTGATTTGGTTAATAACTATGCTATGTATAGTAGCATATAATGTTTCTTGGCTTAAAGATCATTTATTTGGAGTGATTCTTGAGTGGTTTGTAGCTAAAATACTAAAGAAAAAGGCTAAAAATGCAGCAATTGTCATATAAAAGCCTATGTTTGTTATTGATAAATTCATGTTTGCTAGTAATGGTGTATCAATACTAAATAGATTTCTTATCTCAAACTGGTCAAGGGGACTTAAAATATTTACATTCTTAAACATATATAAAGCTCTTTGTTTTTACTACAGGTATAAAAGTAACAATAGTATAGTTAATCATATCTATACTTATTGTATAATTATTTAATAATATAAATACTTATTGTATAGTTAACATGTATTAGATAAAATTAATAAAAAATATATGAAATAAATACGTAATCTATTAAATTCATATACATAGTAAGTTATTAAGTAAAATTTTTAAGGTTAATTTTTCTTTGTTTATTTAACAACAACTAAAAAATTATTTAGTTAATCCTACCTAATAACTCCCTATATATTATTACAGGTACTTTTTACCCTATAGATAGAAATATTTAAATGTACTAAAAAAAAGTTTAAAATATGACTTTTGTACACAAAATACTGATACTCTAAAGCTAAAAATATATTAATTAAAATCTTTTTTACAAACCTGATAATAAACCTTTAAAAAGTAAAGATTAAAAAGTATAGCTATATACATTAAATTTTGTGCAATGTCACCTAGCAAAGTTTAATACAAAATAGTATTAAACACTAACTTAAATTTTCAATAAAAAAAAGAAATTTTTTTTATTTTTACTTGGATACAAGTAAGCCGAGTCTTGTCATGTAAGATTTAACTAAAAAAAAGATTTATTAAGGCTTTCTTTTTAATAAATAGAATAAAATACTAAAAGTTTTTATTCTTTATATTTTCTGTGTATTACCTAAGCTTGTACTTCGCTTTAAAAAAGCTAGATTTAAATCACCGGACTTCCCTATTATATAATAATTAAAACCTCAATGTTAATATAAGTTACATTTGTATCACAAGTTTATATTTTTATAATTTTATTTAAAAAGATTTATTACCTAAACCTCGCATTTAGACCTATAAATTAAAAAGATATTTTTTCTGTTTCTTTATTGTTATTTTTCTTTTTAATGACCTAATTGTAAATATAAATATTAGCCAGTAGTTATACAATAAACCTAGATAATTAGTGTTCTTTAAGGTTATAATTAACAAATAAAGGATTGACGTTCAATTAGCGTGTAAAGCATTTGCATAACGTTTAATCAGAGCTATCATCAAACTCAAATTGTAAAAAAGTGGGTTTAAATAATTCTTACCTAAGACTCAAACCTAGACTGAAATATTACAAAGTATTTTTATTTTTTAAACTACCGTTAAACTAATAAGAATTATATTTATAATATAAAAAGGAAGATAATCCTATTTTTTAATGTCTAAGATTTTCTGTATTAATCATATTATGAATAAACATGTAAATCTTTTTACCCTTTTTTTTGACAGTATACTATAGACATTTGTCATGTACCTTAGGAAAGTTTGAATAACTATGGTTTTTAAATGAAAAACAGACTTTTTTTTATATTTGCTTCATTATTAATAAAAACTAATATAATCTATACACTATATAAATTTATGCCCAAGATAAGATTTGAACTTATAACCTAAACACCTTCAAAGTTTCGCTCTACCAATTGAGCTACCTGGGCTTTTTTTTATGTTGTATTTTAAAGTAATCCTATTTATATACAGTTATATACTAAATCTATTTTTAAAGACAGCTCCACTATTTTTATACTTACGGATAGTTCATTCACTAATATATAAGAAATTAGCAGCTTGTATATTAAAATTCAAAAGTTTTCCTCACCTGTTTAATAAATCTACAATCTGAACAGGTGAAGATAGACGATATGAAAGAGAGATATTTAACTAATACTATTTACTGTGTTTTCTGCCGGCTCCTATTTTTTTTTTTCTAGTAATTTTATTAATACTAGTAAAATTACCCAGTTCGCTCGCGTGCGAACGAAGGGCTAAAAAAGGGATGGTTATTCTTATTTATTTCCTTCATTTGTACTATTGTACAGTAAGAGTGCTTAAACCATAAGTAAGAACCAGCAAATTAAAATATACAGTAGGTTGGTTTTAAAATATCTAAATTAAAGTTATTTCTGGATAACCTCTTCTTTAGAACAATGCTCAATTATCTTCAACTTGGACACACTTAAACCATACATTAGTATAGCTGAGTATATAGACTTGTGTTTATATGTTTTAACACAATTAGTCTTTTAATAGCATTTAATTATTCTGTTTATAACTGTACAACTTCCTACATAAGAACTACAAGTAACAGTATTTATTCACCAGTAAACACCAGACTCACCTTATTATCATTTAAACTTTGTACCTTGTTATCTTCAATGTTATCACACATGAATAAAGGAGTAACTTATAAAGCTTAATTTACCAAATTTAAATTAGAATAGAAAAAGGGGAAATAAATAGAAAAAGATAAATAAACAAAAATAAACTATAAAAATGTAATATAAGAAAGCTCGACAGAATTTTTTAAAAAATTCAATAAAGTATAATCTTTTTGCAAAATGATCTTTTGTACTTTTTTTTTGACATAATTATGGATTAGTAATAATTTTATATTTAATTTTAACATTGGAGATATTAGGACTCGATCCTAAAATAACGATATGCAAAATCGCAGTTTTACCAATTAAACTATATCCCCTTAAGTTTAAAAACTTTTATTTGTAATAAGCCCAAGCGGGGATCGAACCCGCGCATTTAACAGTGAAAATGTTACGTCTTAACCACTTGACTATTGGGCCTTAGAGCTTATATAAAAGCTTAAAATGATAGCTTAAATGGTAGCTTAATTCTCCTGTTGCTTCTGTAATTCAAAAACTAAAAAGCATATGTTATACAAAAAAAGTATAAATAATACTTAAATAGCTGTAAAACTAAAAAGCATAAAATAGTTTTTATAAAGGTTATTGTTTAGGCTTATATAGTAAGCCCTATCCGAAGAACGACTTGAACGTTCACGACATAATGAAAAACGAATATTCCAAAATTATTCTCATTAAATAATAATATATCTAAATTATCCATGGGCCGGTCTACAGATTCGAACCATATAAATATAGTAGGTATTTATGCACCTTGCACCGGTTTTTTCGCTTTTTTTCCGCCTTTTTTTTCCTCAACAACGTTCATAATGCTACTTATGGGAAATTATAAAACATATTTTCATATTACTTATTTTACAATGGGCCTTAAATAATACTACTTGAACATTATGTTTAGTTCTTAAATCATTTAATGCAATTTTTGTTACATTGATTTTGTATTGTTTGTTTCTTTTTTTTTCAAAAAAGAAACTTTAAGGATGCTCGGTTGAACTTGTGACTCTACCACTTTGGATTAAGGAAAATTGGCACTACCCATGCATTCCTAGTCTCATATCAGTCACATACTTATTTTGGAAGACTTGACTATAGGTATAAAAAATAAAATATAGCAGGGGGATAAAAGGGGGTAGGTCTCAGCCTTCCTTTTACCTTAATTATCGAAAATATACCAATCCAATTTATCTTTACCCTATAGGATGTAGAAGCATATTATCCATATTGTATTATATACTTTTATTAATTTAAACCTTAAATTAATAAGAAATTACCTGAAGGACGACTTGAACGTCCACGAGACAAACTCAGGATAGCTTAAGTATCCCCTGTATACCAATTTCAGCACTCAGGTTATATATAAATTAAAACAGCTAGTTAGGAGAGGTGATCAATACCATGCCTCTCGTAATATTGTTCAGACCTCATTGTAGGACGACTACCAGTAAGGAGTCTTAGTATGAAGGAATGATTAAGTGACTACTATAAATACTACTAATAGTAGTTTAGTATCCATTAGGTTGGATTCCTATAAGGCCAGAATGATTTGAACACTCATCTGAGCTATTATGAGCAGCTTGCTTTACCTATTAAGCTATAGCCTTTTATGTACAGAGTACATGCGGACAGAGGATTTGCACCCCTATTTACTGGTCATGAGCCAGGTATGTTGCTTATTACATCAGTCCACATTAATTTTAATATCTGTAACTAGCCCAGTACGAGATTTGCACTCATATCTTCCGATTACAAAACGGGTGCATTACTATTATGCAAACCAGGCTAAAATGTATTTTTATGATAAGTATGTTATTTAGTTTAAACTCCGAGAGAAATTATCAACTATGTCAATAGTTGCCCATTAAATTAGTACTTTATACCTGAAAACATCAAAGTTCTTATAGCTAAAGCCTATGTAATCAGAGGGGTAATTAATAATAAAGGGGGGACGTAATGTCGTTGGCTGCCTCCCATGGATAGCAGCACTCCCTTTACTTTACAAAATAAATTCACTCGCTTATATTAGCTTAATACTAATACGTTTGAAGCATAGTGTTATACTATGTGTCTAAGAGTATCTTAAGGTAAACTTCGTGCCTATATGCATTCAGCACTTATCTTAACTAACATAGCTTTCCTGCCATGCCTATACTATACATAAATACTTGAGTATTAAGTATTACCAACCTAGTTTCCTAGTTTCATCTATTTCAGTTTATTCCTAGTAACATATGTCTATGAAGATTTGACATAGGAAATAATTTTATCACAAATTAATATATATTACTATTTTTAGTTAGTAGATTCCCTTTCTCTAACTAATAATAACCTATTCTCATTATCGACTATGTTTAATATCTCAGCGTATAAACAACAGGTAAACCATAGGTTACCATACCCAACTCCTTTCGTACGAAGGGGCTATCCTTATTTTACTCTAATTTCCTCTAGAAGATAGAAACCATACTGTCTCACGACGTATTTAACCCAGCTCGTGTAGCTCTTTAATCGACGAACAGTCGTACCCTTCATGATTCCTACATTCATGTGGATGAGCTAAGCCGACATCGAGGTGCCAAACTGCGCACTCAATTTGTACTCTCTGGCGCAATTAGCCTGTTATCCCCAGCGTAGCTTTTTCAATAATACAAGACCTTTCCTTACTGCGTCTTGCGGTCTTTATGCCCTGCTTACGCAACTGATAGACGTGTATGTCAAACAGTAAAGCAAGATTAAGCCATTAAACTTTGGAAGTATATATCAATATCATTTTTATATCTATTTTTTTACGGTTAAATAAAAATAACTGATAGTATTATAATTAATAACTGTTGCACTTAATTTATCTCAAGTTTTATAAATATTGCATCTTAAAGCTTTTTGTTTAAATTGTTTTTTTATTTTTTCCATAATCTTCTTTGCTAAATCAACATTTTGTAGTTAATATTAATTATTAATACTATATATACACCTATTTTCCACATAGGTAAAATCTTACTTAGCTTAAATTGTTTTAATTCTAACTCAAATAGAAATATAACTGAATTAGTTATAGATACTTAAAAAGATTATTATCTTTTTTTTTTTACTTATTATAAATTATGTACGTAAAAGTAAATATAAAAAATAACAAACTAAATATAATAAATTTAAAAATACATAGAGCAATTCTTTAATAAAGCTCTATATATTTTGCGTATAGCATATTACAAAATTAAATTTGGATACTCCCAGGTACTCTTTATGGGATCTGTGCCCCGCATAAACCATCTGCTAGCCATTGTCTCCTGAGATTTATCTCCTTTTCTGGATAACATTCAGACGTCCGTAAACAGTATGAATGTAAACATATTCTACTGATATAACAACCAGAGTAAAGGTGTTTCAATTATGTATAACAACTACCTTATTCACTAGAACCTGTTAAATTATACCCTATAACTAGTAACAGTAAAGCTGCATGGGGTCTTCTCGTCTATCTAGAGATAGGCAGTATCTTCACTGCCATTCCAATTTCACTGAGCCAACCATTGAGACAGCTGTTGCATCGTGAGATCATTCATGCGCGACATCATTTAAATGCCAAGGTATTTCGCTACCTTAGGACCCTTATAGGTAAGGCCGCCATTAAATGGGGGTTCCTTCAAAACCTAAACTATTTTAGTCATCTAAGTAAATCCGTTAACCAGCCATCATTGGGCAGATAGCGCACTCTATACATTGATTTACATCTTACGCAAAGTGCTGTGTTTTAATTAAACAGTCGTGCAACACCATTCTATGTCTCCTCTTCCTATCCTGATATTAATCAGTAGGAATGGCACACCTTCTCCCTCAGTTACGGTGTCAATTTGCCGAGTTCCTTAATGGTTGTTAGCTCAAACGCCTTCGTATTCTCTACTAGCTTACTTGTGGTAGTATTTAGGTACGGTACATTTCTTAAAAGCTAAGAATCATCTGTTTTAGTTAATTCCCAGAGAAAAAAAATATTCTATTTAGTTTTTTTTTCTCTGTTCCGCTCTTGGAATTCATATAATTTCCTTCAGAAATAGGTTTTTTTCCAGAACATTTTACTCATGTAGTTTATGTTGTCAAAACACCATTTACCTCATCATTTTACCCTTTAGGTTTAATTTAGAGACCGATTCACACTCGGCATGGCCGATACATTTATCCCATAAGCTTAAGGCGAGAGTTACCTCTTTTTCGTTACTCATGTCAGCATTCTCACTTGGGATATCTCGTTGATAATTCGCACAGCACTGCGAAATAACTACAATATAGTTATGAAACAATTCTATTTCCCTTCAGAGTATTTACCGTTCAGATAAATACTCTTTTTAACCTTTTGTTTCTTACCCGTTTACCCAACGTTCCGCTACCCCATAAATATACTTAAACAAATTTAAGTATCTAAAAATAGGATTAACCTAATCTTCTTCTTATGGACAAGGTGTCGGTGTTTTGTTTTAGATCCGTTATATCTTCGGCGCTTTTAACTTATAAGGTTAACTACTAGCTAACCACTTGAACCAGTGCTCTGTTACGAGATCTTTAAAAAATGGCCGCTTCTAAGCCTATTTCCTGGTTGTATAGTTTAAATACTTCCTTACTTTCACTTAACAAAAACTTTGGAACCTTAAACACTTGTTCTGGGCTGTTTCCCTTTTGACATACAACCTTATCGTTAAATGTCTGATAGTTCAACATTCATCATTGCCCTTCCGAGAGCAAATCCTCGCGAATAGAGTCTTCACGACCCCCCCATATGCACAGGGCATTAAAAGCCAAAAAAGGCCTATCCCCCTAAAGGGTAATAAAACCCCAATGCTAATAATGCACAATTGTCCGAGATCACAGTTCTGTACCTGCTATGATGTTATTAGAACTACATACTTACATATGTTTCGCGGAAAACCAGCTATAGTAGTCAGGATTGTCTTTCACTAACTTACCACAATTCTTTGGATATCTTTACAACGATAACCCATTCGGCCTTTTATAAGCCTGACCATGGTAAGATCACTACTCTTCGGGTCTCTATTTAGATACTTATTCATTACTTAATAATTGGATTATCTAGGCAAATTTTACAAATATTTGCTTGCATCTAATTAGAACTTGCTGACCCATTATACAAAAGGTACGCTCTCATATGTTTATCAAACTTAACTTGAGCTGCTTATAAGACTACTAGTTAAAGTATATTCCTTCACAGTACTTATTCTCTATCGCTTGTATATTATATTAAGGCTTAGAGGAAGGTCCCCCTATATTCAAACAGATTAACCCATTTTACTTTAAGCCTATTATCTATTTTCATTCACACTACTAATAGAATCTCGTTTGATTTATTTTCCTGAAGCTACTAAGATACTTCAATTCACTCCGTTTTCCTACTATATTTTGTCCAAGGGCACTACCCTAGTGCTTTTTAATATACAGCCTTCTAATTTGTCTAATAGTCTCTTTATATACTTGCCATAAAGTTAATTCTTAAAATACATCATACAAATATTCTTAAAATGCATATTCTTAAAATACATATTCTTAAAATACACATAGAAATACTTTTAAGAGATCAAAATCATGAAATAATACATTACATATCAAATACATTACTATATATTAATATCTACAAATATTTAAAATATATATCGGGTTATTATGATTCGAACATAACTATTCCTCAACCCAAATGAGGCGCCTAACCAACCTGGCTCTAACCCGCTTATCCCAGAAATCTGTTTCGCTATTTCTAGCTCATCAGGAGAGATACACATCTCTCGACAGAGTCTTCTAGATGCCGGAGGTACCTAAAGAGCGACCTCTGAAGTCGAACAACAAATTCTAGATGCCGGAGCTCCCTAAAGAGCGACCTCTGAAGTCGAACAACAAATTCTGTTGGATCCCTCTTTGCATACAAAAGATTGAAAAGCTAGTAATCATTGTACTATTGTACCTAATAAAACTATGTACATTATAATTTTAAAATTTAAATTCTAGAATATTGTACTCCTAATATTTTAATTGAAAGAGAAGAATACTATTTAGATTTATTAAAAGCTGAGTATTATATTTTAAAAATGGCAGGTAGTCGAAAAGGGTTTGTGTATAGTGAAGCAACTAAATAATAACAGTGTATGCAAAGAGGGTACATAGTTTAACAGTGCTTATATACAGTGCTATATTTTATTTTGGTTTCCCACATTAAAAAGGATAGAGATTTTACGAATGTTTCTGATATACTTAAAGCTGAACCTCTATAAGTTTTCCCATATAGTTTATTTACCTATCTATAAATACCAGTCAAACTGTTTCGCCATCAATGGCTCATCAGGAAAGATCACATCTCTCGACAGTCTAAAACACCAGTAGTGAAAAGACATCCTGTCTCTCTACATAAGATTCAGATAAGGTGAATGATGACTAAAACAGTTGTATATTAGTTTCACCTAAATATTCCAGTCTTTTACCATGATATCTATGTATGTCTTTTTTGCATACATCAGAATAACCCTAAAATTGGATATATTACATAGTCTTTTTCATAATTTTTTTTTCTTGGACATTACACCTTTACTATCAATATAAAACACATATATATTATTAAATACAACTTTATTACAAGTGTATACAGAGAATATCCGATTCGAACGGATGTTGGTTTACACCAAAATAAGTTTCAAGCTTATCACTTTAAACCACTCAGTCAATTCTCTTTTATAACTTTTTAGGTATACTTTTTTAATTAATACATCCTATTAAAATATAGAATATTTATCCGTATTAAAAGATTAGGTGGCTCTAACCAACATTTACTTCCTTGATAATAAAGCCTTTATCTACTTAAGCTATTAACCCTATGGCATAAAACGTACTATACACCTACATCATTACTATGCATTTTATATGATATAATACATAAAAAAAGATTACTATAGTATAAACCTAAAGTTCATAATGATTCTAAAACGTAGATTATTTCTTTAGAATACTGTTGTTTAAAATTAATTAAGGTAAAAAAATTTTTTATATTTAAAACAAATCCACCTAGATAAGATTCAAACTTATAACCTAAACCATATTAATAGTTTAGCTCTACCTATTAAGCAAGTCGATATATTTTTTTATGTTAAATAATAAACAATAAAATATGTTCTTCACCCTTAAATTAAACCATAAAATAGATTCTTCACCTTAAAGTGCGTACAAGACTCGAACTTGTAAAAACATGTCCGTAGCATGTCATTATACCAATTTAACTAACGCACTGATTGATTCCTCAACGAATTGAACGTCGATCACATCCTTATCAAAAATGCGCTTTACCTATTAAGCTAAGGAACCTTAATTACATAAATAATTACGTAAAAATTAATAAAATATCCTTAAAAGAATACAACTGTTTAAACTAAGATTTTTAATATTTTTATAAAAGAATATTCAATTCAAATAATATAGGTGATAATGTAGATATATAAACAATACAAGGATATTTATGAAAGGATGGATATTAATACTTTAGTTTTATAAACACTAATATTCTTAAAATATCCTAAATAATATAAATATGTTTATAGCAAGAGCATCCAGACTTGAACTGGAAATTTGAAGTTTGAAGCTTCCTATTTTACCAATTAAACTATACTCTTTTTAACAAAAATACAAAATATCATATAAATGTAACTTTAAGTGTATGACATAAACTTAAAAATATCATAATGTTACTTAAAGTGTATGACACAAACTTAATAATAGCATAATGTAACTTAAATTGTATATCATAAACATATTAAACTTTTAATTAATATATAAATTAACATAGTTAAATAATTTTATGGTGATTTAGCTATTTATCCTAATTTAGCTATTTATATATAGACATAACTGTTTCACCATTGAATGGTTAATAGGAAACTGTTTCGCCATTAATGGCTCACCAGGAAAGATCACATATCTCTACAGTTTGTATACCAGCTACGAAAGACCCAAAAGATATTCTCTTTAGTTTGAGTATGGTAAGGTTTAATAACCTAAACAGTTGGATATGGTAAGGTTTAATAACCTAAACAGTTGGATATTAGTTTCACCTAAATATATAGACATAAAAATAGTTTTTTTACCATTTTCGGAAAAGAGTGGATTTGAACCACCAGGTGTTAAACACAATATTTAGCAAATATCTCGCCTTACCAATAGCAACTTTTCCTTTAGTTATTACCATAGTCTTTTTTTTTAATTTTAGATTAAATATAATCTTAATCTAAAAATTAAATACTCTGTTAAAACCAAATACAATATAAAAATTAATAGTATTTTATAATTAAATAGAATCTTAAATTTAAATACTCTGTTAAACCTAAATATATTATAAAAATTAATTATATTTTATAATGAAATATAATCTTAAAATTAAATACTATCTTATAATTAAATACAATAAAATACGAGTTAGACCGGACTCGAACCAGAACCTCCTTTCGTGACAAGAAAAGCCTCTACCAATTAAGTTACTAACCCTATACAGCTAACCGAATTCGAATCGGTACACATCGTTTGGAAGACGATTGGACTAACCATTATCCTATAGCTGTTTTTTATAAATATAATTTTCTATCATATAATATAATTTTCTACCATATAATATCTCTTTAATAGCTTATTCCTATATTAAATTGCTTCTAGCTTCCTTACTATTTTTTCCGTGTCACATTATATCCCTTAAACTATTACCTTCTCTAACACATCTGCTAAGAAAAAAACTGTACTTTTAAAAACTCTGCTCCTTTTGTAATAGATGGAAACTCATGAGATACAACATTATCAATTTTTATAGCACAAATGAGAAGAGACTTGGGATTAGCAGATGGCTTATTTATTTGTCAGTAACATCTATACCACAAAAATTTACTACTAGATACATGCCTTTAATTGGTTGTTTAAGAAGATAGTAATTAAAGTGATTTGGAGAAATACCGTGTATTTTTGAGGCTTTTACGATAGAAGAAAACTCGACCTAATATCCTGACTCTATATTAGCAATTACAACAGTTTTGGATCTACTATTATTGATATATATCTTTAGTTTTGTATCATCTAATCTAATACTATTTAAACCTAAATGACTAAGTAACCTTTAGTTTTTGGCTATGTACAACCCCTTTATAGGGTCTTGCAATAGTTAAAATAATATACTCTGGCTTAAAGTTATATAGATAGTATTGTTATCTTGTTATTATACCTATGGGATAACAATACTTTAATATCTCTAAATTTATAATAACCATATTTTAGTTATTAATTACAAATTCCACTATAACCGTTTCTTAATTCCAATTTTTTTAATAAAATGGGCTAAGGAAAAAGAACTTATAAATATATGGGTTAAATCTATTGCAGAACCTTTATAAGTTTTACCAGATAACTTACTAGTTCATCTGTAAATATCAGATTCTTTTTTATTCTCTATAAAGATGTCTCCTTTTTGTTTAAGGGGATCCCTATAAATAGAAACTGGTAAGGTAGACATAAAAGATAGTATGGTATAATCCCCCGTTGTAGAGGATAGCTATAGTAATATAGCAATAGATTTATACATAATAACATAATATACCAACGATATAGTTTTTTTTTGGGGGGGGTCATTAAGGAACCTTACTTTCTAACATATTTATTTTTATCCATTTTACCACCTAGCTATTAAGGATTTGCACCCTATAGTCCCTAAGGATTAACACCCTATCCTTAATTAAAACTACATCCAGATATTAAAACTACATCTAGCTATTTATTTTTGGGCTTAAATATATTAACTTAACTATATGTGATGGTAAATTAATCTATGCCCATATAAAAAAAAATTCTTTTTTAAGATCTAAGGGACTTGAACCCTTATGATAATGATTAAAAGTCATACGCTTTACCATTAAGCTAAGATCTCTTTATATACTTATGATAATAACCAAAAAGACATTTGCATACTTATGATCATAAGTAGTAAGAAATAAGTGATTCGAACACTTAACCTGCCGCGTGTAAAACGGATGCTCTACCAATTGAGCTAATTTCTTATTTCTGTGTAACTAAGTAAAAAATGTTCATATAAAAGTTGAATAAGCTTTAGAGAATAATATATCACCTATGATTTTTAACTTACGTAAAAAATACCTTGTATAAGTGAATAACCCTATTTTACTTTGTAATTGTAAAGTCTAAAATAAGTGAGGTTTGGCTGATCCGTCCTGGTTTTCTAACATTACTTTTTTTCTTTTAATGTTATAACTATACAACCTACCATAGCTAATAATAATATAATAGAAGTAATTATTAGCCATATAGAATAATGACCATATAATAAATTTCCTATACTTGTGATATTAGAATTTTCTGCTAAATTTCCATCTCATGACACAGATGTTACATTGGTTAATTTTTTTTTAATACTAAAATTATATAATACACTATTAGTTATAACCATGTAAGGTAAAACATTATTAACAAAATTATTAAAAAAACTACCCAATAATATAGCTAAGGGGATACTATTAATACTGTCTATTAATAATTCAGATATTCTTACATTTATTAACATCAATATAAATAAAAATAATATAGATACAGCCCCTATATATACTAATAAGTAAGCTAGTCCTATAAAATTTAATCCTGTAAAAATTAAATAAACAGAGATAGATAAAAATAAACCTATTAAAAACAATACAGATACAATGGGGTTTTTACTTATAATAACTAATATACCTAATAATATGGCAATTATGTACAACAAATCTAAATTATAAATACTATAACCATTAAATGTCATTTCATTAATAATATACAACATATAAAATTGTGAGTTACCAGTATCATAACCATTCTTATTAGACATATATAATATAACTATCATAATGATTTTAATTAAAAATTATGATTAAAAATAATAATTAAAAGTTATAATTGAAAATAATAAGAATAGTTATGATTAAAAAGTAATACATGTCTTTTATAATAGTAATTATAGTTAACAAAATCTATAAAAAAATTATTGTAAGAAATGTTTGAAAAGAGCTTATAGGTAAAAAAAATTTTTTTTTATTGTAAGAAATGTTTGAAAAGGGCTTATAGGTTTATATAAAAAAATTATTGTATGCCAAGCCCTCAAAATGAATCGAATATTTATCAGAATATTTACAGTATTCCGATCTAGCATTTATCTATAAATGCTATAAAAAAATTCTCGTAATAAATGTTTGAAAAGGGCTTATAGGTTTATATAAAAAAATTATTGTATACCAAGCCCTTAAAATGAATCGAACATTTATCAGAATATTAACAGTATTCCGCTCTACCATTGAGCTATAAAGGCTATAAAAAAAAATATTATCTCTAGTAAGCTAAATAAATAATTTTTAATGAAATATTCTCAAAAAATTCTCTGTAATAAACTATTTAAGGATAAAAAATTCTAGGAGACAAGAGATTCGAACTCTTAAAAGCGCATAACTATTGAGTTTACAGCTCAACCCTTCTTACCAATAAAGGAACTCTCCTTTAATATTTATAATGCAAATACTTTTTAATTGTTTAGAATCAAGGGAGTTACACCTTTAATAGTTAGCCAACCCTAACTACTCTTGATCTAGCTCAAACTCTTTTTTTTAGTTTTAAATGAATAACACAATATAAAAATCCTTAAAAATAAGGGTTAAATTAAGAAAGCATCTTAAAATCTAAAAAGTGTATAAAAATAAGAAGATAAATAATATGTGAGCCTGCCTATGGATTTGAACCATATAAATAAAAAAACAGTATTTATGCTCTCTGCACAGGCTTTTTTTTTGTGTATCGTTAATATTAATTAATCCCGGGCTAGTTCCCCAACCCGAACCGTATTTCGACTTAACACCAATTAGAGTCACGCATACGAAGATTCTTCTGTCAAAAGATCTAAACCTATAAATTTAGAATACCAAACAACAGCCACCAAACTTATTGCACATACTCCTTTCAGCGCCTGACGAGTGGTTAGTACCTATCTGAGATAAGATTCACCGTGATGTGATTACTCACGATTACTAGTAATTCCTTTTTCATGCAGTCGAATTTCAGACTACAATCCATACTATATCCTATTTTAGGGATTAGCTCCAATTCGCATTATTGCATCCCTTTGTAAAGGTACATGTGGCACGTCTATAGCCCACAATATTAAGGCCATGATGACTTGTCTTAGTCCCTATTATCACATCCAATTGTAAGCGGAGAGCTGCCTTATTGTATTAAATAAAACAAGGGTTTACGTTAATTTAATGGACCTAACCAAATCTCACGACATTAACTGAAGACAGCCATGCAACGCATGTGGTCTAAACCTTAGATTTACAAATGTAAACCTCTTTTTTTTAGATCATTCAAATTGTGGTAAGGTTATTCGCGGATCATCGAATTAAATAACATACTTCACTACTGGTTTCAGAAACGGTCTAATGATTTCAGTTCCTGCGTTGCCACATTACTCTTGAGGTGGAGTGCTTCCACTTTCATTTATAGTTCAGCCTAAAGCTAACCTATGGCACTCATCATTGTCTGCCCAGGCTACGGGGGTATCTAATCCTCTTCACTCTCTGAGCCTTCGTCCCTCAACGTCAGTTATAGTACTGCCTACTTGTTAACTAAGGGTGCCTAACCCTTTATTAAACAAATACTTAAAAAACTCAGCACTAACTTAAAAAGCCTTAAAATCTTTGTCAAATATTGCTAGTTATAATTAGATGGCAGTTATAATTAGATGGCAGTACTTGTACATAGAGGTTTGCCTTCGCCGTTATCAGTCTTATTAGTATTAGCCCATTTCATCTGTACTCCAATAATTCTGACATTTTCCTCTCCCATATCAAACTCTAGTGTAACAGGTACTTTTATAAGCCTTTGTACACCGTCTAGGTACCCTATATACCTGTTAAAGATGACTAACACTCGTCTCCCTTGTCTTACCGCGGCTGCTGGCACAAGATTTGGCCGAGACCTATAGATATAAAGTTTTCATTATAAGCTTTATCCAGAATTTTATAAGACCTAGTCAAGCAAGTTAATAAACCATTTATATTAACTCTCATTCCTGCAAGTTGCTGGTTCAGCCGTTAGGCCATTGACCAAAATTCCTCACTGCTGTACTATACGCACTGGGGTTTTTTCAGACCCAGTGTGGTCAATAGACCTCTCAGTCCTGACTACGGACATAAGCTAAATATGCCATTACCATACTTACTACTTATCCGATGGTTATTAATAATCAACTAAGAGCGAAATACTTTTTCTTTCATAAACATCTTTTATCATTAATAATTAACCTATTAACCTAACCTTCACTTTAGCCGCGCATGGGGAGTTTAGGATTAGTATTAATCTATAATAATAAACTGTTAGTATAAGGGATTTATTTTGCCTTACTCTTAGGTAGCCATAACACCACTTACTCACCTGTACACCACTTCAATCTTCATAATTTTAACAAATTAAAGATTGACGTTCGATTAGCATGTGTCAAGCATTTGCATAGCGTTCAATCAGAGCCATCATCAAACTCAAATAAAAAAATTTTTTTATGGTTTTTTAAGTAATTCTTATCTAGGACTCTAACCTAGACAGAGATAATTATCTCTTTCTTTTAGTTTATTTTTTAATAAACTAAAATTAACCAATTATTCTGTAATAATTGTTATAATAATCTGTAAACAATTTGCCTTTTTGAATACATCTTCTTATCTAAGACTCGAACTTAGATTCAGATATTAGAAGTATCTTGTTCTACCATTAAACTAATAAGAAATATAGAGTATAATATACTGTAATAAATGTTTTTTATTTTAAAATATTACTTAAAAATAAATACAATGGTTGTAATTTAAATCTAAGTCTTAAAAAAAAAAAATACCCCATAACATTCATATGTATTTGTATATTGTTAGTACCTATTATACAATGTACCTATTATACAATATACCAATTACATTACTATGTATTAATATATACACCCATAACATAACTATGAATTAATATATACTCTTTACAATGTTTTTTATATATATACCCATTACATTATATTCATATATTGTTACTATCTATTATAAATATGCCCATTACACTACTATATATTACATTACTATATATTTATATATAAATTACCTGTTTAGTTATAATAAAGAATAGATTATAAAAACTTAATGTAACATATTTTAACTTTATCTATTTTAAACAAATTACCGTTATAATATAAGATACTTTAGTAAGAAAAATTTAATTTGCTAACCTGAAAAAAGATATTTATTGGCAATTAAAAAAAGTTATTTAGGATTTTTTTAATACAATTGATTAAATAACTTTTGAAATCCTTTCTTCCTTCAAGGGATGAAGTAAACCGGGAATTTATGAACTGTTTCATCTTCAAAGACTCATCAGGAAAGATCACATCTCTTGACAGTTCAGATCTTTCGATCTGTTTCAAGCGGCGTAGTGCGATTAAGTTGGTAAAAGGTTTCACCTTCAACTTTTGAAATGAGTTTATTTCAAGATTATGCATTTGAATTTCAAAATTACGTATTTGAATTTCATAAATTAAACTTCAGAAATGGGGTTACGAATATCTGAAGCAAAAAAAACGTAATTTATATATAAGCCAAATACCTTAGTCATTAAGCTAAAGACATTTATACCTAAACCCAATTACAAAAAAGGGTTATAAATAAACTGAAACAATAAAATTCGAACAATAAAAATAATAGTGATAAATTCACCTTAAAGTCTCTATTCTTTTCTTATCCAAGACTTGAACTTAGACCTATTATTCAGGTAATATTATTCTGCCATTAATAAGAATTATTCAATTCATATAGGATGGTAGAATGGAATCTTATATTATCATAAGCATAGCCTTATATTGCACATCCTTTTTTTTTAGTGGGCTTTAATACCTAATAAAGTTGTACCTTAAAAAGGATCCTCTCCCACTTTTCCAGTAATATATCAATTTATATTCTGCGATTTGTCATACCTTAAAAATAGATTTAAACCTACTTCTATCTCATCTCTAAAAATATAACAAGTTCAAGTCTAATACTTTTTTTATAAAAAGCGTGTTTAACTATTAATTACAACAATCGTAAATAAAACTTTATTTTTTGTTCTTATAATAAATATAAACTTAAGTCAAATCTTATCTTATTATTGTTCTTGTAATAGAGAAAGTAATTTAACTAAAGGTACTGATAATACAACTATAATTAATAACTAAAGATAGTTATTTTATAAGAACATTTTTATCAAACAATTCTGTAATAGGTATACGTTTTTTTTTAGCATATCGTCCAATTTATCTGCTTTTTTAATCTGGTCTTTAATAAAGCTGTCTTTAGCCTTATGGTTCTCTGCATATATAGTCTTTAACTCATTAAATTCTTGTTTAAACTTTAGACTTAGATCGCTATCAACACCACCTAAGCTATCATTTTTAATTTTTTTAGCCTTTTTTTCAAAAATTTCAAAGGTTTTAGTAAATTGCTTATATATCTCTCTAGAATCAACCTGAACGTATGATCAATATGCTCTCACATTAGCTGCAGAATCATAACCGGAAGATTGTATTAGCCCTCTTTTTTTGAAAGACTCCTCATTAGCCTTTAATTGGGCTTTACTTTCTGTAGGTAACCACTTCTGATACTTTTTCATAAACTCAGTGTAATATACAAACTCTTTTTTATTTTTAGAGTGGTCACCCCCCAATTTATTTAATGTATCACATGCCTTACTTACTCTAGCCATTTCCATACCCAAATCAAAATCACGCGATTGTTCTTCATCAAGATTATGTTTTTCCTTAAATTCTTGCCTGGAACTTTTTTTTTCTTCTTACTACTAGGTTTAATATCACTGTTAGATGTAGGATCTGGACCACTATTAGGATTTGGACCATTATTAGGATTTGGGGTAGAATTTGGCGCAGAATTTGCATTGTTGGTGCTACTTTCGCCAGAAACCCCCTCCATTCTTAGTATAATAGTCTTAATTATTTTTATAATACTAAAAACCTTATTAACTAAAGGTATTACTAACCCTCCATAATGTCTATACAACTATATAAAGATAGAAGGTAAAAAGCAGTAAGAAAGGAAAGTACTATATATTGTAGCAAAGGGTGGTTAAATAAAACTTTACTGCTTATTATACAATCCTTTGAAAATTTCACTATAAGCATTGTAAAAAATCAGTAAAAATAATCTTCGTTATTCAACAAGAAACCTAAGAAAATAAAGAAGTTAAAATGTCTAGTCTCTAAATAACCTGCAATTATTTTAGTATATTCAGTATATAAATATAAAAGAATATTAAAACTAAACGCATGATATTTGTTTCAATATACAAAGACATAATAAACTAAATTTGTAAATATATAAGTAAACTTTTCAAACTTATGATGTAGTTTATTTACATAGTAAAAAATTAAAGGATATCTACTCCACATATGTAGAATTTTTTTGCTTAATACACTAACCATACTTTTAGAAATAAGATTGATGATTTGATTAAAAAAATACGACCTTGAAATTTTAAATATATTGAAACTAAATCCAGATCTTAGGTAAATACCATTTAATTGATTAGTTTTGGGAATACTGGGTAGATATAACATACTATACTTGAAATTACCAGTATCATGATCATTCTTATTAGACATATATAAAGGTACAAGTGTAGCAACAGATAAAACATCCTTATAAAGAGTATTATCAAAACAATAAATTAATGTACTAACGGAGTAATGTATACCATCCAATATAGGTGCAGGATATACACCAAAAAGAACTGTAGGTACTACTAAAGTTAATAATACTATAAATTCTCTTTTATTTAAGTCTGGTATATTAATTGTAAACATCCTTGAATATGATCCTCCAAATGATATTTTCTGGTACATATATATAGTATATGCTGCAGAAAATACTATAGAAGAACTAGCAAATACACCAAACAAGGATGATCTTTCAAACACCCCATATAGGGATAAAAATTCTCCTATGAAATTTAAAGATAGCGGAGCACCACAGTTTGCAAGACATAATATGAAGAAGAATATGGCAAATAATGGCATAATTTGAGCCATTCCTCTATAGAAAGCTATTAATCTAGTATGTGATCTATCATATAATATACCACCTGCACTAATAAATAGACCAGGTGAAACAAGTCCATGTGCTAATCCTAAATTAATCCCTCCTTCAATTCCCTGTACACTGTTACTGAATACACCTAAAAGATAAACTGCTGCATGAGAAACTGAGCTATAAGCTATCAGTTCTTTAACATCTATTGTTCTTAAAGTACTAAGACTAGCATATACTATGGTAATAACACCTATTAAATAAATTATATAGGTATATTCCATATAAGCCTTAGGTAATACAGGTAAGATTAATCTTAATATACCATATAGACTTAATTTAAGAACAATAGCAGCTAAAATTATACTTCCCCCTAAAGGTGATTCAACATGAGCTTTTAAAAGTCAAGTGTTTAAAAAGATTGTAGGGGTTTTTACAGCAAAAGCTATAAATATCCCATAAAATAAAAAAAGTTGTGTTAAATAGATGAAATTTCCTTTGAAAAGGGTATCAAAATCTGTAGTACTCATAATAGATGACATAGCCAGTATAGATAACAATAAAAATAGAGAACCTAACAATGTATATAAAAATAAATAAAAACTCGCTTTTACTCTATTATCTGATCCAAATATACCTATTAAAATGAATAAAGGTGGTAATATACTTTCAAAGAATATGTAGAAAAGCAATATGTCTAATACCAAAAAAACCGCTAATAATAAAGTTTCTAATAATAATATTATTATTACATATGATTCTACATCTTTTGAAATCGATGTTCAATTAGATAATAAAGATATAGGAATTATTATTGTAGTTAGTAATACAAAATAGATGGATAAACCATCTACACCTAAATAAAAATCAAAATAACTTATTTCATGGTATTCTTGTACAAATTGAAATTGATTTGTACTAAAGTCAAATAATATGAAAATTATTAAAGATATTAATAAATTAAGTATAGAGGTAGTTAAAGCTATTAATTTTATATTCGTTAACGAAACTCCATTATCTTTATTAACTAATATTGCAAGTACACCAATTATGGGAATAAATAATAAAGATGATAATAACATTTATAAACAAACAAAACAGATAAGTACCTCTGTATAGTATAGATTGATAATCTATCAGTTATACTTTTATTAACACCATAAATATATTAAGGTAAAAAAGCCTAAAATTCCAACGGAAAAAATCGAGATAAATTCACCTTAAAGCCTCTATTCTTTTCTTATCCAAGACTTGAACTTAGACCTATAATTTAGGAAAATATTGTTCTGCCATTAAACTAATAAGAATTTTTTTCTAGTATAAAAATGAACCTTATACTATTTATAATATATAAAGTATAAAACCTAAAAAGATTTTTTTCCAAATACATACTATTTATTGATATATAACAACTCTCTATATGTAAAGTTCAGTTAAAAACCTTATTGTTTTTCTTAGTCCAGAGTATCCTATGGACCTCCTAACCCCCATTAAAGTAAAATAACCAAAACCTCTTATTAAAACTGGAATGACCATAAATAAGATCATTATAATAGCATGAGCTGTTATAATACTGTTATATAATTGATTGTCTGCAATAAATTGTACACCGGGTCCTGACAACTCCAATCTGATCAACACAGAAAAAGCTGTACCTATTAACCTAATAATAAGGCATATATTAAATATAATACACCTATATCTTTAACATTTGAAGATAAAAATCATCTTTCAAATCACATACTAATACTTGGTGTTTTTATATTTAGGTTGTTGTATTGATGGTTTTTAGATAAAACAATGGTTATCCATAACCTGTTCACAGGAACAGGTCATATTTAAGAATTCTTCTGGTATAAATATATACAATGCTATAATGTATAAGATTTTTCTAATAAGACATACATTATTTATTACTATGTATTATTATGTAAACCCAAAATAAAGAAGGGTATACCAAATTGTGTTCTGCCCTAAGATGAGTGAAATCCATCTTCAAAGGCGCTATCCTTTTTATGAGTAAAGATTATGGGTGTTAAAAGTAAGGGTTATCTTTAAAGTACACATATAATTCTAAGGATTCTTTGATATTTAAAATAGTGTGTAATTTAATAAGTATCCTTTTTATTATACTTATAAGTAGCTACTTCATTACCATTTTTGGATATAACAGCTTCATAAAGTATTCCTGATTTATTGTAAAATTCCGTTTTTGTAATCTGTTTTCTTAATTTATTATCTACAACAATCTCTTTTCAATAAACCTTAGATTTTATTCTATTCTTGTAATCATAGGTTATTGATACTCCTTCATCTAATAAGGTCCCTTTTTTTGTAATATAGTTTATTTCGCTCTCATCATCAGGAGAATCGCTATCTTCTGATTTAAAAACTTTACTGTTATTACCAGGGCCCTTACCGTTGTTATTATTTCTATTAGGATTTTGATAATTAGGGTTATCACTATTTTCTGGTTTCTCCATTTTTAAGATATATCCAAACACACTCTTTAAAAATGATATTAGTGTATTACTTATAAAGTTTAATAAGATTCCTAATAGTAATCCTTGTAAGAAGTCCAAAATAAAAATAAAGCTCTTAATAGCAGTATAGTTATATCAGAATTTGTGATTATTTTTTATATAATTATTAGTCATAGATACATTATATAGTAATCATAAATACTGGTAATACAAAAGTGGAACATCTGTAATAGGTAATAGCAATAATATAAGAATAGCAGAAAACATAGCTATAACTCCTAGTAATTTGTTAGGTATAGATCTTAGTATAGCATAGAAAGGAAAAAGATCGAAAAATAAATAAACACACCAAAAAAATATACCACTAGTTAATATCAGAAAAAATGTTAGTGATTGCCCTTATTAACTGCTGTAATCCTTCATTCCAAAGTATTTATTTAAACTTAGCTTCTAGAAGATCATATAACCTAACGTTCCTCCGATTTCTTTAGAGATTCAAGTCATTTAACATGAGTAGGATTATTTTTGTACCATTCATCTTTGGTTTTATTAAAAGCAATCTCACGTTTTTCCATTTCATTTAAAGATCTAAGCGCACGAATGTAAAGATGATCTTGCTTGACACTATTAATATTTACATCACAAATTAATTTAGCAGTTACTCTAAATGCTTCAAAATATTCATTGTCATTTACTAATTCTTGTAGTTTAGCTTTTTTTAAATGATAATTTAAAGCAGTTCTGTCTGAAGGATCTGAAACGAATAAAGCTCTATAATATTTATTAAATTAAGGCTTATATACCACCATATTATATAACATCTTGGATATATAAGCATTAATTTCAAATAAACTATTTTCAGTAATAGTTACACCATACATTACAACTGTGAAATATCAAAAGTATAGAACTGTGCTAATTTGACCTAATTCAATAAATGGAGACTCTACATGTTTAGCCCCTAATTGCATTAATATAAAGAAATTCGCTACAAATATATAGAAAGCTCATCTACTTGCAGGTCTAAATTGCATACCTCTTAATCTACTTACATCTGTAATAGGTAATAGCAATAATATAAGAATAGCAGAAAACATAGCTATAACTCCTAGTAATTTGTTAGGTATAGATCTTAGTATAGCATAGAAAGGAAGAAGATATCACTCTGGAACTATAGCTGCAGGAGTTTGCATAGGATTTGCCATTACATAATTTTCTGAATCACCTAACACGTTAGGCATAAAGAACACAAATAAAGATAATATCAATATAAATAAGAATATTGTAATAAGATCTTTAAATAAGTAATAGGGTGCAAAAGATACTCTGTCATAATTTCCAGATACACCTATAGGATTACCTGACCCTGCAGTGTCATGTAAAACAATTAAGTGCATTAGTACTAAAGCAGCCAATACGAAAGGTAAAACAAAATGTAATGAGAAAAATCTATTTAATGTTGCATTGTTTACTGAGAAACCTCCTCAAATAAACTCAACAATATCTTGCCCTACTCAAGGTATGGCACTCATAAGGTTAGTAATACAAAATTCACAATAAGATGGTTGCTTTAACTAATTTTTAATAGCCTCGGCGTCGTCATTTCAATGAAATGAAGACTGAGACTGCGAAGCCGGAGAAAAATTTGATTTAAAGTAAGCTTTTATTCTTTTTATGCGTTTAGCGACTACTAAACCTTCTTTATTTTTTATAGGTTTACCATCATTTAAACGAGCAGTTATAGTATTATTACTTACATGAAGAAATTTAGCACATGATATTCCATTAGTAAAATAATTAAAAGAATTATTAAAAAAAATAAGCTTTTATAATATAAGTAGATCTAATGTATTTTTTTTCCGATATTATCATTGCTCTACCCTCAGAATCAATATGTATTAAAGGTTCTGCTTTAATTAAAAGATCTAATTCTGATTTAACGATTTCATCCTATATGAGAGGGTTTGTAGATAATCTATTATTATTCATACAATCTCCCAGTTTTATTATTAACTCTTTACCTTTTTCAGTTAAATGTTTACCCTCTAAGATTAAAAAAGCTATTCTTTTAAAATCTGAATAATCTTTTAATTTTTTAGTTCTAAATTCAACACTGTCTAAGTAAGGTATTAATATATTATGAATAAACCCAATTTGGTAGATTTCTAAAATAGAAATAGGTCTAAATTCACTTTTTACTTTTATCGGTAATATTAATTAGTTTAGTAGTACTACCTAACATATAAGAGTGTTCGTCTAATAAACTTAAAATAAATTCACGTATTTTTTCTAAAACTTGTCTATTTACCGAAGTAGTGACAAGTGAAACACGAACAGTCATATCTTGTTTATTTAAGTAAAATGACCCATCTCCTTCTAAAAAACCTACCAAATAATTACCTGTAATTCTTATATTATGATTTGCAGGTAAAACAAAATTAACTTTATTAGAATTCATATTTTGTTTCAATTCAAGAATATTTGAGTATATTTGTAGTGTACTTAATTCATTAGATTTACGATTTTTAAATAAGAAAAATGCTTCTTTAAAATCTAAATAATCCAAGTATTTAGTAGTATTTAATGGAAATTTTTCAAACAAAGGTATTAATATTGTTTCAATATCACTTAATTGAGATATTGTAAATACTAAAGTGTTTCTCTCAGTATTTAATCTACCGCAAGCTAAAACATCTTTTATGTGTTCTAAGATTTTTCTATCGTCTATGTGTAAAGCAATTCTAAATACAAATTTAAAACCTCCTGCTTCTCCTTTTTCATTTTTTCTTGTACTTATTAAAAAATTAGATTCCGCTTCACAAAGGCCTATGAATCATTCTATAAAATAACTATCTGTAGGTAATTTAGGTAATTCTTTATGGACACCTGTTGATAAATCATTAATCTAATCGTTTTTATTCTCATCCTGTTCCCCTTCATAGGGAAAATGAGTTGAAAAATAAATTTGATAACACTCTGATAAAAAAGGTGCGATTAAAAAAGTAATACTTTAAGCCTTTATGATTTGCAACCCAGCATCTATAAAAAAATTGGAAGATACTGATAAATTTATCTAAAGGTGGAGGCGCGACTCTCCTATCGCTAACTCTCGTTAACGGATCGGACTATATATTCATCTTTTTAACTATATAATTACTTTTATAAAACTTATTTAAATGCTTTTACTTTTATTAAAAAAATGTACCACGTATAGTCTCTGAAGAACCAAAAGTTGAATTCGTTATATACAGCTGCGCTATATTTAATATAGGTTCCTGCTGATTGTCTTTTAAGAGTTTCCAGCAATTAGTGGTATTTTACTACAGCTATTACTTCACCTGTTTAACTGTAGCACCCCAAAGGCTCATCTGCCCGTAGGGCAGGACATACTACTTCTAAAAAAGAAAAATTAAACAAAAAATATTTAAAGAATAAACAATTCATGTATATTACTCACTATAACTAGATATAGCATCCAAAATAGTGTCTAAAACACGAGAACCTAATGTACTACTAGTTGTGTCTCTGGGCAATCTATTAGGTTCAGTAGGAGCCTCTACAGGTGATTTAAGAGTAGGAGCCTCTACAGGTGATTTAGGAATAGAAGCCTCTACAGGTCTATCTGAATTGAGTATAGTAAGAGTAGATGGTCCACCTTCATCTATATTATTTGATGAACTACGGAATTTTTTTTTTTTACCTTATCTAAAAATTAATCCATAAATACAATATGTATTAAAAAATCAATTAAAGAAGCAGTAATATACAGATTTAAACTTTATTTAAATAAAGAATGTTTTAACTAAATAACGACTGTACATTAAGCAGCGTTTCAGCCACCCATTAGTGACCCAGCCTGTAGCGATCATTTATAGGACCGACGGTCTTGTCCTAGTGGATTTTGACCGTTTTCACTAATATTGCCGAATAGTATTAAAACTAATCTACATCCCCGTCGGGACATACCACTTTAATTTTTTTCTTTTCTATAAAGATTGCAAAAAAAATATTTACTAATGGGACTATGATTTATATAAGAAAAAAATACGAATATTAATAAAGTATTAAATATTTATCTAAGAGTAAAACCTATTAATCAGATAAATGTTCCACTATTCACTGTTTTTCAACTAACTTTTTTTCTGTTTGCAGTGCTCTTCTAATAGTTTTTCATTACAATTTATAGCTTCACTTGCTTCTAAAATAGTAGAGTATTTACCGTAAACAGTTCTATCTAAGTTATATAACACAACAGGTCTTGTGTTAGTAATACATTTTTCTTTAGTTTTTCTGACATAGGAGGTCTAGCTAAAGCCTTTTGTCTCAATTTTTCTATTCTTTCAGGAGAAAACTTTTTACCTCTATTTAGACTACCTATCATTTCTCGTCTAGCATCAGTATAAACATCTTTCATTTTTTGACGGTCAATTTCAGTATGTTTGTAACCAAAACTAGAACCTGCTTCTGTTAAAATATTGTCATTAGGTACTAATCTTTTTAAATAGCTATCCTCTAAATCCAATAACTCCTTGTTATTTTCTTTGGCAACAACATTAGGATATAAATCTATAACAAAAGCAAAGTTTCTCAAATCATTCTTTTTAATAGCTAATTTAACTATTTTGCTACCTCTAAAGTGAATAACGTGATTACTAAATCTAGTATAAAATCTATTGGTTGATGCAGAACCTATATAACAATCTTTAGTTGTTTTATTAATTATCATATATACACCACTTAAATTTTTTGTATTATTTAATATTTGTTTTCTAGTATCTTCTAGATTTATATCCTCATAAATATACATAGGGTTTATACCTAATTCATTAATAATCGTTTGTAGTCTTTCAGAAATTTTAGGACTACTTGAAGAACTACTTGTACAATAACCTCTTCTTACGATATTTGTAAACAATATTTTGTTTACTTTATAATTTGTAATATTTACTTTATTACTTATATTCCTTTTATTACTTATATTAAACCATTTTGGGCTATGTCTATTACCCAGGAAGGCTGTAGCGATCATTAAGATAAAGATAACAGTACCAATAGTTCATACTAGAGTTCTTGGTGCTCTATATGATCCATAGTACATACCTCTTCCTATGTGTAAATATACCAAGAAGAAAAAGGCTGAAGCTGTGTTACTGTGTAAATAACGAATTAATCATCCATTATTAACGTCTCTCATAATATGCTCCACACTGTTAAATGCTTCTGTTACACTAGGGTTGTAATGCCAAACCCTCTAATTTATATTTTACTACATCTACTTTAAACTCGATAACTCTTTTATTAACATTTCTAATTCTGCGTCTCTTTTACTTGTTTTAATCTGGTCAGTTAAAATAGTAACTGCTTTTGACCATGCTAAGTATTGTAGATTCTTATGCCCTTCTAACGGATAATCTCTAAAGTGAGGTACTAGGGTACTAATAATATGATCTTTACTACGAAACATAAGTCTGCTAACACCGCTAGTTTCAGTATAAACTTTACCTGTTTTAAAATAAAAAGCTATTAAATATAATAAATGTAAATCTTGCGTTCTTTGACTAATCTCAAGCACAAGAGAATAATCCTTAACGGGCATGCCTGCTGAATTCACACGGGTTTTTGTAAAATAAGTAAATGAACCTTCACCAGCAACAAACCCAGATATCCAGAACGGGTTTAGAGTTTGTACCCGATTTGCGGAACTAAAGTCATAAGGTGTTTCAAACTCTACTTTTGGTATAGGGCCTAATTGCACCAATTTAGCTAATAAAGAATCAGATAGAGGTTTATTCAATCAATTTATTAAATAAGCTAGTCTTAAAAACCCTTCAATATTAGTGTGAGCTTTATTATTAATAAGATTAAGAATTTCACAAAAATATATGAAATTTAGAGCTTTAGTACTTTGTAAAGGATATTCATTAAAATGAGCAATAATTACGCTAAGTTCTGATCTGGATCTAACTCTAAACCGTGCATCTTTACCTGCTACAGATACAGAACCGACAGAAAAGAAATTTTTAATAGCATTTAACAACTCTAAATCCCTAATATTTAAGGTTATAATAAAACAAGGCTCTATAGTTCAACCTGTAGCAGCAGTTTTAGATTTAAATATAGACATATTAAATGAACCTTCTGCATCAGAGAATCCTGTAACCCATCAAGGATTTAAAGTAAACGTTTCAGATAATATTTGTTTATTCGTACTACTATATCTATCTTGCCCAGTTAAATTTTTACACATAGAAAGAGAATTATAACAATATTTTGAAATGCATAATATTAAAATAAGAGTACAAAGATAAAAGCTTTTGTAATCATTTCCATTTCTTTCAAAAATGGGGTGGACTATATCTTCACTTATATTAATATAGTATATTAATATATGTGTCTTACGTATAGTCTCTGAGGATCCTAGTAATAATTTAAAATTACTTTGGTTTCCTGCTGATTGCCATTTTCCTGCAGACTTTATGTCACTACCAATGGATTTATGAGGGTGTTCCAGCATATAGTAAGATTTTATAGCAACCCATTAATTGCTAAAGTTACACCAGTAATAATTTGTATAACTAAACAAATTGCCAATAAAGAACCAAAATTTCAGAAGTAACTTAAATTAATAGGCTGTGGCGAATCTACTAGATAAGAATTCGCTAATCTTAATATTGGATGACTCTTTAATAATCTCATGGGTAATAGTAGTTATTTTTTTTTTTTTATTTAATATGAAGATGTTTAATTACATTTACACATTATAACATATATTATTAATATAGTTATTTAAAATATTTTAATAATTAATGTAAATAATAAACATTGTTTTTTTTTATTTTTGTTTATAAATTATTATTTTTTTCTTAAAATTTTTAGAATGTGATTTTAGTGTATAAGATCTTGTTAATGTTTTATAAGAGTATATGATACATAACTAGATATTAATACACCTTTTTTTTAGAAAATCTAACCCTTTTTTATATATTACTTGAACAGCAGTAAGCTGAATCTTGTCTTTAAAATTTAATAAAAAATATTAAGTAAGGCTTTCTTTTTAAATAAAACACCAAAAGTTTTATTCTTTATATTTTCTGTCTATTACCTAGGCTTGTCCCTCACTTAATCCTAAATTATGTTTAAACTGCTGGACTTCCCTTTTATACTTGGATCTTTAGGTTAATAAAGTGAATATAACTTACATTTAGATCACAACTTTATACTTTGGTTTTTAATATTTATTATCTAATTAGATTTTTTTACTTTGATTTATAAATCCACAAGATATGTTTATTTTAACTCTGTTTAATTATTTAGTGTAATCAATGTTTTAATTTTGCTTAACTCAAGAAAATTCTTACAACAAATTTAATTTTAAAGATAACATTTAAATTTACTCTGTTTTAACTAAATTTAAGTTAAATCTATAAGTTTATAGATTGAAAAAAAAAGTAAGGCGTGAAGGAATCAAACCTTTTAAAACCTATAGTTTATACCATCTCTACCATTTTTTTTGTAAAATATAGTCTATCTATTTAAACATGAATTATTACTATAAATTGTAAAAGATAGTAAAACTTATAATACAGGAATATTTCAAGGTATAATATCAAAGCTATATAAAATACAAGGGACTAGTACAATAAATGCGATAACTATTGGTAATAAAACAGTTCAACAATAAGACATAAGTTGGTCATAACGTATTCTAGGGAAAGAAGCTCTAGCTCATATGAAAACAAAAATCATTATACAAGCTTTAACTCCTATAACTAAACCACTTACTAATGTTCCTATTACTGTACTATAATTATCAAAGTTAATAACATTAAAATTAGATTCATTATCAGTTAGAGACATATAACTATCACCTGCTATATTTTGTAATAACAATAAATATGGATAAAGGTAATAACAATAAATATGGATAAAGGTAAAAATTAAAGTCAAAAAGATAACCACCTAAAAATAAAATACTATTTAAAATACAAATAAGTACAATACTAGCATATTCAGCTAAAAAGAAAAATACAAATTGAAGCGCTGAATGTTCAGTCATAAACCCACTAACTAATTCTGATTCAGCCTCTGCCAAATCAAAGGGGGCTCTGTTTATTTCTGCTATAGATCCTATAAAAACACAATGAATATAGAAAATTTTGTGCTATTAAGTAAACACATTTTATCGTAAGTTTCTTAAAGCTTTGGATAAATTCTTATCATTTTGGGCAATAGTGGGGTTTCTGCCCAATCCTTGGTAATACGAATTTAATCAATGACGATCAACACCATTAATTAAAGTGTTGTATACAGGTGAGACTCTCCCTCCATTCAAGTTCCTAATACTATCCAAGTAAGTAGCTAGATTCAAAGCGTAGGGTTGGTATGTAGTTTGTTGTAGTCCTGTTACAGGATTTATATAATGGTGAGACTCTCCCTCCATTCAAGTTCCTAATACTATCCAAGTAAGTAGCTAGATTCAAAGCGTAGGGTTGGTATGTAGTTTGTTGTAGTCCTGTTACAGGATTTATATAATGGTGTCATCTAACTCTTGTAGGATCTGCTACAGGGTTAACCCTATTTAAACCACGTGGACCTTGTTGAGAATTACCACCTCCAGGATTACCCCCAGCAGGATTCATAGCTAAAGCATAAGTTTCAATATATTCTCTTATAGCTAATCTTATAACATTGATACTTAAGATAGAAAAAAAAACTTATAATTGGGTTTTCTTTTATAGCAAAAATATCTATATTAAAATAATAGATCATTATATATTTAAGGATAAATGTGAAAATAGTACTTAGAAAAAGAGAAATTAAAGTTTTTTTCATATTTAATTTATACAAATTATTATAAAATTACACACAATAGTGGTATGTTTTAAAAAGATAATCTAAGTATATATGTTAAATGGATATATTATATATTTTAATAATTTATTAATGAATGAGATTGGTGCTTTAAAACATATTTTCTAATTTCTCTATTATAAATAGAAATTAAAAAAAAGCTATGAAAACAAAAGGGACTAGTATTATATGTATGTTTAAACATTATTTCAATATATTAAAAGAAAGTAAAACTTATAATACAGGAATATTACAAGGTATAATATCAAAGCTATATAAAATACAAGGGACTAGTACAATAAATGCGATAACTATTGGTAATAAAACAGTTCAACAATAAGACATAAGTTGGTCATAACGTATTCTAGGGAAAGAAGCTCTAGCTCATATGAAAACAAAAATCATTATACAAGCTTTAACTCCTATAACTAAACCACTTACTAATGTTCCTATTACTGTACTATAATTATTAAAATTAATAACATTAAAATTAGATTCATTATAAGTTAGATACATATAACTATCACTTGCTATATTTTGTAATAATAATAAATATGGATAAAGGTAAAAATTAAAGTCAAAAAGATAACCACCTAAAAATAAAATACTATTTAAAATACAAATAAGTACAATACTAGCATATTCAGCTAAAAAGAAAAATACAAATATAACCGCTGAATGTTCAGTCATAAACCCACTAACTAATTCTGATTCAGCCTCTGCCAAATCAAAGGGGGCTCTGTTTGTTTCTGCTATGGATCCTATAAAAAAGACAAGGAATATAGGAAATAAAGGAATTATATATCAAATAGCTCTTTGAGCTTCTATAATAACAGTTATATCTAAACTACCTGCTAATAAAACTACAAGAAGAATAGCAGAACTTAAGATTAATTCATAACTAATTAATTGAGCTGTACTTCTTAAGGACCCTAGGAATGCATATTTAGAATTAGCTGATCATCCAGCCAGCAAAATTCCATATGTAGCTAATGAAGACATAGCTAAAAGATATAGTATACCTAGGTTATAATCTAATATCATTAAACCAGGACCATACAATTCATCAAATTTTTCATGCAATTAAATATATAAGTGTATAAGTTAACTATTTATCCGTAAATTTCTACCTGTATTAATGCGGTTTTAATTTTACGTATTTCAGTCATACCCTCTGGAGTTTTATGTATTCCAGCTTCCCCTTTTTTGCTACCAAATATAAATATTGGAAATACAAGTCTTTAACCCCCCCCCCTAATATTAGATTCTTATAAAAAAAAGTACTAATTATTTCTGTAATATGTGAGAATATTGTAACTTTAAAATCACCTCTTTCTACACTAGCGTAATAATATACACACCCTCAATTTTTAATTAAGCTTCTCATTAGTTATTTGTCACAACTATGCTTATTTATTTTAAAGGCTAAACCTTTAAAACGATCTTAACTAAACTACTTGGAAATTAGCCTCTCCTGAAGTAAATACCACAACTCATAGATAATAAGGTATATTTTTATCTATTACTTTAGAGCAAGGAGCTGCATTATATTAGGGAAAGCCTATCTCAATGTATCAGTTAAACCTAAGAAACGCTTTTAATTCAACTATTTCCAACAATCCTTCATTATTAATATGTTATTTTGCTGCATGCTTAATATTACTTGCTTAAATAAAATATCTTGCTTAAATAAAATATAATCTCCTTTCTTTTGAGTTAGAGTATATTTATCTAAAAAAGTTATAAGCAATAATAGTTGGTTTAGATTTCTAATTCTGAAAACACAATAAGCTTTTCCAACATTCATGTATCCTATTCCACCTAAACTTGCTTTAATATATTCTAAAATAGTTTAATCTCTCTCGTGTAATTAATTTGAAAATTACATTGAACTTCTAAACCTGTATGATATATAGAGCTCTATATAATACTAATTGAAAAACAACATTCAGCATCTGTGAAGCCTGTTATAAATAAGAGTGAATAGGATCTATTTGTAGTTTTATCCTCAATAACACTTAAAAAATAATTTTTTTAGTACTATTTTAGTAAGTTTAGTATGAAATTCTGGAGCTTTTATTGACTAAATAGTTAAGGGGTAAACATACTAATTAATTTAATTGTTTAGATAGGGTTTTGACTTTATAATTTCTTTCGAAATCCATTAGAGTAAATCTTAAATGTATTAATCCTTGATGGATAATGCATCAACAACCGTATACTCGTTGCTCTTTTACAGCAATATTCTTCTATATTACTGACTTAGAAAATAATAATGGATTGTTATTTTTAAAATCAGTATTTCTTACTGATTTAGATCCTCGATTGTCCATTTCTCTTTCGATCATCTTATATATTATTACCATACCTGAGAAATTATTTCAGCCGTCAACAATCTTTCGATTATAACTTGGTAGTATAAGCTTTAGGAGTTCCCAGGAATTTGATTGTTAAACCCTATAATACCGTAGCCCTAATATGGCAGTCCAAGGTATAACAGCATAACCCAATAATGAAAATATTAAAGTTATAATAGGACCAAGAAAGAATAAAAAAATATTAGCTTGTGTAGGAGAAACATACTCTTTTAATAAAAGTTTAAGGGCGTCTGCAAATGCTTGAAGAAGACCATATCACAAATACCCCCATTTAGCCATTTATATACATAAAACAGGCAAAGCTTGGGGACTTTCTCCCTGAATAGTGAACTATCCATTTAGCAGATATATAAAAAAAATACATATCCTGTACTTTTTCAAGTAGGGTCTGACTATATCTTAAGCATTATTAATAAGAATAACACCAATCACCATTTAGTCGATGAACTGCACACATAACAATTTGTTTGGACCCCCTCTTGGGGGGGGCTAAAACGATTATGCTGCTTGGCTGCGGATTACCCATTTATCATATATTATGATAATCTATGTCGATTTTACCATACCACGAGTCATTACCTGTGCCACAAATAATGTTACCATACTTGTTTGGTTGAAATAGCTTTAGGGTTTTCCCGTCAATTGGATGATTTATAGCAAAAGGTTTTCATTCACTAAGGGCTTAATAAAGTTTCTTACACTTTACCTAAATTCTTACACTTTACCATAAAAATACAATCCTTTTTAGTCTTTATAAATATTCAATAATTTACTCATTTGTTTTAGTACTTGTTTTTAATACTTTAGCTGCTAAATGTTTTGAACTAAAACTAGATTTATGAGAGTTTATTAAAATAAATTTAGCATCCTTTTTTATATACTCAGATGGAAGTAGTCGCATTTTTGCTATATTCAAATAACTTAGTAATTTTTTTTCTTTAAATCAGTAACTGATAACTAAAAATCTTGGCTATTTTCTTTATAGGATTTATTACGAGATATTTTATAAATAAATATTTAGGTATTAATGTGTTTCTAGACATCGTTGCATAATTTCTATTATTTATTATTTAAATATCTCGTAATAAAGAATTAAAAATTATCTTTATATTCTTGGATATTAAGATCACATAGCTCAATAACAAAGAATTAAAAAATTTATCTCAATCAGTTGAATTAACAAAATTTATGCTATCTATCCTTTAAATAAGAATTCAAAAGATATTTTAATCTTTTGTAAAAATATTTAGCTCTCCCTATATAAAAATTTTTAAGATATTTTTATATCTAAACATATGTCCTACCACCCGTCGTGTAATATGGCTCACCCAATCTTATAATAACCGCATTATTAAAATAAGTCTACGGAAAAGTTGCTATTGGTAAGGCGAGATATTTGCTAAAATAAGTCTACCTTTCTAATTCTCAGATCAATACTAAGCGATTTTCCTTAACCCATGAAATTGACTCACCCCCCTCGCCCCCCTCTAAAAAAATAATTTTATTTTTTAAACTATATAACAAGACACTGCTAGAAAATCCATCACAGCTATAATTGAATTACATGTAATTACAACATTAACATTAAGATCCCTAATTTTATAGAATACACCATACCTAGTAGTTAGAAAGATATTTTCAGATACAATATAAGCTTTCCCTTTCTCTTTTTTATAATTATAAGGACCTTGTAAAATTATTTAGCATGTTAAGTTAAAAACTTCATATCTTCTCTAGGCAAACCACTTAAGGTAGAAAGTCTATTGTTAGTCATCTGTCCTATAAATGAATATATAAAATTTTTTCCCTTATGCGTATAATGGTGAGCTTATTCTTTCAACTTAAATAAAGAGAAATATTAAAAATCCAGGTGATTTACTATGTAATGTCATATTGCTAAAAAAAGGAATAATTACAAATTTTATTAAATAAGTGTAATCCATTACTAGATAAGTAAAAGGGTTTTTATGGTTGTTATCACCTAACGTTAAAGATCGTAAGACAGCTGAAAAGGAAGACTCGAGAATTATTATACTTTTCCGTATCGTTTCTTTCTTAATAAAAGGTAAATAATATAAGTCAGTTATTTTATTCATTAATTAATAATCTCTAGAATGTTGAACAATAGAAAAATACAATGGATAAATTTTTCTTCGAATGAAAAATTAACCGTCACCTTCTACAAACCCAAGTAATCCATAAGGAGTTCTTCCATAACTATGCTCTATGGGCATAGAAAAAAGGGTTCTATCCCTATTCATACCATCCTTATTACGGGTTATTTATAAAACTAACTAAGAATATTTTACTTCAGAGCTAGTATATAGTTCAAATGCCTTTTTTAAACCGGAAACCTAGGTATTTTTTAGAGTTTAAAGGATATTTAGATAAAATATCTATTAATTTGACTATACCTTTTTTAATCTTTATAGTAAAAATACCATGGGTACCTCTGTCTCTAACTTCTCCTAAACCAAGATTACTCTTAATAAATGTAGTACTTTTATATTGTCTATATGCAACACAAGTTGGAAATTAAATATATAGAACGACCCTTATAATGGGTTCAATATAAATTATTAATTAACTGTTAAATAACCCGCGTAGTCACTCTATAAACTGAGTGTTAAAAGTATAAAAATATCTAACTCCGTTAATTTGATTAATAAAGGAAAACGGTTAAACGGAATATTCTTTAATATATTAAAATATGTACTAAGAATAATTGAAGATGATAAATCTTTACACTGACTACTTTACCCTTTTAAAGGCTTAAATATTGAATGTACTAAAGATGAATTAAGCAAATAAGTACAAGTAAAAAGTACATGATCTGATAATTCAATGACAGGAGCTTTCTATTACGGTATAATTCTCTCAAATCCTCACAAGAAGAATTATAAAATATTTTAAAAGGTAAGATAATTATTATTACCCACAGCATTAGGCCCTAATCTTCTTTGCATACTAGCCATTGTTTTTCTTTCTGCAATAGTTATAAAAGCTACAGTTAATAACACAGGTATAGTTACAGCTAGCACTTCAAGAATAGACATTATTGTTGGTAAATATAACATAGTTAAATTTATATAAATTATTATAAAATTACACACAATAGTGGTATATTTTAAAAAGATAAACTAAGTATATATGTTAAATGGATATATTATATATTTTAATAATTTATTAATGAATGAGATTGGTGCTTTAAAACATATTTTCTAATTTCTCTATTATAAATAAATAAAGTAA